>VXAC01003605.1:167584-396980 GCA_013399225.1 Rhipidura dahli
TTTTTTTCCCCATTAGTTGTTTTACAACATCTTGGCTGTGTGGGCTACAGGGCTTTGGAGGGGGACAAGGAGAAAGAAGGGACACCCCTCACGGGAACACTCTGGGCCGTGCTGTGGTGTGGTGTTTCTAAACCCCAGTTTTCCTTCCTTCCTTCCCACTAACCTCTGCCCAGACAGCACGCGAGTCTCTTACAGTGCAAGGCGTGATACAAACTCAGGTCAGAAACAAAAGGTTAACTATTTAGTACATTCTTGTTCAGTGTTTATATTCATTGTAGTACAAGGGTCCTGCCCCTCCTGCCCTCCCCGCTTGTTCTGGTCGTGGCACACATTCACCCGCCCATCCCCACACAGACACACACACGTACATGTATTCTTTTTAAACTATTAGTTGGGTACAACAGCAGACACCAGGCTTTTGGATCACTGATCCTTAAAAAGACTCTTTTAACCCTTCCACCCTGTGAACAAGAGCTGTGCCAGGTGCAGCTGGCAATGCCAGGCATTCCTAGGGTGGCCGTTGATCACCTGGCTCCAGCCAACCCCAGCTCTTCACTTTCCTGGTGGGGAAGCCCTCCTGGAGGGCACCTGGGCTGCACTTCACACCCCCGGTGAAGAAAACCACCCCCAACCAAAGGGAAGCCCCCGCGCCGTTTCTGTGGGGCTGGTGGGAAGCTGGGAGCTGGGGCTGGCGGCGTGGCTGGCAAACAGTGAAACGTTGGCAGCTATGGAAACCTGTACAAGTCCAAGCTTGTGGCTTAAATCATAGACCAAACCTCAGAACAAAAGAAGACGAGTGAGCTTGTTTGTTCAGTTGCTGAAGCCTTGGTGAGAGGGGAAGGAGGGGCCGTCAGGAAGTCGACACCCAAGGAGTCGTACCAGTTGCTCATCTTACCTTAGTTCCAGTCTAGGCCTTTGTTTAGCACTGATCCAACCAAACGATGGCAGGAAGAGGTGGTTCTGGGATGGAAATGTTCAAATCTCTGGAGTAAGAACAATGAATTAAAATATACTGATTGCTAGTTTTGACTGGAGGTTTTTAAAAGTTTGTAGTGCTTTTTGCTTGTGTAGTTTAGGTCCCATTATCTTCTCTTGCCTCTGTCCCATAGTTATTTTTCCCTTTTGAAAATGAAAAAGAAAAAAAAGTTAATTAAGAAGGTATTCTATGTAGGATTTTTTATTTATTTTTGTGATATCAGTTTAAATCACTGTAGAGATGCCCCATATTGAATTTAAATACTGAGATAAGGGTTTTAGAGTATGACAGGGGGACAGTTTTTGATTTTTTTTTTCAAACATTTATCTACCTCACTCTTATTTTTTTATATGTGTGTATATAAAAAAAAATACATCTCACATTTCTCAGCAGCCAATAAATGCCGTTGATACTGGTAACCTCTCACTCCATATACCACATGCTCTAGGTTCTGGAGGGGAACAGTCACTGTCTGTCACAGAGGGTCACCTCAGAATATTTGCCTCAATTCCAAGGGGTTTCTCCAATTTTTTCAGATTTGTTGTTGTGAGGAGAAATCCAAGAGTTGTCTGACTTAGGGTGACCATTCTTTAAGGAAACACAGAGGCTTTCTAATGTGCTGTCACAGCAGCCCTTGGGTCAGCAGCAAAATGCTGCGTGTTTGGTGGAGTGGAAACACAGCTGACCTGATATGGGAACTTCAAATTGTGAGTATTTCCTGAAATCTGTTACAGAAATCAAATGTTTACAATGTTTGAAGGTCCAGAAGAAATACTAAAGGGAATGGTCTTTCTGTCTGTCCTGTAGAATGGGCTAAGTCATTCCTGCCAGTTCTTGCTCAGATGTCACAAGCATCAAAAAGATACTTGGCTGAATCAGAACCCAAAAATAAATTGGCTCTTATGTGATGGCCTTGCTTTCTTGACCAAAACCTGTCACAGGCTGCCTGGTGATAATACTGCATCAAATTTACAGCTTTGGTCTTTGCTGCTTCCATTTGATGAGAGCACTGATTTTTTTTTCCTTCAAAACTAACATTAAATTGATTTCTTTTAATGTGCCAGTAAAAAGTTGGTTCCCTTTCTTCCCCTGTTTATATGCATTATAACTGTGGATTCTGATGGACCAGCCATCAAATTTTAACTGTCCTCTGACAGCGTGTAACTGGTTTACAAGCACACAGGACTAACAGGAGCTTGCCATCAACTTGATGTATAATGTTTCCTTTTTTCCAGCTCTGGCAGCTGTTCGTGCAGGTGTTGGTTGTGGTATCTGAGTAATGTGGTGCTTGGCTACTTGGAGTTGTACGCGGCCTCTTGGATACACAGCGCTGTGGTTAATTGCTACAGTTTGTCTTTGGAGGGAGCATTTCTCCCTAGTCCTGAGAAACCAGCAAAATTAGAAGTTTTCACTAGATTGGTTTGGTTTTCCACGTTTGATGATGGTCCAGTGACCTTTGGGTGCAGTGGCTGTTCCCCTCCCTTGCACATATTGATTACCACAACTGGAGATCCTCAGATCTTTCAGCTGGCTAGGAGAGTTTTGTTAAAACTGTCCGAGTTACTGGTTTGTAGAATTGTCCGTAGGTGGTTTTACAATGCATTAGGAAGAAACACTAATGACGTAGCATCACGAGAAGCATTTCAAAAAACACTTCAGTAGGACAGCCACGAGGCCTCGTGTCCGTGTGCGTGATGGCAGTCAGCTCTCCTGGACCAAACCACCTTCATGATACCATTGCGTTCTGTGTTTGCAGTTCAAGCTTAATTCCTTTTTTTGTTCTGTTTGTTTCCATAGCTTTTTTTGTTGTGTTTTGTGCATTTTGAATAGCTTTATTCACATGGGTTTTTCATGCAGACTTCCCTTGGACAGTAAATTGAGTTGTTTGTGCATGTGAACAACTGAGAATTAATGTTGGCTTGATAGAGTCATAATATGGTTTGTAATGTTGTTCTTCCTGAGACCACTGGCTTATCTGGTATGGAAAATTTATTTAGAACTTCAGCTATGTTTGAATAAAGTTAAAGTAATCCAGTTTGTTTATAAATTAAACACAAAAGCCCACCCAGCTCTGAAAACCAGCATTTTGACGAATGGCACCAAGATGTTTCGATGCAGCGGGACAACAAGTTGGCATTGCCAAGGGGAGCAGGTGTCTGGGTCTCTCCTGACTGGCATTTCAGAGTGCCCGTGGCAGAGGAGGTGGTTTGGTTGCAAGGGAACACAATTCCTGTGCAAACACAGCTGTGGCACTGTATCAGGTGCTCTTTGGGGGGATGATAAACCAGAGGCAGCAGCCGAGCATGGTGCAAGGTGTGGAGCCACCCTGTGTGGTGCCCCTGCTCCTCCCAGCTGGTGCCAAGTGCTGTGTGGTTCCAGGTGCAGCCGCACTGATGCTCCTCTTGGTCTCTTAAAGGAAAGGAAAGCCCAGTTTGCCCAGGATGACTGGTGACCAGAGGGAGCTGCTGTCGGGTCCTCTGGGAGCTGCTGAGGGGTGTTCGGTACAATCCGAGTCTAAGTGAACAACACTCCTGTTATTGGTGTAACTCCATACATATATATCTATATATAAATATATATATCTGCATATGTATATCTATAATATAGATATATATATATATTTAAACCCTTTTCATTCCATTAGTACAAGTAAGACTTGTTTCCTGTTATTCTTACTTTGTTTGTCAACCGTGTATTCAATCACTGGGCTGAACAACAGTGGAGGAAGGTGCAAGGGATCCACTCCTTACTAACCAGTGATAAAGCCAGATATTGCAGCTTAACCCATGAGTAGATGTGCAGACAAGGATTGAAGAATGATGTGTAGAAACAACACAAGTGGCCAGGGGTGCTGAAGATACAGAACTCAAGTAGGCAGGAGGGCTTTGAAGGACACCTTGGTTCAGAACTGGTTGCTCAGAGGTGCTGAACAGCCTCTGGCATGGAGCAGCCAGGTCAGTCAGCATGGAGGAGTTTGTGGGGAGACACCTGAAAACAAAGGAATGGGGAATGCAATGCAATGGGGATTTGCAGAGACACAGGGCTTGGCAGAAGTTTGAGGTATATCCTGAGCTTAATCTGTGGGACAGCATCTGCGCTCAGGTGTCACAATTCTCATCGTTGGTACTTGTAAATAAATCCCTGGACTTTGCAGCTGGAGCGGTAAATTCCTTACCAGGAACGTGGCAGTGGTTGGTCATCGGCCTGTGCGGATCTGTCTCACCTACAGTCAGCCTGTTTTGCAAGTACCTTAGGACTTCACTAGTGTGTGTGTGTGCATGTGCGTGTGTGCTCATTTACTTTTTTTGGGGTATGCGTTCCGTTGATTAGTAACCATTAATTAGCATTTTCAATAGGGCTTTAAGTCCAGTAGATTACGGGTAGTCAGTTGACGAAGATCTGGTTTACAAGAACTAATTAAATGTTTCATTGCATTTTGTAAGTACATAGAATAATTTTATAAAATGTTTGTAGTTTATAAATGCCTAAAATATAATTTAAGGGCACTTTTCTGTGTCTGTGTGTGGGTGTGTCTGTCTGTGATCAGTTTTTCCATGGTACCAGTTACTAGTTAGCTTTACAATATGCCAAAAAGGAATCGCTGACTTGTCCAATTCATGGCTTGTCCCTCTCCCCGGTCCCGCCCAAGCTTTGTGACCCAGTATACAGTGAGTGAGTAAAGGAGGTGGGAAAATGTTCTGTATCTTCAGTATCCTGGTCTTCCAGAGCCCTCTGGTTGGGGTGGGATCATCTTACCTGGTCATTTCACTTTACTGTCTAGGGCAGTTACCTTCATGGATTACAAGAACCTCACTGGTCAGGGAAACAGAGCGGGGTTTGCTGCTCCCCAGGCTCTCCGGGGCCGCTCAGCACCTGCGCCACGGGGGCTTTGTGCTTTGAAGGATGTGACTGCATAAGGGAAAGAGGGAAGATGGTTTTCGTAACTGCTATTGAAGAACTCTTTGCAAATTTCTTATCTCCTTAAATGTTTGTATGCAGCCTCTAAAGCTGTTGAGTACCATTGGAAGCTTTGTTGAAATGAGCAAGGCAGGGTCCCTATTTATTGTTATTTAAGAATATTGAAGATCCAACCCCTCTGCTGTGGACAGGGACACCTTTCACTTCTTCTGTTTTCTGAACCAGTGAGGTTTGAGATGAAAGGATTGGCCAGAGTTTGTCTACCTCTGGGACAAAAACAAAACTAGAAAGTGCTAAGGAATGGATGCAGTTGCAAATACATTTTCCAATTTTTCTTGTTTAAATTTTTTTAAGAGAAAATTAAACAATAACATGGCCAATTTATTACATAAAAAGACTTGCTGTGTATAAATTATTCCTAAAGAAATTCCTGTGTTTATATTAAATTGAATTAGTAGATGAAAAAAATTTCAAAATGTTTTTGTATATTCTGTTGTAAGAATTTATTCCTGTTACTGCGATATACTCGGGATTCTTTACATTATGAAAAGAAGAAACTTTGTCTATTTTGAATGGCTGAAGCTAAGGCTCCTTTAGTTTCTCTTACTCTGCTTTTTTCTAGTAGTTTCAGTACTACATGATTTAAGTTAAATAAAAGAATTCTGTATGCATTTGCCTGTTTGTGATTTTGTTGCTCCTTAGGCAAAGCAAGTACAGGTTAGAAAACTCAGAGTAAAGCTGCTCTGGTTTTCCTCTGCCCTTTCAGGCTGCATTTAATTGAGCTACTCTTAACAGGGGTCTGTACTGCCATTGTTTGGTTGAAATCAAAAGCATTTTCATCCAGAGACATCTGAGCTTTTGGATCCTTTCTGCCTGAAATTTGAGCAGTTTTGCACAAAGCGGTTCCTGTGAATAAGGTGAGCATTGTTAGTTATTTATTTACCTGCACAGCAATCCCCATGTGAGGCATTCAGCCAGACAGCACCTGGTTATCAGCTTTCTGTAACACTGGAAAAGACAGTGGCAAGAAGATCAGCGTTATCTTGGCGTTGCCAGATCCTCAGGCTCTTGTCTTCAGGGTGTTGACTGAAACAAGGCTCGATGGTGGCCCAAAGCCCCATCAGCTACCTGTGCTGTTATGTTTGTCTCTTGTCCTTTTTACTGATGGTGCTTGAGGAACAGGCTTTTGTTTCCCTCAAGAAATCCCAGGTGTCCAGATTAAGCTGCTGCTGTGCTGTTCTTCGGACTGATTTCATCTCGTGCTTGTGTCCTGGCAGCAGGATCACAGAGAGTGTGGACATTCCCTGTGTGCTGAAGGGCAGGGCTGTGACCCTCTGTGGTACCCAGCACTTCTGTACGGAGCTGTTTGGGATGTGGAGGAGCCTGATCCCGTGTTTTACAGTGTGGGCTCTCCTTTGGTGCCCTTTCTGTAGGTTCCATCACATGCCCTGACCCTTCCCACAGCACAGTGCTTTCAGATTGCCTCTCTTGGGACAGGTTAGCTGTTGGATGTGCCTTTGGGCTGTGCTCTGTGGAAGGACTACGGTGTTTTCCTTTGGGAGAGGCACTGAGAACTTGGGGAAAGTGGTGGTTTCGGGTTGAAACCCATTGCCAAGAGCATTATAGATCCTGCTGGATTCCAGTTTTCTCTGTACTCTGAAGTCACTCTGGGTCAGAGCCCATTACTGATGTGGAAAGCAGCATCTCCAGCAGGCCAGTAAAAGAGAATTGTAAAAGTTCAGATACCAGAAACCCCAAGTCTCCCATATGTAGGTTTTTTGTGAGCTGAACTCTCTAGACTCAGACAGGGGCTGAGAGGGATCTCTCTTCATCATTCTGTGCTGAATCCTTAGAGCTGTCAGCAGCCATCTAGGGTCAGCAAGTCTTTATTCATGTCTTTCTAACCAACAGAACCAGGATTAAGCATCTAAAGTGTTGTCAATTCAGTTTCACACTTTCTGAAATCTGAACAACTTTATTGTCAGCAATATGAACCACCAATCATTTGTTTTTTTCCCTCAAGCCTCTTCTAAGAGATGCAAACGGTTGGTTGGGTTTTGCAAGGAAACTTCACTGAAAGTAGCACAGGCTATAAAATCCTTTGTGTGTGGGTTTTAAATAATCTTTAGAACTGCTTCATTTCAGAGGTAAGGAATTGCATTCTAAGAAATCATCTTTTTTTTCTTATCTGATCTGTCTCTCTTTGTTCCCCACACTGTTCTAACATTGCTAAGATAATGGTCTGTAATGCTTTTCCTAGAAATTCTGCTGTTACTGACTTGGATAATGGAGGGACGTGGATGAAAGCAGCTCTTCCATTGCTGTAATACAGAGAAGTGTAGTAGGTGTAATCACAGATGTACCTGCAATATTAAGAACAAAACAAAACAAGAAACCTGAATTAAGGGCTCAGTAAACTTTGGTTAAATTTAAATATTCTAAGTAGCCAAACCAGATCTGGTTTATGAAATTATTAAGAACATATTTGCTTAGTGAATAAAGGAAATGCTGAAATAAACCAAGTTTGAGAAACAAATGTTGCTTATCTGATGGTTTGGTTTCTCAGACACCCACCCACAAAGAACTTTAAAAAAAAAATCACAAGACAGGCATTCCTGTGGGGTGGGAAAGGTAACACACCCTGCTGGAAACTACAGCCATGTAACACAGTTTTTGCCTAAGTCATAAAATCTCCCTTTTTACTTATCATTCTACCTTTTAAAATGCAGGTGCAAATCCTGAATTTAAGGGCCAAGACTAGCTGATTTTTATTTAAAATAAAATAAAAAAAATTGGGTTTGTTTTCCTTTCCAGTGAAGACCAGCATAGCAGAAAATTGCTTCAGTACTACTGGAACACATAATGAGATCACAGACCTGGTTCTAACAGTACCTGTAATTGCTGTTCTCCGGTGTATCTATTTACATTTTGTATCCCTCCCAGTTGAGAAAAATAGATTAAAATCTGCTACTAGTCAGTATTGCTTTCAGACTCTTAATAGCTGAGGTTTACTGGGGTTGTTCATCACAGGTTGTGCTATGTTGGAACTTGTTTTGTCTGGAATTTACAAATCTATGGAAAAATATTTACTGGCTGTAGTTTTTCATGAAGGCTGCTTTACCTAAAATTTAAATTCATCCCAATTTCATACTTGTGCCCTTCTGAAGACTTTGCTTCAGAGTGATTTTGGTTGGAGAGGAGGTCATGGCAAAGATTCCCCAAGGTTAAATGAGCTGATTGAGCTGTTTCTGTGAGCCCCTGATAGGCGATGTTTACCTTCCCGCGTCTCTGGACAGGATGATATCAATCCCTTCCACTGAGATGTTTTTCCAGAGAGTCTTCATATTAATTGTAGATTCAATCTTTTCTGGGCCATCTAGCACGCAGCAGGCACCTTCTGGGTGAAAACCACAAGCATCCCTCTCCTGGTAGCCTTTGTTCTTCCCACACTGCTCCAGGATGATGAGTGCTGTGGTGGATGAAGCCAGCCCAACGTGAACTGTAAGCTGGTTTTTCGCACCAGAGTGAATAACAGGAAATTAAAAATGAGACCTGTTTTTTTTAAAACATGTGATGCAAAAGGGCCAAGCATTATGTGAATTACTGGCTTCAGGAGGAGAGCCTTGCTCCTGAGAGTCTTGCTCATGTCTAAAGAAAACTTTGATAAGGGATTATAAATGAGAACCAAATTAGGCTGTAGTTTTTGTTGTGTCTAGTCAGAGCTGCAGAGCTGCAGCACCTTTTTTGCAGTTTATGGTAGATTTCTTCCTTTCCTTTGTTCAGCATCAGTTATGCTGTTTAAATAGCACGGGGTTAAACCAGCATACTAATTAGTGTATGCTTCAAATTTCAGCTTGGAACCTTGATCACAGTTTCAATAGTCACTTTCCAGAGTTGTTTGATGTTTTGCAATACTCTCTTAGAGATTTTTTCATTTTATTTGTGGGAGGGGAGGAAACTGTGTAATGTCATTACCCACCAGTGGCTGAAGAGTTGTCCATATCTTGCAGACTTGCTCCTTTGCTTTTTGGTAAACCACTGGCAGCTGCATGATCTGGAGATTGATGTTTTCACCAAGGCCTCTCTTGGACAGCTCCTGTGTTTACAAAAAAACCACCGAGGACTTGAAGAAGCATTGGATTTCTGACTGTGATAAAGAAACTGGACTGATTCAACTGAGAAAACACCTGAAAGAGCAACACCTAAGCCCATGGTTCCTGAATGCTGGTCTGCAATGAGATTTGTTTTGTGATTGCTCCCTCTCTTTCAAGTGGAAGAGACTAAAATGTGCTGAACAGTTTCCCAATGTCACATTCATCCGTGTGGAGCCATTGTTGTGTTTTCAGTCTCCAGCGGGTGGGAGGGTTATTGCCTGGGGACTGGTCCCTGGGGAACCATGAGACAGTGTTTCTCAGAAAAGCTCCACACTTGAAAGCATTTGCTGTAGGTAAGAGCTGTTTCTCTGAAAGATCTGGTAGAAAAACTGCACTGCCAAGAGACAAAACCAATGAGAATTCATCCTAAGCATGACTTTAGCACTCCAGGGGCATGAGATCTGCTGGCTTGGCCAGGTTCAGGTAACCTGTGCTGGAGGTCACTGTCAATATGAGGAAGTTGCATTTAGAATGAGTTTCATTTATTTTTTGGTCTAGAATGTTTCTCTAGTAAAAGGAAATGTCACTGAGATGTTATTTCTCTGTCAATTACGTAAAGTTGAATTTCCACACAGGACCAATTTTCCCAAAGAAAAAAATTATGCCCAGAATTGAGGTGAATGGAACAAAGGCACCCTTCAAAGCAACAGGTTGGCCAGGTGGTTGGAAGATGGTCTGGAGAATAAATGTCACATGGAAGTGACTTGAAATGATTTTGTCGGTGGAACGGAGCAAACAAATGAGGCATAGGCCTCAGTAGAAGGTAAGCAGCTGCAGTGGCAGGATGCAGAAGGAATTCATCTGAGGTGGAAAGCTTTGTCCCAGAAAAGGAAAAATGGTGGTTGAAAATCTGTGTTCCATTTGAGGAAACCAGTACCAAAGGATGGTAGAGGTGAAGTTTTTAAGGGGGAACAGGCAAAAGTGGAGGCATCTGATTAGCCCAAGAAACCTGTAACTATTCAGTGTCATTGTCTTGTCAGGTTTTCATCTCTCACTCAGGATACCCCTGCAGATGAGGCCCACAGTTCTGGGAAATTTGCCCTTCAACACTCGCTTCCTATATAAACTGTTCCTATTTTCTTGTCAGCGGAAGCATTGATTAGCTGTGCTCAATAAACTATTTGACACAAGCGAGGAAACAATGCCTGCAGGGAAGTAAACACATTTGGAGAACAGTGCCAGCCTTTTTTCCTGTGGGCGCTGACAGTCTTTGAGAGCCCATTGCATCATCTCGCTGAAGAATGCTGTACTGTGCCTGAGCCTCCACACAAGAAAACCCCAGCTGGTTCACAATTAGCATTTTCTTTTCCAAAGCATTTTTAATTTTTACATTTAATGAGATTCTTTCTTTTCATCTGTAAGACTTAGAGGACTCGACTACCCCCAACTTTGGTGTAGAATGTGGAGACCCAAATCCAACTGTAATGCTGTTCTCCTCTCGTGCTCTCTGGGTCGAGACATTCTGTTGTCACCAGTTGTCATGGCAGAAACACACAAATACTTTCATGCAGGACAAAAATGAAGCTGGCCAATAGCAAAGAGCTGAGAATTTGTGTCAAAGGAAGATGGTTCTCTATGTCTGAAGCAATTTCAGCGCGTTGTCAGTAATGTGTATTACTTTGTTGTCTAAAAATCCCAGCCATGGGCTTACACCCTGATAGACCAGATGCTGTGTAAACATGGAGCAGAATAAAAAAGGTTGTTCCTTGTCTCAGCCTTAACCAGAACAAATTCTGCATTTAAGGTGGGAGTCTGAAGGTGGTTAGAGGATGGTAACTGCACCTGGAAACCAGAGCTCACACTGGTGACTGGGTTCAGTAAACAAGTGCCTGTCTTTTGTAGTTAAAACAGGAAAGGAAATTTCAAAGGAGGAGAGAAGTTTTGGAGGACTGTTTTGTGGAAAACATGGCTCAAACGAGAACATGAAGATGCTTTTTTGGGAAGTTCTCCTAGAAGGGAGAAGAAATCCAGAATTATCAGCTGCTGACCTTGAGCTGTTGGTGAGCTGTGGTTATCATAGTCCTGGTCCACTGGTGATCCAGCCCAAAAAGAAATGATTTGCACAGCACTGTGCTCACGTTGGTTCTGGATATCTCACTCATGTTGCAAACAGCTTGAACTTCTAGAAAACTCCAGCAAATATCACTGATTCTGCCTGAATCCTCACTGCTTTGGGTAGCTGGGAAGGCGGTGGTGTGTGTTAATTTTGTGAACCGCTTGTGTTGGTGCAGAAAGGAAACCAGAAGTTTTCAGTTGCCCCAGCCAGACTGCAAGCACATTGCAAACAAAGGTGTTTTGTGTGGCTGGTTAGTGGGGTTTTGTTATGTGTTTGGTTTGGGCTTTTTGTTGTTTTGGCTTGTTGCTTTTTTTTCTAACCCTGTAGATACCTTCTTAAAGCTTTCAAGAAAGTTCCAAAACAGAAATGAAAGCACTAAATGGCAATGTCTTAGTTTCACAGATGATGAAACGAAAGCAGAGAGGGAGAGGGACAGATTAAATGACAAATTTCCAAAGACCACATGGTCAGTGGCAGGATGAAAAACTGCACTGGGAGATCTGATCCTCATCTCCTGATAGCAGACATAGTTCCCAGAAGCAGTTGGAAATGTGACCTGTTCTTTGCACTAACAGTTTAATTACTATGAATGTTGTCACTCAGCTTACATTTGTGCCCTGTTAACTGGGGACTCTGATGGTAGACTGCCCTGATAGGTTATTTTGCTGCCAAGCTGCAGACAGAACTTTCTGGAGGAGACACAGAAACATGGTTGGATTGAGGGTTATTAGGTGGGACCATCAATCTGTAGTATGGAATAAATAAATCAGGGGATCTGGGATTCTGAAGGTCCCATGTGGTGCTGCAGCACTAACACATCGTGCTAACCCAGTGTGATCTGTCAGCAAAAGCAGAGTAAATACCTGGTGGTGTTTTCCTTTAGTGAGAATGTCCTGCACCTCCAGAGTTAAAAGTGTTGCTGGCAGAGCTTCCGTGCATATTTTAGGAGGGTATTTCAGGTGAATGAAGTTATGAGAACCATGAAAAACTTAGTGAGACAGGTTTCTAAAAGACAAGCTGTCTTTCTAAGGCTAGACAACCATGCTGGGCCACGTGATGGTGTCTGGAAGAGCTCTGAAGCTTTTCTCCATGACCCTGAATTGACAGGTTTGCCTGTACTTTCAGATCCATTTAATCCCCTTTTCCCTGAACACTTGAGGAGTACCTGCTGAGGAACAAAAATTCCATGGATGGTGAATGCAATGCTGATGAAGACCTTGTGTGAGAGTCTTGTGCTGTGATGAGAACTTGGGTCCGTGCAAAAACAATGAGGTATTCGTCATGTTGTTGGAAAATTAAATCTTCATATTATAAAAGAGACAATTCAAAACAAATACTCTTTTTAAACCAGTAGATATAGAGATTTGCAGAGTTTTACTAACATTTATCATTGGATTTCGAAGGACTTCAAGGAAGATTTGCTTAATAACCAAAAAGGTTGTAGTAGTAAATAGCTGATTTGTAAGAGAAACGATATTTTCCTGAGTGTCCAGTGAGGACATAGAAGGGAGGTAGCTATTGGAATGGGCTGTGTGCTCACTGGATCAATCTCTGATCCTTCCTAGAGCAAGCAGAAAGGTTCAGGAGAACAGCTGATCCCATCAGCAGCATCTTGTGGAGGAGCTGGAAACAGGGATTTCAAGGAAGCAGCGGTGAGTAAGAGCAAGTATTGCTCACAGAAGGGCAGCCATAGCTCTTTGGCAAAGGATCCATTTCAAAAGCATGGAGAGTGAGGCTATGCTTTGGAATTAGGAGACTGGAACTGTTAAATGTATTTTTACAGAGTTTCAGATGCTTTTGAGGACCCTTCTGGGATGAAAACTTTTAAGACTGCATGTATCAGCATTACATCATCACTGAGAGTGCCGTGGTATCCAGGCTTTTGAGAAGCACCTACTTCATTTTGGGGTAATAATGAGGATAGTTCTGGGTAATCCTACAAAGGCATTAAGCCTGACCAGTCATATCTAGTAGATCTGTTCTGGCTGCTCAGCACGTTCCCAAGGATGAATTCGAGTGCACACTTGCGTGGTTCACCGCAAAGAGACTTGGCAGGAGGGTTTTATGTCACTCCAGTGATCCCTGCAGGTACCCCAGGCCAAGACAGGATTACTTCCAGATGTAAATACTAAATTTTGTTATCTTTAATATATGTGCATAAGCTTCCCCAAGATCATAGGGCTACTCCTATGAATGAGGCCAATGGAACAATACTATGAGATTGCTATTTAGTGTGGAGAAGCCTATCAAAATTCAAAGTACTTCCAGATTTGCAGCAAATTTCTGTGAATTGCCTGAATTAACCACCTTTGCCAGAGAACAGGAAACCAAAACAGCATCCCCAGTCTGAATACAAATTAATTCCACATAGAGGGTGCCACATCAGAGGGAAATGGACTTGTTCTCCTCCATACACAAGGGCTGACATCTGTTTTGTTATGGAATGCTGTGGCCCTTGTTATGTAACTCCCTGGCATAGCCAGTTCGTGGCATTGTTACAGAAAACTCATCCCATCGGTGCATTCTCTCTTGAGGCTGTTTTGCTTGCAGATAAAGAACATGCTCTCTTTTCAGCCAGAAGAGGATGACCTTGCACCCAAAATTAGAACCAATAGAATCAGGAAATAATGAGCAAGAACACTGTCAACTGACAAATATTTGTGGTTTAGGGCACATGTCAAGTTGGAGTTAAGATAATTTATGAGTCTCCTGTCATGACTGGGGTGTGGAAAGGTATCACAGAAGTATTTTTGTTTCTTGTTAGCCTACAGGGATAACATCCCTCATGACTTGGAGAGAGCAATAGATTTACTCTACCAAACGCCAAGCTGCACTCGGCATTCTTCACCCAACAAAGCTAGGATAGAAAAGATGTGTGTTAGTGGAACTGCTTAACTTTGGTCTTTGGGAAAACATACTGGGTCCCTGTTTTTCTTGGCTTGAGTGTACTTCATTTTCCAAACAGATATTCAGTAGGTGTTACCAAAATTTGTACTATGGTTATAGTCCTGTAGCAGCATCACCCTTCTGTCATAACTAACACTTTCCTATAGCTGCCTTTCTCATTTCAGTGTCCAAAAGAATTTTTAAAAGTGTATGGACTTGTTTCAGTCTTCATAATAGAACACAGTCCCCTTGGTTTGTTTTACACATCCTGCTTTCCATTTTTACCAGTATTATCTGTCATTTCTTGCACATTTTGGACCAATGCTCCAATTTAATTTTACTACTTTGTTTCCCCACTAGTTTCAGATTTCATTGTGTAACCTTCTTTCTACCTTGGGATTGCTAAAAACTCACGTGGAAGATCCTCTCACAATAACTCTGTTCATAGGTACCTTATGAGGGTAACTGAACTCCAGGAAAGGCTGTCTTCTATGACAGGGAGAATGAATCAGTTGATGCCGAAAGCCAGGTATCCAAACCATGTCTTTGTATCCCCCAGCTAAATTTGTTCTAATACACAGATTTAGGAAACAAGCAGGAATTTTCCAGACTGAATCTGAGACTTGTTGCTGCTAGTCAAGGTGTGTGGAGGGAAAAAACCTCAGAATGACCTTGTTTTCAATGTGACTGTAGACTTCACTGTCGTTTGAAAGTGGAAGCCAAAGCTGAAACGTGAACTCACAGTTAGAACTGGCACAGTTGAGGTTCTGTGTTCCCGAAGCAGGCAGTGAGAACTCCAGAGGCTACACTTGTGTGAGAAGTAAACCACCTCACAGACATGATAAAATGCACTGGGGTAGGAGAGATGATCAGTTTACTGAAGACAGACACAACCTGTGGCATATGCAATAGTTGTAGAGAAGGCACCCTGGTAAAAATTCTGTTTAATGAGTCATGAAAGGGAATGGAAAAGCCTAAAACCAGTTTGTGTTGGGATCTCTAAAAAATAAAATGCCTCCCTCCTTTCTTTCTTTTTTGTTTTTTTTAATGCTTACCTTCACTGCTTCCCAGCTAGAATTGAGCAGGTATTGTCTGAAGGGACCAAAACCTGAAAAGAAAGAAAGGTGGTTTTAACCTGTGCTTACTCTGCAATTGCAGATTAGGTGCTGATACGTCTGCACACACATATTTGTTCTTTATCTTCCTATTTTCGGTTATGGAGGTTGAGTTTTTTAGATAGGATTTAGCCTTTATAACACTTAAGGGAATAGTATTTTCATTTGGTATCTTCACTGATAGAAGAACTAATCCTTCAATCTTCATTCATGTCAAGGCTTTCTTATAAGAGAGCCTTAACTGAAGCTGGTAAATGTAGTGGAACCAATAGGACAGATCATGTAAATGATGATTTTGGGGAAGGATCATCATCCATAGAAATACCACTACTAAAAGATATGGTTTTAAATACTCCCAGGTCACAGTTAATGTATTATTCTTATTGTTAAAGCTCGTGAAGATGAAGACATGCATATTTAATGAAAATATTTAAAAGAGTAAAATTTATTTAATTTGTAATTTATTTTAATCCCAACTAATGAAAACTTACAGTTTTCTATCAGGGAAAGTGTGCTTTTTTGTGATGCTGGGAAAAATGTCTTACTTCACTTTTTCTCCCAGGAAAAGAGAGGAGAAAAGAGGAAAGAACACTTTGGCTCCAAAGTATTACATTCAATTTTATGTATCTATTTTTGTGAAAGATTTTTTTTTTACTAAAAAGCAAAAAAACCCTAATTTTGAGCAGATGGGCATTTTGTCATTAAAAAGTTTGATGGAGAACTCCCACTATCTTTATTAATCTCAAATACTGTTCTCAATCCAGACTGTTGTCAAGTCCTAGATACTGAGTGTCAGAAAAATGAGTTTGTGAAATGGTTTTAATGCTATAACTCTTAAATATTTAAAATCCTTAAATGGACAAATAAATACTTGACAGCATATGATTGCCATTTCGCACAGTGAAAGCTACTTGTATGTGGAGACAATTAAGCCTAAATGCAGGCTTGTGACAGCTTAATTAGTGCTAGACATTAAGCATTTCTTAATTTGTTAATACTTATTTCATAACTGCTCCATCTTTTCTCTTCAATGTTATGAAAAGCATAATGGTGCTAATATTTTTGACGATGTTTTCTCTGGGTTTGAGTTTCTACTATGGGGAGGGAACAAAGAAAATGGTGCTCATTTCCCATTTACAGGGAACATAAAACCCCATTAGTCCCACTCTGCTTTGAGAGCAAAATGAGGGTGGCACCTGCTCCATTTTGGAGCTGTAATTGTACAAGTTTCTGTACCTGTGTGTGCAAAATTGCAGAATTATAAAAAAGTTATTAAGTAGCTCACAATGAAACACATGTCAGAGGTGGCCCTAAGAAACTACTGCTTAGGATAGAATTGTTTTATGAAAAATTACTAAATATATGAGAGTTTTACTGCAATACCTGCAGCAATGTGGAGAGGTAACTGGCTGAATGTTATTGGGCACCATATAATCAACTGCCAGCAGGTTTAGATTCTGAGCAGGTGAAAATGTGACAGAGACATGCTGTGATAATCTCTGTAGTAGATTAAAGATGCACTTGTGTCTTAACTAGTCTAAAACTTCTTGACCAAGTAGATTTCTGGACATAAATGGTGGTCTAAAGGGAGGAAAAAATTAACAGGGTGCTAAGAAGTGTTCCCAACAAGGGTATGTGTCAGAAATATCATAGGAGAGAACCAGACTGTCAGCCTTTTAGGAGGTTAGCAAATACCTCATGCCCTCTCCTGCACTCCCATCCAGCTCATCTGCAGTTATGTCTGGAGCAAGCCAGACTAGTTCTGCCCATCTTGCAGCTATTAAAAAAAAAAAAAAAAAAAGTGTTTAATTGAAAACAGCAAGATGCAAATCTCTTTGATGTAGCTTCACGCTTGTTCCTATGTCCTCAGATGACCTGCAGTGGAAAATTATCCAGCAACTCACATGTCAAGATATGTGTAATGATTGCCCTTAGATGAGCCAGTGGCAACAAGAGGAACAGCGAGCAGCAGCATTCCTTAGGAGCTTTAACCTTTTAAAGCTCAGCACCCTCTGAGCTGGAGGTTCTGCCTCTGTGATGCTGCAGTAGTTGGAGCCAGCAAGAGAAACTCCAAATTTGGTCCCTTGTGCTGCATGTTCAGGCATGTTCCTTTGGTATATTTAAATGGAATGGTTTAGTTTAGCAGTGATGAGGCAGCATCTCCTGTTTAAAACTCCCTTACCTTGCCATGAAACTGAGCCCCTGAAGGTTGCCATGTGCTGCTCTAATTCTGGACACTGACTGTATGACATTGTGATGCAACCTGGTTTTCTTGCTTCAGAGCTTCTTTTGCATAAGCTTTATCTAATAGTAGCCTGCACTGCCTTGAGCTATGTGGTTTGGATCAGAGAGAATGTCAACAAAGATTAAAACATGGAGAGAATCAACAACAAACCAAACTGGATGGCAGTAAAGAGGGCAGACTGCAGTCTGTTTCCTCTGACATGCATCTGATTTTTCTTAGGAAGGCACAGCAAGTTATTTTCCATTTGGAAATGTTAGTATGACCATTTGCTACTGCTTTGCCCTCCAGGAAACTGTTTATGACAAAGATCAAGCATGCGTGCATACCATCTCTGGCTCAAAGAATAAAATAAAAATCTTACCAGTCACCACCACGGTGTTGGAATTTGAATCCATGAAATCAATGCTCCAGAAGGTGGAATCTTGTTGTCTTTCAGTTCCAAACAGTATTATAATTCAGGTATCTGTGGCAAACTTCATTTGGGGCACGTTTTTTCTTCCAACTGTGATGAGTCTGGCTTCACATGACAGGGATGATTTGTGACTCATGTAACTTTTAAAGCAAAAATTATTATGCCTCTATTAAAGATAGAAGTCTGACTGACTGGGACTGCCCCAAACTCTTTCCTTTCCCAGGCATGGAGTATTCAGGAAGAAGAGAAAAAGCTTCAATAAATTTCTTGCAAAATATCCTGCAATATTTTTCATCACTTGTTTATGTGCAAGTAAACAGAAAATTAATTGAATAATTTTTATTATATTTCTGTGGTTATGCTGGTTTTAGCAGTTGTAATTCACTTTAATGGTGAGGAATGACAACTACAAAAAGTTACCTGTCCATTTCCACTGTTCTTGGACTTTTTCTTACTAACCTAAACTCAGGAGTAACTTTGCTGTTTCTCTTCACAGCACTTATCTGATTTACTACTCTCGATCTTTACCTCAGGCTTGTTATGAAAGAGCCCAAGCACTGTACATTTCTAAGATCAAACACCAATAGGAAAATGTGTGTATTTGCTAAACCAAAACATTTACTCAGTAATACTCTTTAACAGGCAACATGTTAGAAAATCTCACTCCAACTTGCAAGGTCAGAGGAACTCTAGAAGCTCGGTTATAGCTTGCTGAAACTGGTGAGTTTAATAGCTGGTCTGTCTTCATTAAAGTGGAGCCTGAGAGCCAATGGGGGGGGCCTGAAATCAAAACATATGCACATTGTCACTGCCCAAAACAAAAGCATATGCAAGTTCTCTTGGGAATTATAACTATGTGGGCAGAGGGTTTCACTGGGTCTTGTTTTGAGTAGGAAGTGTATATGTCTGTGTGTGTGACAGAGAGAGAGGGAGGGGAGAAATAAGCTAAGAATAGAAAGCCACTATATTATCTCAAGAGAGCTTGTAATTGTGAGACCTTAGGGGGAAAAAAAAATCTCTGAAGAAATCCCTTGGGTTGGGTGGTGGCTGAATGAGGTTTGGAGCTATGACCTGTGTCTGTCATTTAAATTGTCCTGTGCTGAGACACAAAAAAAATTGTGGATTCTCTTTATTTAAAAGACCCTGACTCCACCACCCATTTCTTTCCCTAACACAACTTGCAGAATTAAGTTTTGCTGGCTGCTGGGGCTGAAGGAGCTTCTACTACAGGAAGCAGAGCTTTCTGCACCTTTAAATAAGGCAAAATCTACCACTGGTAGCACTGAATTACTTTTAAAATCCTACAGTACTTCCTATTCCTATGCCAATCAAGATTTTTATCCATTAATTTTTTTGCTTGACCAGTCACTAAAACACTTCCTATGATTCTGAACAAGACAATGACATACCAGTCTTCTCATTGTTATTTTTGATTTGTGCTGATGTTTTTGGGTTTTTTTTAATCTAAGTACAAGGTGGTCTAATGAACAAAGCAGTCGTAAGAAATAAAGCCAGATTTAAGGTCTATAGTTGCTCAATTAATTTCCTGAATGGGAAGTTGTGTTTTCTTTGGGACATGATAGCTGCTTTGTACATATATATATATATATATATATGAAGGGTATAGCTTGATTGCTGTAAAGTATTGGGTATTTCATTAGATATTCTTCCAGGGGGGAAATGTAAGTCTATTAGTTCCATCCATTTTGCAACAATTGATATGATCTGTTTGGAATGTAGTACTAGTACTTAAAGTTTTTACAGCTGGCAAAAAGGAGTAGAAAAAAACCACAGAGTAGCAAAGATTAATTCACTAAGCCTTTATGAAGAAGCTGATAGAATTTTGGAGGGGGGGAAGTATTGTCTTCAGTAGTTAAGTTAGTCCCTTTTCATCAGCAGAGGTTTGCTGAATTGGAAGTAAAGATTCTTTTCAATGTTGGTAAATGCTTGTGCAAGCGTGGGAGGAATGCTAGTGGTTTAAATCAACCAGGAATTTGACAGAGACCACTGAAATTAATTTTTGCACTGATTTAATTGATTGCTCATGTTCCCAAGCTTTGTGTGTGTGGTAGTATACTTAGAGGAATAATGCATTTATTGCAGCTGTGCCACATAGCTCAAAAAAGAATTGAAAAATTTGAATTAGCCGTTAGTTTACTCAGAAATTATTCAGAAATGAAACCTTTTCTTTCCTCTAACATTTCTACAGCTGAAGTTGAAGCTACTCTTGAAATTTTTGTTAAAGTATGACTGTATCTTTAATATTAGCACTCCCATGTGTATCTGTTCCCAAAACAATGGATCTGAGGGTCACTAGATATTTGAGGTCTGTGCAAATTAATCTCCCCATCCATAATTAAGAATCCAAGCCCTTGCTATTTGGAGGCAAGTCACAGACACAGCTGACTCAGCTAAACACTGGTTGTTTTTCTTCTTGCTACACACAGATGTGATTGGCACGGCACTCATCGTGAGGTAAAGAAGAAATGGAAGCAACTCAACTATGAAAATCCTGGTTATCACCTTGAATATTTTTCTGCTCAGCTGTCTGATACTTTCAAAAATTATTTGAACTGCTGAGTAAGAGAAAAATAGATTTTCTGCAAATGCATTCTGACCACACTGCAGAGCTGCCAGCATGCTGCTCGAGTAGCTTTTTAGTAGATGGCAAGAAGAACAGAATATGGGCCTTCATTTAGAAATAGCTCTTTAATTTTTATCTCTTTTATTATTACTTATACATATTTCTTTTAGTTCTTGTTATTGGCAGGCACTGACCAGTGTTTTAAACTTAAATGGAAGTGTTTAATATATTCCAATTTTTATCTCAGCTATTCAACACTTAATGAGAGAAGGGAGAAATCAAGCTGTTATGCTATTTAACACTAAACTATAATGGGACTTTAAATAGAAATTTCAAGATCTAACACTCTATATTTCTTTTCCATTCTAATAAAAATAAATGATCCTCAGGAAGGACTGAAGCTGGTGTCTATGTAGATGGAAAGCAATGTCATAAAAAGAGAGGAGATAAACATTTCACCATAAAGCCCACTGTTCCCTGTGGAACAGAGCCTCTTCTATAACAAAGTTCATAGAAGTGATAAATGGAAAAATATAATGGCAAAGGACTTAGCAGAGCTCATGCAACCGATGACCAACAGGTTGCTTTTTTCAGGTGTCATTTACCTGCACAAAGAGACTTTGCAAGCAGGATACACACAGTTTAAGTAATTATTTATCAGCTAATATGCAAAATAGATAGCTAGAACTAACAGATTATTGGGCTGAACAGCAACATGATTACCTGATTTACAAGAAAATGGATGAGTTTTAGCTGGAAGTTTCTAATAGGCTGGGGAAAGTTGGTCTCTGTCATTTATCAGTATGGGCTGATGCTCAGCATCACTGAGTTAATGCTTTATTTTCTGCCTTTTTTTTTTCTTCTCTGTCTTTTCTCTTGAATCTTTTACCAGATAACCATTGCCATCCCAATGACAGCACTTGTGTGACTTCAGCTTCCTGTCTTTCCTGCTGCATCAAACTAGACCTTGGACCACAGCAGGGCCAAACCTCTGGGCTGTGGTTGACACGGGGAGAGCTGGAAAGTACAAAGCTTCAAGGGACCATGAGCATGTGCTGAAATCCATCACTGAGGGTCTGTAAGGTGTGGTGATGTGACATCTGCTCTTTGGAGTGTCAGCATATGGGCTGAAATTGCTTTGGCCTGTACAGAAAAAACAAAAACCAAAACAAACAAACCCCAAACAAATTCACTTTACTGTGTGTTCTACAGCATTTGAAAAGAGGAGCAATACCAAGGAGTGTTGGTCATTAGGCAATGGAGTTCCTAATGAGTTTGGTCTCCAGGTCAAAGCAGCATACCTGGGTGCTCAAAGTGCAAAGGTGAGTTTATTCCTTTGCAAACATACTGTTATTTCCATGTACTTTAGACCTCTATGACTTTGATACTTGTATCTATTATCTTAAATATAATTGAGTGACCCTACCATGGGGGTATGAAGGCTGCCCTGGGTTACCTGCTGAATTCTACTTTTAACAGCTGTGTATTGGTTTTAGCCCCTGTACCTCAGTTTTATGGTTTGTGGTAATGAACAGGAGGCAGCTGCTTAGGTTTTCCAAAAGCCTCTTTCAGATCGACGGAGGTCACTGAAGAACGCTATAAAAATGTCCTTTTTGTACTTATTTTTCCTCGTAAGCATTCTGCTTCTTGCCACCCGCGTTAAAACAAACAGGCGTTAGGTTTATGGTTTGTCATCCTGTGCCTTTTAAATGAAAAATTTGGGATTCGTGTCGGAGTTTTGTGAGTTCAGATGCAGCGTGGGCTGGCCCTCGCCCAAGGCCGTGCCTCGATGGCGGGCCCGGGGCCGGCCCCGGAGCCGCCATCCCGGGCCCGGCCCGCCCTCAGGGCTGCCCGCGCCGCCCCGCAGGAAGTGATGGCGGCCGAGGGAGGAGGAAGAGCCGCCGCGGGTAAGAGGGAGGAGGCGGCTCGGGGTGGCCACGGGCGGCCGGAACGCCGCAAAACGCTCGGAGCTTTAAAGGCAGGGAGCCTGTGGCCGTGCCCCGGGGGGCCGGGCCCCTCATGGCCGCGCTCCCAGCAGCGCCTGAGGGAGACGGGCAGCCCGACTCCTGCGCGCAGGGTCAGCCTGAGCAGGTGCTGCCGGGTTTATTTTCCCATTTCCCAGCGTACCGGTAACTTTTCCAGGTGTTCGGCTAGTCCAAGCCCGCCCAGAGACAGCCGGCCTGGTGATCCCTGTCCGCTGAGGTTCGGCAGGTGACGCTGGGGAGAGGCTGATCTCCAAACTCCTGTTTGCAGTTTGTGTTCGGGGTCTCAGCACAAGTGGATGAGTCAAGACTTAAGTAGATCTCAAGTACTCAGCCATTAAAGAGTATTGGGAACACTGCATAAAAATACCCATTTTCAAAGGCACCATCGGCAGTTACCCAAACTGAGCAAAAACCACGGTTTAACGAAGGCAGCAGGCTTTAACAGGGACAAAAGGAGCAGTAAACACGTCGCTTCTTGTCCACACAAAAATAACTAGTTGGACTATTTTCGTGCTGAGATGATATATAAAAGGTGTTGTATACTGCAGATTATTGTACAAAGTGTATTATACAATTATATTACTGTATACATATATTATATAGTACCCTTCCTTTAAAAGGTATTCAGTAAAGCTTTTCTTTGCTGTTGACGAGGTGAGTGTAGAACAAGAAGCACATGGAAATACAGGATGAACTTTTTTGTGAAAAAGCATTCATCTCCTTTCAGCAGGAACTGATTTGCTGTTGTTTCTGGCAGTGGGTGAAGAGCTGCTCTGCCCAGCAGAACTCAGCCCTTCAGTACCTGGTGGACTGCTTTGAAATGAACAAACATTCTGTCAGTCTCCAAATGGCCAAGCTCCCAGTGCTTGGTAATGGACATGATTTTAGCATTGGTGGATCTTCTGCACATGGTCCACCATGGATTTCCATGGGAGTCTGGCATGTGCAGTGTCCTGGGTTTGTGTTTGACTAGGAGGACTTCCAAGAATCTCTGTTCACGCACTTGTTTGGATAAGGGCCCATTGCATCACCTCAGTTAGCTTTTGCACTGCTTTCCCTCCTGCTCTGTTTTTATACTCTTCTTTCTTAATTTGTCACGCTAGCAGGTAAATGAAGAGAAAGTGAATTTATCTTCTGAAACACATTTTAAGTTGCTGCCATTTATCTAAAGCACCTACTTCATCCCCTTCAGTAAAATAATGATGTTGTTCATTAGTTCCTCTAGCTGCTCATGGCTAAATGCACTGCAGTCAGATTGCTCTATTTTTCCCCTCCTATCAACCACTTATGGAAGTCAAACATTTGTAATAATGATATTTTTTCCTTTTTTTTTTTTAAGACTCTCAATTCTACTGATGTTCTTAAATAAAATATATCTAGATGACTAGAACTTGGGTTTTCATGTCCAAGGAAGCATTGTGGTATTGGGCAGTTCAGTTAATGCCAACATTTTTCCCTGACTTTTTCCTTACCCTCAGATTGAATGTTTAGAATAGTTGTTCTTCCATCCCCTTCCTCTTTTGGGACAGCTGATGTTGTTTTTAGGTATTGTCTGAGTTTTGGTGTAGTTATTTAATTGGAGAGATCTATGTTTAAAATAATTATGGAGCAGTTGGCAATAAGCAGGTTGAGTATGCATTACACTTTAAGAGCACATAGAGTCAGCCATTATCTCTTGTGCAGACGGTGCTTTCCAGTTCATGTTGTGCTCTAATTGAGATGCTACAACTTGGTCTTGAAGGCTGTTCCTGTAACTGTTTCTCACAGGGAAAGATTGTTTACACTTCAGGTTTCTAATCCTCTTTACAGGTCCTAGGCAAACCTTGCTGATGAGAAGCAGGCCAGCTGTTGACCTAGAACTTGTAGTTCTTGTTTTAACTTCAGCCTTCTTGCAAATTCATTTTGATTATAGAACACCTTGAAAGTCAGATTTGTCTGTGTTAACCACCTAACAGAAACAGTGAGCAATCATGTATATACACCTCTGAAGCCTGAGAAATAGTTACTGGATGAGAAACCTGTATATCTAGTTTGGCAATTGCATTAATGAAGCCTTAAATTTCCATCTGTCTCTCTAGGAAGATGGAAATCTCCCTGCCCTTCATGAAATCCGTGTTAATCAGTTTATAGGAAGGAGGTCAACAGCCTGAAAGGTGGAACCACAAAATTCAGGTAGCATATAGGCACTTTCAGGGATGTGGCCTCTGCATCTAGAAAAGCTTCTCAGAGCTCTAAGATGAGCGCGATTAACAACCAAACTCCTACAGTGGAACTAAAATCTCATATAGAAGAGGTAGAATTTTCCTCAGACTGTGTATGTATGCAAGAGGTAAGGGCTATCATAGCATTGCCACAGCTAAGGCAAGTTGTTGAAACCTTGATTTCTTTAACCTAAATATGTAGTTACGGTCTAGAAAGAAAAGAAATCAGGAAACAAAATCCTAAATAATTCCCTCAAAGGAAAACTACAGCCCAAACCCCAGCAAACAAACCAGAGTCCCTTTCCATAGTAGCATTTCAGTGAACACACTCCTTCCCTTGAGGGAAAGTTTGGGAAAACAAACAGTGCAGGAGAAAGTCTAGCCAGTTTCAGTTTGCAAGTGGGAGGTGTGCAGGCATTATGGCTGGGAGTGTGTTATAGGAACCTACGTGATGAGGCTGGTATGTATTTGCCACATTGTGTAAAGGTCGCATACTGAGAGGCTTCCAAACGCCTCGCCTGGCAATTCCCAGCTCTGGCATGTTGTCTTTGCAAAATGATTGGCAGACCCTCAGGTCGCACATATCTGAAGGAAACTGTGTCCTGCTCAGTTACCCAGAGGTCTGGGGATGCTTAAAAACGTTGTGTTTGTAACCTTTGAAACTGCTGTCTGGTGGCTGGGCTTTATAGTATTACTGACAACAGATGGTAAATGGCTCCGCTGATGTAATTCTTGCTGGTGTTTCATTCCTGTGAAGTTGCACAGTTTCAAAATCTCAGAAAGTGCCTCCATATTTTTCCTGCATAATGATTTAAAGCCAAACTAAATAAAAACATTTTCTATTATTCAGATTCCCATGGTGTCATGTGACATTGTGGTAACTGCCTTGCAGCAGTTTCAGATAAGTGCACGTTTGGTAGCAATTTTAAGGCCTGTGTCCTTTAAGTAATGCTTATTAGTACGTAACAGATGCCGTTTAGAAACATTATGCCTTTTAATAGGCTCTGCTTTTAGCCTACATGTTCCCATTGCAGGCAGACTGTGGATCAGGCAGGCTTGGAGGTATGCTGTCATTTATGCAAAGCCTAAGTCAATTTTCTGCTCTGAAGTTGAGCCATGTGTTTTTCCTTGTTTCTTCCATTCTGGTCATAGCTGCCTTGCTGTGTTTTTCCCCGTAGTCATATCTTTGGCTGATTGTCAAGCAATTGCAATCAAAACCTTTTGCATTTTTAACCACCAGCAGTGGTTTCTTTTGTCCTTACAGAAGAGCCTGTGTAAACTGAATTTGAACACACTCAGCCTCACTGTCAAGAGCACAGCAAGCACAGTTAGCCCTCTGTTGTTAGCCCGTCTTTTCCTTCTCTGCTTTTTCCTCCTCCCAAAAGGAGAAAAAGGGAAAAGCAGAGCCATGCTGATTTTGGAGCACCTTCAAAGACATGTAGAATATCTAACACAATGGCACAGAGAAGCAAGAGAGATGTTTACATATTTCCTCCACTACTGGCAGCTGTTTATTAAAGCAAGTTCTGAGACTGCTTTGTGATAGCTGGTGCAGGTGACATATTAATTTGCAGCCGTGTAATAAATTTAGCAAAGTGGAAATTACTGGGGAAAGGGGTATTTTTTTTTTGTTTCTTTTGTGTGTCCCCCCCCCATCCCCCCCATTAATTGCTTTATTTTGAGATTATTCTGGCTGTGCAAATTGCTCCTTGCAAGTAATTTGGAGAAAGGCTGCTGGGCTTTCTTAGGCAGACTTATGCTCTCTGCTGGTGGGAGCAGTAGGCCTGTCACATTTAAAGCATTTACAACTCAAACTATATGGTATTTGAAGCTGGTATCTGAAAATCCAGCCAGTTGCCTCATATTTTCATCGCTACTTTGTTTGTTTGGGGAATACTGTCCTTTCTGATAGCAAAGAAGGGCTTTCAGGTACTCCTGGTGTGCCACATGGTGCTGTAGTTTGTATGAGGTGATGTTAAAGGCTGTGTGTGGTGCGACTTTAGGTTTCTCACACTTCCTTTGGATGATGGTAATAATGGGGAAATGTACGTGATGTGATACTTAAATCCTAGCCCTGGTGCCAGGTTGTAATAGTTTGTGTTTCAATAATAACTTTTAATTATTTAAACTCAGCCATTTTCTGAGAGTGTCCTGTCAGTCTGTCTGGCTTCTTCCCATGGGACGAATTCATCTCTGTGCTAGACCATTTGTCACACTCAGTTGTCATTTCCTGCCATTTCACTATTCCTTGTTTATCATGATGGGAGTCATTGCTTTCCTCCTTTCCCTTAAGTTACAGCTTGACTTTGGACCGATGCATCCTCCTTTCTACCTTCCATCTTTGTAAAGGGTTGAATTGCCACTATCTCTATTTGCACTTGTGCTTCATAAAAATTCTATTACTGTTCACAGAATCTTTCCTATCAGTCTCCTTTCAAATCAGCCTCTTTCCAGTTGTTCTGGAAGACTTGTATATTGTATTTTGTTTAGGGGATAGACAAATAATTAAGTTGACAAATTTAGATTTTTTTTTATTGCCATATGCAAGAACAGACAAGTTTGAAGCTAGAGAAGCTGTGGCTGCCCCATCCCTGGAAGTGTCCAAGGCCAGGTTGAACAGGGCTTGGAGCAACTTGGGATAGTGGAAGGTGTCCCTGTCCATGGCAGGGAATTTGATGATCTTTAAGCTCCCTTCCCACCTGAACCATTTGATGATTCCAAAATCCATATCTCTGCCTGAAAAGTCAAAGCTAGACTCTTCCAGGGATATTTCAGCCAATTTCTTGATTGTATGAAAATCAGTATTTATTAAGAACTTGATGCTGATGTTCACGAGTTCAGAGGTATTAGCAGCAGTCCCACTGAATTGATAGAATTTCCTTGAAAAACCTGATATGAACATGAACCTTAAAGCCTTAATTAATGACAATCTTGAATCTCCCTTTTCTCCAGCATTGCATTTTCCCCCTGAATTATTCTGTAAGCTGCCTCTTTCTTTTTTACATCTAAACTCTGTGAAAAACAAAGTTAAATGTGCAGAAGTATGAATTCTGATGTCATAGCTACAGCTGGTAGCACTTCCATGGTTTAACAGTATGCTGCAGTTTTTATTTGTAAAATCTGTTTCTGGGCTGTAATACCTCAGCTTTTTTCAATTACGTTAGGTTAAAACTTTTTTGCTAAACATGCCAGTCCAGATGTGCATTGTGTGTGTAATAGGACAGGAGTAGCCTGTTTACACAGATGTATTTTAGTTTATTTGTAGTATGAGTTGGATGTGGCTTTATATTTGTAAGTATAACACTGCTAAAGATCCATCTGAGGAAAAATAGATAAAGTTGGAATCTGATGGAACTTTCATTATGGGAGTAGTGCAGGTTAAAGTGAAGGAAATATCCCTTCAACATGCATTCACCATTGTGTGATTCTCTTCAATGTGCACTTGCTTTTCGAGCCTTCAAAACATTTTAATTAATGTGGTTTCAGCTAAGTATTTTTATTTAAAAAGCTAAATAATTAAATCAATTATTTAATTTCCTTGTCTATTTTTTCCCATTTCAAAAATTGTGGATTACCTTAAGTTTACGAAAATTAATAACATGTTTTATAGACCTGGTACTAGAAAGTTCTGAAGGCCTTCAGAGCTCATAGAAGTGTGTGAAAATGGAGGGTGTTCGACATTTTTCAGAGCCTTTTCTCATCTATGGCCAGCTAAATATATGTGTATAGCTAAAGCTTTTTTCTTCTCTTTTCTGAAATCAGTAGTAAAAATATGTTTATGGGAATGGCATGACTAGCAGGATAGCAGCCTGTGTTTGGAATATGTAACATTTGGTCTGCCCTCTATTTGAGTGACAGAATGTGTAGCAATGACATGTATAGCTGAACTAATTAATCAAACGGGTTTCTTGATTGGGAGTGGGATTAGGATTATTTATCCCCTCTGCCTTCAGTTATGGATTCCACAGTTGAAGATTATTTACAGACAGAAACTTTTATTTAGTTTGTCTCCTGAAGCCCCTTTTGCCATTTGAGTTGTGATAAAATAGTAAGTGATACATGAATGGAATTTTGGGAATGAAACATACAGACTTGTTAGTGCCAATGCAACTTTTGCATCCTGACTATTCCAAGAGTTCTTGTTCTGTTAGTAGTGGGGGAAAGACATTGTTTTCATGGATGATGTACAGCACGTGGTGCAGAGCTGCCTTGCTGTGCTGGACAGATACCACACCTTGGCATTTGCCTGCTGGCTCCGCTGCCACCACATGTTGTTATGATACTGGAGTTTCACTTACACCAGAATTTGGGTTTTTGACATGTATTTGCTCAATTAAATTCAGGATGTGAGAGTCAGGTTCTGCGTGTACTCCCGGGAGCGTGCCAAAGACCTCTTCCTTCCTTTGAAAGGTTAAACAAATATGGTTGTCTAATGATAACCACATGCCTGGAGTTGTTCAGCCTCATGGGAAGGGAAGGAGAAGAGTTGATGTGAAGCCCTGCTGTTTATCACAGAGCTCCTGCTCCTATGAGAGGGTAAGGGACAGCATTTCAGTCATGTGTGTGTGGTTTAGAAGGGCAAAAAAAAAAGTTATTCAATAGACACTGTCCTGGCTGTGCTTCTGTAGTGTGACAGTCCATGGGAGAACTGCGAACAATTTATGTTATGTGACTTCTTGGTCTTTTTACATAGTGGCTTCAGAGGCACTGATAAGGAAAACATCACACCCTTTTGAAGTGGTAGATAAGACATACACTTAACTGATAAGAAACCAGTCAGAAGATGCAGTGATTTGTTAAGGGCCACATAAACACACCTGTGTTAAGTATAAATCTTAGGAGTTCTAGTTTCACTTGCATGGTTTAGTTACAACAACACTCCCTCCTAAATATTGACATGATATACTGTCATTTTATTTTGGTGCATGTTTGTCTCATATTGCAAAGTGGTTTTTGATTTAAAAAGAAAAAAAGAAAAATACTTCATGGACAAAACCCTTCAGAATATCATCAGAAGCACTTAAAACCTGCTGAAGTTGTTTTTTGGTGTGGTTTTTTTGTTGTTGTTGCTATTGTGAAATACATTAACATGAAAATAAAGCAAATAAACAAAGCCAGTGCTTCTTTTGCAAGCATTAGAAATGGCAAAACTGAATAATAAAAAAAAGAAACTTGAAAATTAGAAATGTTAAGTTCTTTTTATCTCTCTTGTTCCTACAGCACTAGAAATCGGAGGTATTTTTCATATTTTTACATGTAAAATTATACACAAATTTGTGCAAATGCACAAAATCCAGATACAAATCCTTTGGTGACTGATGGCTCTTCTGTAAACATACAGTTCTTAATGGATGCGTGTAGTATCCTTCTCTGTGTTTGTAGAACATGAAAAAGTAGTTGTAGGATAAATGATTAATTCACTTCAGACATAAAACTTTTCATGCTTCATCTACAGTGAGGTTGATGTATTTTGCTTTGCAATCTGGCTGCATCCTAAATGCCCTTACAAATCTCTGAAATGGGCATTTCAACAAGTCTGACTTTCCTGGGAGGACCAGCAATACCTCAATGCATCTTAATCAAGACAGTGGTGTGTCTAGTCTGGAAAAAACTGCATCACCAACTTTGTTGGCTTAAGGAAACAGTATTAATTAGCTACACATGAATGTAGGAATAGAAGATTCTTAACCATGAAAGCAAATACCCCCATCCCTGAAGGTGTTCAAGGCCAGGTTGGACAGGGCTTGGAGCAACTTGGGATAATGGAAGGTGTCCCTGCCCATGGCAGGGAGTTGGAAGGAGGTGATCTTTACAGTGACTTTCTACCCAAACCATTCCATGGTTCTAGGAAATCTCTGTTGTTTAGTAAATTGTGTATTGGCTTCATGGTCAGAAATAACTTTGCAATGAAGCTTCAGAGTATCTGATTAGATGGAGGTATCTCCTTTACCTTTGGACATTACAGCAGTCTGTAGTTTCACTTCTGAATTTCACATACGACTGTATGCACCATGTGTTTTCTGTTGTATTGAGAATAAATTCTTTTGCCCGTGGAAAAATATTTCCTGCTTACTTTAACTGATAGAATGAAATTCTTGCTGAATCTGTAATGATGGGGGACTGTCTCTAATTCATAAAAATTAATTCTAGTTTGGGATAGAATACTGCCTCCCATTTTGTGATTGCATTTATCTACCTGATGCAGAACATATGTGTGCTGATGAGATATCTGGATTCCCACATATTGATCTTCATGGATCCTAAGTGACGTAAATTTTGTGTGACTTTTACCTTTTAAGGAGGATATTTGTCCACTTGATGAAACCCCCATGAAATTCAGTTCTCTCTTCTGGAGGATACAGGGGGTGGAATAGCAGTGGGAGTAGAAAAAGATGAGCTTAGGGGTCTAGACTGAAACAGGGGCCTTGGTTTATTCCTTTTTGGCAGAGTTGGACAATGTTCTAGGCTGAGGTTCTGGAAGGTAGGATCTCCTAGAGATGACTGAGCTGTATGGGCTGTGCCTGCTGGTATTTATAGCTGGTTTTAGCTGTAGCTTTTCACTTTAAAAAAATCAGATTCTTAGTGCAAATTGATGACAGATCAACAGAGTGAGAGGAGATGTACTTGCACATCCTTGCTTGAGAATGTGGCCCAGACTGCTCCATGGAAACAAAAGAGAGAAGCAGATGCGCTGCTAGTTTTTGCTTTAAAATCTATTCTGTATGCCTGAAATGGAAATGTGCTCATTGGGTTTCTCATTTATTTGTCTCTAGATAAGTTTTTCCCTGTGGAATTGCAAGGCTTCCATGTCCTCTGCCCTGAATGCCCGTGCCCTGCAGAAGACAAAGGCTGGTACCTGTCTGTCACCTGTCCCTGTCACTGCTGCTCCACCATCCACCTTGATGATGCCTTGACCTTGTTTAGCAGCTTTGGCTGTTTAAGATGTCCCTCTGGTGCAGGAGGTCTCCCGTTCTAAATTTACTCTTCTGGTTTATGGTCCCTTCTGTGTGGCTACAGCAGGAGGCCCCTTTTGTGACTCGGGTAACCCTTTGTACACAGAGCCCCTCACAGGAGCTGCTGGCAGGGTCCTGGCAGATTGGCTGCCACCATGTGCTCTTTTGATGCTGCTAGGTAAGATCAAATTCAAATAAAATCCTGTAATTCCAATTAGGTCAAAAGGCTGTCCTTGGAACTTGGTCATTTTGATATCCCAAGATGCAAGTCTGCATACTCAGATTGAAGTACTTCTGGGAGAACAGCACTGCTTTTATTTTAAATCAAAGTTAGATTATTTTGCAGATGATTTAGCAAACTTTAGAACATCCTGTTAGCCAGCAGTAATTATTGATTTAGTTGAATGCCTAATCACAGTAGTTATGGACTTTGAGGGGATGTTTTTTCTTGTGTCTGTATACAAAAAAAGTGTAAAAGGGACATAAGCAGCAGGGCAAATGTTATTTTGTCACTTTGTACTGGGAAAAACTTGGAAACACATTAGTTAACATAAATTCAGACAAGTGATTTTTCCCCTGCCTATGGCAGCTGAGCAGTATGAGTACCTGTGTGTGCACATTCTCGGGGGGTGTTCACAAAAGCCAGCCTTAGCACCACTGACTTTTTGAGGCCATTCCAGAGAACCTAAAGTGACACTTCTGTTCCGTATTGTTCCTAAAGGAACCTCACTCTCTCTACCCCCTCAACATTTTTTTTCTTCATGAAAAATTTTTTGATTTTGCTTTTGTTGGAATATGTGCTCTTAACTCACTTGGGCCTTTTCAGTGTAATGCATAGGCAAGACATGTTCACTGGAAATCTAAAAGCATTTCTTAGAGGAAGAGTGGTTTTGTGCAAAGCTGTATTGATGGAAAGTTGATCAGACATTTTCTCCAGTGCCTCACTATTTAATCTGTGACCTTATTTTGTCCTTCAAGTTGGCCTTGTTGCCTTAGAGTACAAGCATGTTATGTAGCAGAAAGTTAATTGCTTTGTTCAGTGAGGAGAAAATATGACTGTGATGTTAAGTTGCATTGGCTGCACCGTGGCAGGAGGAGCCTTGTAAGCAGCACCTCACAAACAGTATTTATTAGCATGGCAAATATTTTTCTTTGTGCTAAACTCAAGTCTTACATGCTGCTCTTTTGTAGAGGATTAATTTACTAGTAAATTTACTTTTCTGAATTACTGACGTTTTGAATAACAATCTTTAATTTCTCTCCTGACATAACTTATTTGCTTCGATGGTGTTTAAGTGCTGCCTGGGATTTTATAATGTGACTCGACTTGCCAGAGTTGCAATGCTCTTTTCTCTCCCATTTTGTCACATACAAACACGCTATGAAACCCATTTACAGAGCAGCTTCTCTTTAGCATTCTGAGTACACAGCTTTGCTGCCAAGCCTCAGGATGGAAGCTGGTTGCCTGCAAAGGGCAGGGAAATAGTGTTTAAAACATTTTAAGCATTTTAATTTTCTTATCCTTTTGTTGAGGAATCAGATACAGATCACTGCTGGAAGTAGAATGGTGGAACCGTGGGTGAACAGTCTGACATGGTAATACAAATTCCATGCTCCTACTTTTATGTGGAAAGGTATCATTTTCAATATGGTGCCTATATGATTCATAGTTTGTTAATCTTAGTATAGACAGGTCTTGCACTGGTTCTTTTAAGACTCTTCATTGGCTCAGCCATTTACTTTACTATAACTGCAGTTATTTCACATTTAACTTACCAAGGGAGCTGCCACATGAGACCAAGCCATGATGAAAAAGGGAGAATTCAGAGCTAAGATACCAGCTGCAACTGTGTGGTAGAAGATTTGGTCCTCAGTTTGGGGCTTACAAGAGTTGCAGGTGTAGCTTGATTGAAAACCCCTTAAATTGAAGCTATTGCCTTCCTGTGGTAGTTATAGGACACCACTTGGGCTGTTTACATGTTTCCTGAGGTGTTCTTGGGCTGGTGATGAGCCACCAGAGAGTCTGGTTTGTTACATCAGGAGGAGGTTATTGCTTCGTCAGGAACACCAAGTTGGACTTAGCATTTAGGTAACAGGCATCAGATATATGTAATTTTTGTTTGCATGCAGTTAACAAATACCCTCCAGCACTGAGTCGCATGGATTCAAATTTAAGTTGCATAAAAGTTATTTTGGAAAGTCTTTTGTAGGTAAATTTTTTATATTATTTTGTTGTTGTGAAAATGCCCATCTGACGTTACTCAAAAAAGAGAAGGAAAAAGTCAATGACAAACAACAGATCAAAGACTGACCTAAAAAGGGACAGTCTTCCAAGAAAGAATGGAAGCTTTGGAATTCTTTCCCTGTTATATTTTTGGACAGTGCTAAACTCAGGCTGTATTTTGAAGATTTTTTTTTTCTTCCGGCTTTAAAACAATTTACTTATGCCTTAGAAGTTTGAGACTGTGCTTGTTGAATTCAAAGGAGACAAGTGTGATTTGGTGCTGTCATAGTTCTGCTTTATAAAATTGCATGTCAAGAGGTAAATAACATATAGATAAATAACAGACAGGTTTTTATGAGCCTTGCTATTTTAGACTAGGATTATACAGAAGGCTCTAATGAGATCATTAAGGCCCAGCCACACCAAGCAGCTGCTGGGGAAACTGAGGTTTTAAGACTTATGTTTCTTAGTTAATTTAAAATGTAAAAATATCTTGTGTTTTATTTTAACCACAGGTCGACTTTACTTGATTGATACAATAGCAGGAGATCCAGAGGCTCTGCAAGCAGATGCTGAAACATACTATGAAAAACTCTTGAAGAAATCATTGTCCACTCCTGATGTTTTTTCCATCCCTGGAGGAGGAGAGGTAATAGGCTGATGTTTCTCGTGTTGCAAGTTAGATACTTGAGAATTAATTTGTTGGTTGTGTTCATGGCCTGTTAATAAGGGTAAACTGGTGTGGCTGGATTGCAGATCTCTTAAAATCAGCAAATCCTGCATTATTTCAAATAGTTTGCATGCTGTAAATGATAGATAAGCTTAAATCCCAAGACTAAAACCCTCTGAGTGTGGAAGAGGGTTTGAAACACTTTGGTGAACTTTACATCTTGACCTGCTTCCTTACAGGACTGAATCAAAAGTGAATTTTATAGAGATTTATGCCACGGTGCTTCTCTGTATTCTGCCTCTACTGTGCAGTTTACACAGGCATTGTGATACATTCTGTCTTTTTTTTTCCATTCTTTCCAACACTTACATTGCTAATTTCGAGTGTGGATTCTCCCGAAGGAATTCTGTTCTTAAGAGACCTGGGTGGAATAGAGATGGCTGAACAGGCCTTTTAACATTTTTTACTTCAGTCAACCAATGAAACCTTTAATTCTGATCATTTTTTAGATCATAAAAGGTGTGCTGAGGTACCTGTTATTGTACTATCAAAGCAGAAATTGGATTATTCAAAATGAATGTTTGGAATACGGTAGCTTTTCTGCAATTTAGGAAAATAATGTGCAGTAGTTTCTAGAAAAATGCTCTTCCAGGTGGGTTCAGCTTCGGCTTTGAGCCGGGTTTAAATACTCTTTTAATGCCCTCTAGTGGAGCCTGTAGGGTTAAATACAAACAGACTGAACATGCAGAGATCCCCCAGTTTAGGGTTTCTGTGTCCTTACCTTTCATGCCTGGTTGTACTTTCAGAGGTTCATTTGCTGTTCCAGTAGAAGGGAGGGGAGGTTAAAATCCCAGGCCGTTCTGAATGCTTTCCTGCAATAGCCACGCACACTGAGATCAGTTAAAGGTGGACTTCTGGCTTGTGATTCACAATTGTCTTGATTTTGTGGCTTGTCACCAGCCCTTAAATATATCACATGACTGATTTGAGTCTCATAGCAACACATTTCTCTTTGCCTTCATTTAATTCAGGTCTAATCTAATCTGCAGTCAGCCAGCCAGTCAAGGGCATAAGTAATGGTAGTGTTCTTGCTCTATTGCCTTTTTCCTTATACTCTATAATAAATAGCTCAAAGAATGTTGATGTTTTGTAATTAAAAATAATTTAAATGTAATAAAGAAAGACTCCCAGTGAAAATCCCAGCTAACAATCTCCGTTATACCTACAACCTGAAGGATGAGTGGTTTGGTGTTTGTATAATGGCTGCATTACCAAGCATTTTTTCCCTTTCTACATCTGAATTAAAGCAGGTTTCAAGTGGCAGGACTGGCAACAGTGAAGAATTATTTCACAGGAGTTAAGTGGCTGTCAGCCCACTTGCTGGGGTCACAGAACTTCTCTTTGGTATGGCTTGGTCAAGCACCCAGCACACAAATAGCAAGGATTACTGCGGGTCAGGATGGAAGCCTGTTGGCACTGGCCACACACAAAGCTATGCTTGGCTCGTGCTGCTCTTGTTAACACCTGTGAAAGTACACATTGCCTTATCAAACAAAATAACAATCATGGCAGTACTGGTAGTAGTCCTGGCATTTTCATTATGGAAATGCTCCCAGGTGTCATTATGGCATCGATGCTATTATGTTTGAAGCATGAAAAGAATGACTGAATCCCCAGAACATACTGAGATTTAGGCAAGCCCATGAATACAGATTTCAAGCAGTTTTCAAGGTTTTCTTTCCTGGAGTCCAGTGTTTGCATAGATGCTTCCAGGATTCTGGCACTCATTAGTTAGTGAACACTGGTTCACTGGTTTCATATTAGAGTTGTTATCCCGAATAATCCATATTCATATTTCTTTCATGTACCAAGAAATATTAAATATTAGACGTGACTGATTTGAGTTTCTTAGCAAACTGACAAATGGGTGCAATTAGAAAGAGAGGCACAGCCACACATACACAATGGACCAGATTTTGGAAAGTACAGTACATATTGTGCTAAGTCATGCACGCTCTTTGCCTGTACCTAAACTTACATGACAGCATTTGCAATATTCATATGGAAATCGTCATTTCTATGCATATAGAGCTCTTTGAGCACAGTAATTTTGTGTTTGTGTGTCACATCATTTAGAAGTTTAGTCTAAGAGCAAAAGCTTGAGAGCTGCATTTTGATTTTAGCTTCGCCTTCAACTCAACCACCTTGTGCCAATTATCTACCCTCGATGTGCCTCGAAGATAAACTGCCCAGGCACTGCCCTAATGCTTTGATACTCCCTGTACCCTGAGGCTTAATTCATTGTTTGCAAAACACCACAAGTACTCAGCTGGAGGATGCTGTAAGAAGTGCAAGGGGTATTTGTTTTCATTTGATGTGTCTGGTCTTTCATAACACCATTTGTCTGCTTGTGACAGTGTTCAAAGCCAGGTTGTGTACTAACCAGGGCAAGTCAGCCTTAAGGTCTTCACTAGCTTGATTTTTTTTAAATTAACTTTCCTTATGGCTAATATTAGAATATTATATATATTTCAGTGCCTTGAAGTTGAGGATTGAAGGTGTTGGGCTAAGCTCGTTCCATGCATGTCAGTAAAGCATGTCAATAAAAGATATCATAAATGTATCTGATACATTAAGTACTTCTTGTGAGCTTTGCAGTACAAAGAGCTACAGGGCTTGTTTGTTTTTTAGGTTAAACTTGAAGATTCCTGTGTGTGTTTTGTCCCTCTCTACCGAAATAATCCTACTTGCAAACTGTTGCTGTTAACTGATCCAAAGGATAAAGAGACAGGTTAGAATTGGTCAAAATATTTTGAAATTTGAGTAATTGTAATTTCTTAACCTTTAAGATGGTCTGCTTGTTTATGTATTTAAATGTTCTGGGTTTTGTTTTGAATATAAAGTGGTTTCAGTTTATCTGTTAAGGATTTGTGTCAGTGGGCTGCTGATTAGTTGGAAGAATTGACAATCAGGGCTTTTAAATTCTATGCATAAATTCTCTGCTGGTAGCTGAAAAATCACCTTGGGTAAATCTGTTATTCTTTCTGGCTTTATTCAACAGGATAATATTTTTCTTATTCAGAATGTTGAGAAATTTAACACATTGTAGTTTGGATAGAATCCTGAAATCCTTAAACAATAAAATACAGGTATGAAATTGTATTGCTTCTTACTGATTCTTATTCATATTTTTTTTTAACTTCATGATTTTTTTTTCAGCCCTGGGTTTAATTGCTTTTAATTTCCAGTACTGGTGTGTGAGGGGTATCTGCTGATGTGTAGATTAAATGAAGAGTGTTGGTGTTGTGAAGTGATGGGCTGTAGAATTTTTGGAATATCTACAACAAGGACATGAACTTTTGCATTGACTCACTGTGTCACTTAGGAAATAGAGAACACATGAAACCTTTTAAACTTCCAGCTTCCAAATGTGGCGTAAAAATGGTGACATCTGCCATTAAGAGTATGCTTTTTTAAAAAGGATATGCCTGAAGGGTTTTAATAGTCAGTATTCTTAATAGTATAGCAAAGGCAAAGCAAAATTCTTGGTTCAGTTCTGAAAAGTGCCAGGTAATGATCTTGTACTCCTAGAACAGGTTCTGTTAGCGTAAGGGTTCATTGTTCAGTCCTACTCTGTAACCAGGAAATTTCTTCAGAAGAACAAAAAGCAGATTAAAATCACCTGTGGTTAGAGGTGAACTCTGCAGTTTTCTAGCTCCTTCTACATGGGGTTTCAATTGGACCTTTGCTAATGGGCTGTGATTCACAGTAGAAGGTAGGGGACCTTTCCAAGTTCCAAGTGTAGTCAAAAGATTTTCTGGTCCCTCTAAAACAATTGATGTAGCATTACTTTCCTGACACTAATTTATATGTTCCATTAATGTTTTTCTGAAGAGAGGTAGGCACTGGTGTGATAAAGGAGAGAAGCATCTACACCAGATCCTCTTAGTGCAGCTGTGCTCAGCTCCTGACTCATGTTCAAAGGAACGGAGCTGCAAACAGCATTGAGTAGCTTAGGCTGCACAAGAGGAATTTGAATCTGTAACTACAATGCAGAAATAAAGAATTATTAAATAGATGCAGGTGAGAAGTGCATTTAGCACAGCTCTTCAGTTAAATGATCTCACAGTATTAGGAACAAGAAGTATTAATGAGATACATGCACACAAGGAAAAATTATTTCTCACAGGAACAAGTCAAACAAGTCCAATTGGAGCCTAAATTACATGATAGCTATCTTCATTAAAAGCTTAAACCTAGCAGAGTAAACATCTTACTATATTAGAAGCAGCAGTCTGACTGACTGCTGTGACCCCCCCTTGCAAAATTTCAGCTTAAGTTACCAGTCCAGACTCAGAGGAACAGAGAGAGATCCGGAAGTCTGGTTATTTAAATCAAGCCTACATCACCTGGCCTTTGATACTTCCAAAAGTGTGATTTAAAGAATTTTACTGGAAGTTCTTTGTTTCTCTATTTTATGTACTATAAACATGTGACCAGTCTTCCTGCACACATCAAATTTGATTGATGTGGGGTTTTTTCTTTTGATGAGTTTTAATAAATTTTCATTAGTTCTTTAAAGCCTGCTGGAGTGTGTGTACATACCTATACATATAGCTATATACATTTGAGGTATTTTGTCCTAAATTTTTTCTCACAGCTCAGCAGATTTGGAATTGAGTCTTAGGGTGGCAGACTGTGCTAATGTGGCAACTCCACCTGTAGGTTTGCTCACCTATGTGACCTTTTGTTCTGAGCAGCGAGCAGATCAAATTGATTCAAAACCAATTCCTTCAGAGACAGGCAATATTTTTTAACTTAGTCTTTGTTACTTTAAGAACGTTTTACTTTAAGGGCAGAAAATGAAAACATTTAACATGTTACATAATTTTCTTTTCCTCACTTGAGCTTTACACTTTTCTTGTGAAACAAGTTTCATCCAGGTGGACGAAGGAAACAATCTTGCTGTAGTTGATCTCTTCCCCTACCTGTCCACTGCATTTTAGTTTTGTTCCACAGCAGGGGCACTCTTAGAAGCAGATTTCCTGATTGTCCCCACATATTGTGCTTCAGTTTGATTTAACTATTTTGATTTGACTGTTAACATTTAGCTATTGAAAATTGGTTTAAAGAGGGGTGGATTCCACCACTGAGATTTATTTCTGATCATCGTGATAAGATGGGTTGTCCAGAAGCAATGTGTAGCTTGTAGTTTGAAATGATCTGCATATTTCAAAGAGAAAATGGGTATGGCAGCTTTTCTGTAGGACTTGGTCTTGGTTGGAAGCATTTTTAATTTATTTTTGATGGGCTGAGTGTTGTGTTCTGTTAGTATATCTGTACAGATCTTTTTATGAGAATGTAAATTGCATTGTAAGGGCTTGCAGAGCATAACATGGGTGATTAACATCTTTATAACACTAAATAAACATACCTTATTGTGGCATTTTCTGTATGCTGCATATAATAATTCACAATAACTGTGAGATGCCTTGGAACATTTATCACAAGACATTTGCAACAAATCACTGAGTGAAGCTTGAATTATAGAAGAAAATTGTAACTGGTTGCAGGAAACAGTCTATCTAAGATACTTGAATGGCTGCCATTTCAGCAGGAATCTGCCTGCCTCCCAAACCTTAATGTATTTGTTTTGATAGAATTCCTAGAAAAGACTCTGTAGTGCTTTTATTCCATTTTAAAGGTGGGGAACTGGGGACCCAGCTAGTCAGGGTATGTTAGTGCTGCAGAATGCAGTTCAGTATAGGATTTCTGAACTTGCTCCAGTATCAGAGTATTTCCACAGTGGAAGTCTTGAAAAGGAACCCCTTTAAGTGTGTCATCAATCTGAAATAGTGACAGAATTAAGGCAAAGATGACTTTACAGAATGTACCCCTTCTTTATCTTAGATATGTATTAAACAACTGCAATTGCATCTCATATGTACCATCACCTTTATTTGGTTTGTGACTGAGGGATGTGTTTCAGGAATTCAGATAAGGCAGGGGAAAAAGAAGGGCCAAGCTGGATGCTGCTTTATTTTTTTCTTTGCTCTGTGTGTAGAGTCCTGATGTGCACATTTCACTTAAATCATTGCACACCAGTGTGGGAACATTTGGCCAACACAGCCTAGGAAGTAAAAATATAATCCAGGCCTGAGTTGGGAAGGGATCCATGTTTGCCCAGCAAAAGTAGACATTTCATAATCACAATTGCATTATGCTTGGTGCCTAATTAATTTCAGTCCAGCAAACACCCGTGTGCTGTGGAGTCCTGTGCTTCACTGCCTGTCAGCTTCTTGCAACACTCTCTGTTTGTCTGGCTGCAGGTGATGAAAGTTCTGAGGTCTAGCAAGCTGGTGCTTACCGGGCAAGCCACCCACCTTTGCATGTATAAACCCCATTAACTGTGACCTGAAATGCATTTCACCTGGTCTTGCAACTGCAAGATGGAGCACATCAAGTCTTGCAGTTGCAAGGTCATTGTAGTCACACACATCGTGATTCACAGGGTTCAGGTGATGTGTGTTGGCAGTAACGCCGTCTCTTATGATCAGGTGAACTTAACTGAATGTCTTGGAAAGAACAAGAAAACTGGGAAGGGAGAGAGAAGGAGCATGTGGTCTCACAAATCATGTTTGCATTTGAAATAGTGTTCCTCAAAGTTAATTATAAAATGAAAATGAGAGTATAGGGAAACATGGACGGATTTAACTGCGGACCAGATGTTGACTTGAAAAATGATAACAAAAAGCAAAGTACATATGTTTGTGTGAAATCTGGAGAAATGTTTTTCCTTCAAGGAAGGCATCCATATAGATAAGGTTGCTCAAGTAATGTGATGTGACAGTTGCTATGTCAACTAGTGTTCCCTTCCACACATTTAAATTATTGAATAGCACAGTAAATGTTCTATAAAAGCAACTCCTTCCAACATGGTTATGCATCTTCCTGTTTTCCTCAAAGCTTTTAAAAACTTTTCTGGCCTTTACTATGTGTCTTGTATGTCTGAACTGTGTGCCAAACCTCATTGCAGCTCTTATTAAAGTCAGCATTTGGCCCATTATGTCCCCTTTGTGTGACTCAGCTCCCTTTGTAGCTGCATGTTTCATGGATGTGTAATGGAGCAGTGGCTGCTGAATTTGAAAGCAGAGGGAAGGGTTTGAGGGAACAGATTGAATCCATCACAGAAAGAGTATGAAACTCCCATGCAAGTAAGTGCATAATACTTAATGAATTGAGTCTGGTGCTATAAACAGGCATCTGCCCTTGCGTGCAATACTTCTTCCTTGTTAACCCAGCACACAGAGTGTAAGGCTTCCTGGCACATGCTTTAAAAATGTATTGGAAATATAAGTTAGCTAAGTGGAATCTCCTGCCTTAAAGCCAGCAGGAGAGATAGAGTCTGAAGCAAAAAGGGAAATTAACCTGTGTGCATCAATGACATTTGTGTAACCTGAGGCTAAAACAGGTAAATGATGAATCCTGTCCTTAAAGTCATTTCATTTCCTTGTGTGTGAATTTGTTTGTAACTCACAGATGGTTTTGAATTCTCTTATATTTGCCCCTAGCTGGGTAGTTTAGAGCCAGTTTTTGGAGCACACTCTTAGCAGTCAAGACATGTGAACTCTGTGCTGTTCTTTGCAATTCTTCCTATATTATATTTTATTTTATCTTTCTATATAATAATAGACATGGTAGCTACCCTGTTTGAAGATATTAAAGATACTGCTGTTCTTGAGCAATCCTGAAATTGTGGCCATGTACTTTAGGTTAATGTCACCACGGTAGAGATACTAAAAGTCCTTTTGGCTGAAATATTTGCTGTTTGATGTGTTTGTGGTCATAAATGATCAGATTTCTGTGTTTATTCCAAAACCTCATCTAAACCCTTAAAATTTATTCTCTATCCTTTGAAATGACCCCATGTCAAAACTTTTCTTTCTGAACAAGGCTTGGAAGTAATTTCAGTGTCACTGTTGCTGCTTCAAGTCTTTTCCTTGTAAATCTATTGGCAGGCAATGAATTCTGGAGATGAACACGTAGGAGTAGGGTTTAAATACTTGTTCCTGCATATGTGAAAATTGAGGAAGGATGGGAAGAAGTGGGGTGCAAGTTTTGCATCACACCTACATGAGGACTTGACTTATGTGGGTTGCTGATACACTTCTGCTTCAGGGCAAAGTGTATCTTATTATGTGTGTCTATGTCTGTCTTTTGTTGATAGAAACCTCTCTTTGTGGATTTGAACCTTGGAGAATATCTGTTCATGCAGAGATTTAGGAGTTTGTACTCTAAAGGTAGCCATAGATAGAAATTCAATCACGGAGAGAGCTGAAAAGCTGTTTGATAAAGCAGATATGAGAATTTTTGTGTTTGACTTGCATGAGTGCAAATATGTGTGTGTGGCCAGGGGATAGTTTGAAAGAAACTTGAAAACTGTAACCTTTATCCAGGTAGCTCCTCTGTCCCAAATACCACTCAAACCTACTCTGCTACCGAACTTACTATTACACAGGAAGTGCTTTATCCATGTGAAACACGGGCTGTCACACTGAAGTCACATCAATTCCTGAGAAAAATTACCTTCACTTGATGCCTCGTGCAGTACTGAAAATTGGATATCAAGGGACGTGGAGGTGAAATTGAAATACAACTGTTGTGCTGTCTAACAGCAGAACACACTGGAGTCAGCTGGAGGAAGAAGTAGATCTGAGGCTGCCTGTGGTAAAAAAACAGAACCTACTTCGTATTTGTGGGTAATGTGTTCTCCTGTCTTTGTTGTTGCAGTTTTGGCAGTTTATTTGAGCCAGCGTTGGTGGCCTGTGGAAGATGTTGTGAAGACAGCTGATCCTTCTAGAGATGGGCTCATTTTGGTGAGGATGCTGTTTTGAACAGTTGCCTTTACCCTGGAGCTTTCCAGCCAGAACAATCATATGTAATTGTCTCTGGTCTCCTGCAGCTCCTGCTCTGTAACCTGTGGGGCCTGGGCTCTGTGGCTCACCAAGTGCTTCATGTCTCCATTACATAGTGACATCCACATTAGCCCTCTCTAAACAATTTTGTGCATGCAGTTTATGATTCATCTGTGGGATTTATTTTCTTTTGGTTTTTAGTTTACCCTCACTGCCTACTAAAGGAATAATCATAAATTCAATTACTACATTAGCAATAATTTCTCACATTAACTGTCCAGTGGGAGGTGTTACTACCCTTTGGAACAATGTCTTATCTAACTAGTTATGATTCTTTCCTTGGATAATGTTTATATTGTGTTCATTTTATGAAATGGTTGCTATTTAGTGGTTTCTATATCTGTAAATCTTTTTCCAGATAAATTACTTTGGTTAGATAGAACTACTTTTTCATAATTTGAAAGATTTGGGTAGCCTGTAGTCTGTTTGCAACTAAAAAGTCAGATGCCTGCTGCATGTGAGCTTTTTGCTGCCATGGGATTATTAAATCAGTTTTGTTTCCTACCAAATCCTCTCTATCTCTGGTCCTTAATGATTCCATTCCTTTATCATCTTTTCCTGTCACACATAGAGTTTAATTATTTGCAGAATGAAGTAGGCTTTTTATGGGTAACTGAACTGGAGGGATTTTGAGATACCAATCCTTGCAAGATAGAACTTGGAGCAGGAGCACAGACCTTCAGGCTTTCAAGCATCTCTCTGTCAACAGAGAATGAAAATAATGTCTGAAAATAGAAATCATGTCCCCTCTAGCTCATTGCTAAAAGGTAAATTGCCATTATTTGTGGAAACTCTAATTTATTTTTCAGCATTCATGTGACGCTTGTTGGCACCAGTTTTTACCTTGATGGCCAATATGATCTTGTTCCTTCATATTCCTCCATCTCCCTCTCCTGTCAGTTGTCTCCTAAGAAGCCCAGCACAGACTAATTGTTTGTTACACTTAGATTATAGCTGGTTAGGACAGACTATTTTCTGGTTGTATTGTGTCTATCCCAGTAAGACCCTGGCCCACTAAATTCTTTGATGCTGTGGCAACACAGGTAATAGGGGAAGAGGTGAGCAGGCCCACACAGTGAATCCTATCTTCATTTTGCTTTTGAGTAGGATTAGATTGCCTTGATCCTGGTTCCAAATCTGCCTAGTTCACTGTGTCTGCAATCAAGATACTTGTGCTGTTTTAGAATTCCTCTCTGTGACAACAGGAGATATGTCAAGCTTTATAAATAGTTACTAAATTATTCTGTGCCCGCTGGATAGAGGGTGAAACACTAGGAAAAACTGTTTTTGTTTTTCTAGCTGAACCAACTCAGGAGATATTTTCCCCAAATTAAGTGTACATGTTTCCTGACCTCCTCCTTCCCAGACCCTTTTGATTTTGAAACCTTTTATGAAAATACTATTCTCTGCCTCATTTTTCTTTGGTCTGTTTTTGTTTGTTCTCTAAGGTCCAGACATTTGGAGAAAGGATTGTCCTCTTTGTTCTGAACTGCATTATTTTTGGAATGCTGGAAGGGAGTTCAGCTAATGATGCTTTCTTTCTACCTCACTCTGCCACCGAGCGTGCCAAGATACTCTGGAGAAACGGCGAGGCTGCTGCCTTTTACTCGATCAAGATGAAAGGTAAGGTCATTTTAGAGACACATTTCCACTGGTTCCTAATAGCTAGAAATGTAATCCTTTTGTTTATCTTTCAGTATAAATAATCCTGGCTCTCATTTGCATTTTTATATGAAATCTCCCTCAGAATTAATCTGGGGAACAAATCTTCCCAAAATTTGGAAGCCATCCATGTTACTTTCATTTAAACATGATAGCTCCAAATTGTATTCTGATGTGAGGTACTGGCTTACTCCAATAAAATGTGGCCAAGTAGGAGGTCGTACATCTAGGAACAAAGAAGGTAGGTCCTATCCACAGGATGGAGTACTGCAGTGTGGAAAGAGTGATACCTGAAAAAGGAGTGCATTTCCCAGTGGAAAGACATATTGGGAGTTGGTAGTGGCAAAAAGAAGGATCCTAGGATATGTAAGGAGTAGTGGCTGGTTTTGTGTGGAGGAAGGTGTGTGCATTGGATCAGTTCTGGAATGCTTTGTGCAGTTGTGGTACTCCCAGTTTAAAGGATGATGTTTAATTGATTTTATAATTAATTGATTAACTAGCATAGGGAAGAAACAAAATGTTTTTAAATTCTTTAGGGATACTTGATTAGCTTTAGTAAAGGTCTTTTATTAAACACAGAGATTCTATTAATGCAAATAATTGCTGTTAACCAGTCTGAAGCAGAAGAGGCTTCGTTGGAATAACTCCAGGTATGCAGTTGAGCCTGTGCCCCATGCAGGAGCTGGTTACCAGTCTGTGTTTAAGATAACAGCAGCTTAAACACTGAGAAGGTGGAATCTTTGGAAGTAAAATATTGTTCAGGTCAGCACTCAATAGCCATCCATCCAAACTGGGAGAATAAGAAACAGCTCGAGAGATGGGTTGTTTTGGATTCCAGAGGGCAGTCTGAAGGTGCCTTCTCTGCTGCAGTCCCAAAGGTCAGCAACAATGAGATGTTCTGCTCCTTGGGATGGAAATATCCTAATATGCACAGAGGTGTAGCTTGTGCAGTAGCATGTTGGTGCTGCTGCACCATCAGTGATGAATCAGGACTCAGCCTATGATCAAGGAGCTTTGTCTGTATCTCTGATTGTGCTGATGAACTGGTTTGTAATGGCAAACACATACTACATTTTCCTTTAAGTCCATAAATATTCCTGAGCAAAGCTTTTGGAAAGAAACACTTGTAGGGGCTGTAATGATTCATGCTTCAGTAAAATAAATGTGCACAGTAGTCTGTTATGGGTGGAGTATTAGCCAAGTTGAAACTGTTTCTGAGTAAGCTGAGAGTCAGAGTTTGGTTTTAAACCAGGTCCACATAAAATACAAATCCTTCAAGTCCAGCTTTGTCAGCATCTGCCTCTTCTTGCCAGTGTTTTTTTTTCTCTGGGCAGCTATATTTGTTAGTTTTTGGCCTGTGTCACGAATTACTGTAGGCTTTTGCCAAAGCCTTTTCGGGAAGCTTGAAACTGATTGTTTTTGCTGCTTTTTTGCTATTTGATGTACGCATTTAGAAAATAATTCCTTTTTCTGAAGTTCTGTGATTTCAATTTCATACCAGCCATGCTGTGGCTGATCCTATTCTCTCTACTTTTAGAAGAGCCCTGGATTTATTAGGCCCAAAACAGACTAAGATAAATATCTTCACTTAGAAGCCTTATTTCACATGGTTGTTTTTAATATTTTCATAATTTATTTTTTAAATCATAATGTAAGTTCTTTTTCCTTTTGTTGTCCTGCTCAGAACATTTAGTAGAGGCAGCTTTAACTACAGGACTTTATATTGTGCTGGATGTCTCTTACAGCTTCTGGTCCTAGAAAAAAAATTATTTTCCTTTGTGCCCACCATGTGATTGTGATTCCCTTTATTTCTGTGTTTTGCAATTACCTGACCATTCTTTCCAGATTTATTTTCTTTAGTGGATGATTGAGATTCTCATATTGATGTTGTATTCAACTGTATTTCTCATCTGTGAATTTTCCATTATCTACAGCATGACAAAAAACATGCTTCAGTGAAGCCAAATAAGCCAGAAAAGGTCTGTGGAGCAGACCTTTCAAACATAAGTCTTCTGGGTGAATCATGGAAGTGGTGACCAAGGAACAGAGAGTCTGTTCTATCTTTGCTACATATTTAATGTGTCGTTGTGCAAACTAAATTTTCAGTGGACTTCAGTGGTTCCAATTAACTATCCTGGCAATACTGTAAAGTCATTTCCATTTGCCAGTTCCTAGGTGGCCTGTGCAAAGTGAACTTGGTCATTTTGGTCCTGTTCCATGCTTCCATCTATCTTATGACCTTCCTTAGCTGGATCTCTTTTAATAGTCCAGCTAAGGAGGGACAGATGGTCTCGAGCACCTGCTTTGCTCAGAGATTCAGTAACTACTTCAAGTCAAGGTTTTGAGACAATTTGACCGCTTCTGGCATTGGCCACCCTGCACCTGTTGTGTAGATAAACACAAGACTCATTCTTCAAGGCTATCACTTTCTGTGATCATTAGACACCTTTATTAAAGCAAAATTTATTCATTACTACACAGATCATCAACTTGGCCTCGCTGGAATGTGCCTATTCCTGGCCAATGACAGGCATGCAGCATTTACCACTGGGTATACTAAAGATTGATGAGATGTACTAAGCCACTAATGAGGCTGATAAGACGCTTTGTCACGTGCCAAGATAAATGTCTCCAATTTTATCTATGTCAGCGGCTTCCATATCAGACAGCTGAGCAGTTAGACCTCACTAAATGGAGCTACTTAAAGGTACAATAGGAAATGACAGTTCCCTCTTCCTGTGCCTTTCTCTGCAGGCAGCAACCTAAAAACGAAATATTTTGCAGAATGCCTTCATATAGATACTTGTGGTTTGGGATCTGTTTTATATTGTTTAAAGTATTTATTTTGTGCTCTGTGTGAAAACCTCAGAAAGAATGTGTTTTGCGTTGTGATGTAGGATTAATTACCAGGGCTACTGACACTCATTTCTTGTGCAGTGAGACCATGTAATTCCCTGAAAGTTTTTCTTTTTTTATTTACTGAGGACTGGTAATTACTGAAAATGGACTTTTACCACCTTCGCATTATGCCAGGAGAGTGTAGAAGATTCATGATGCAAATCAATCAATAAGGAAGTTGGAGGAGGCAGTGAGCCAGGAGGGTCTTAGTGCTTTTAAGAGCAAACCAGAACAAAATCCAATTTTATAGACCTCTTTTTTCTTTTTCCCCCACTGTTAAGTATTACTGTCTCTGTAACACATGCGAGCTACTCAGCTGCAGACCAAGCTGTCTGTGGTATGAAAAACAAAAGAGTTGGACTGTCGAAGCTTGTCCCTTCCCTCCTGACAAATCACAGTAGTAAAAGTGTGGAGTGATGCGAATCAAGCCAGCCTTAACCAAATTGAGTTCTCCGAGAAGGCTGTAAAACATACAGGTGTATCAGGAATAAATGCGTTATTGGCTTCTCAATTGTTCTTTAGAGAAGCCCCACCAGTCACACTTCAGGAGCACCTGACTGCAAAAACTCTTAAGCTGACATGGAGTGGCTCAATCTCTGATTTTTTTTCTATACCAGAGCCTTAGAGATGGTCTTTGGAAGTGGCTTCCTGAGCTAAAAGTCATTTCACACCTTTCTTTATATAAGCTTTTGGAAATTTCTTTTGATACTTGTGGCCCAGGTGCTCTCCTCTAGAAACAGATCCTTAGGATTTTATTTTTCCATTGATTACATACATTTCTTCTAGAAAAAAAAAATCAGCATTGAAGTTAACTTGACAGACAATTAGCTGAAATCTTGTATAATTGCTTTTGTCTCCCTCTGTTTGCTAGCAATAATATTTTCAATGTGCATTTCTGCAGCAGATTGAAGGTTTTGGCTGTAATGAAAATGAAATGACTACATACCAGTCCAGACATGAATTCATTTAATTTTATTGAAGCCAGAACCTTTGTTCCTCTTCTCACATACAAACTCATACAATGGGTTGACCTTGGGTTCTGCTCTGCAGAAATATTCCCCACCCTTTACACAAGCACTCGGCCTGCTCGAGGCCTGTCCAAACATGTGTGTGCCAAGCCAACTTGTTCAGCAGGGAAATAGTCAGTGTGCACAACCTTGTTTTGTTTGAGTCTGTTGGATGTGGGGACGGGATTGTTTTTTTTTTCTGGTTTGTGGCTCTTTGGGAATGCTAATGGCTGTCTGCTTTCCTGCCCTTGTAATATCTGTTTGCCATTTTGCTGGCTCCTAAGTTGGTCATTTGGCACTCGTGACCTAACCAAGGAGATCAAAGGCTTTCAAAGGGCAGACTGCATGAATGCTTCCCTCTCCATCACCAATGCCCTCATTTTCCCTGTCTCCTCCCTCACCTCAGAACTTTGGGTGTTCCAACAATGAAACAAACCTCTCAACCAAATGTGCAAGAGCCCGGTGGTCACCTCCAGGCCACCATTAGCATTTGATGGGAAACAGGGACAAAGTGGCCTTTGTTCCAAAGGTTGGTTGGTTGGTTTGTTTATTTTATTTCAACTGCCTGTGGGCTGTGACTCTCCTAATGTGTTTCCCAGGGACAAGGTGAAGAATGGCTTCATGGTTTCTTTATTTACAGCGCCTTTAGACATGACAAGTTTTTGTCATCTTCTCAACACAAAATTAGGAGCTCAGACGTAAATCACTCAGCTCCTGGGATTGCTGCACAGAACTCTCATCAGGATTTATAGGAGACAGACTATATGAGATAATAATAAACTTAAAAGAACACTTGCAACACGCAGGAATTCGTAAAGATTTCATGAGGAAAAGTTTGTCTCTTAGAACATATGGTGCAACTCTTCTGGAATTTGACATCTCTCTTGGGTTGGCAGCTAACAAGGGGACCAGGGATATACTCGATATTTTGGCTCATGGCAAAAAGAGTAACTACCCATCATGTGTTACAAATATTCAAGGTTATAAACACCACCACAACCCACCCTTTTCCAACAATGTGCTGGAACATGTGTTTGAAGTTAAGCATGCACTTTGATTAAGCAGGAGTGAACCAAGCTTAATCAAGATGCAAATGGATGGTTATGTAGCTATGTGCTCTTACTGTACAGCTCAGTCTGTGTGGATTCTTGCTAAGTGACAAGCTACAACCTTGACAAATCAGGGTCTAGAATTAAAAATAGTCATGTATTAATCATCATGTGTGTTAAGCTGAGCTTAATTGGCATCCTAGAAAGGAGAGTAACAGAAGTCATGCCTGTCCAGTATCGACAAAAGGTGCTGGACACCAACTGAAGGAACAGAAATAGACCCCAGTTTAAGACAGTGGGAATGTGACAAAATAAAAATTGATCTGTTAACTAAAAGTCTTATATTGGAATTTAAGAACAGCCATTCAGTAGGAGATTGGTGAAACTGTGAAGTAGGTCTTAGTGAAGTGATGAAAGCTTCATGTCTTGAGGCACTGGAAACTAGACTGAGTCAGGTCCTCTAGGAAGTAGTAAGAAAGAAAACCAGGAAGGTCTTGATGAGCTTTAAGCAACAAGTATGAAAATGTAACCATTTTCTGTTATAAAGGTCTGTCTATCCATTTGTATTTAACCTGCCTTGTACTCAGAAGCAACATAAAATCTTCATAAATATTTTCTAAAAATTAAAATAAATCAGTGAGATATTTCTGTGGGGACCTTATCCTATATGTAGGTGGTTGGTGAACTGCTTCATTCATTTCAGGACTGAATGCTTATGCTGTAAAGTAGTTTGAAGTTCTGTTTTCATCGTATTCTGCACTGAATGGAAGTGCATTAATAGGACTCCAGGTTGGTTGGAGTGAACATCAAAATTTTGGATACTGAATGTCTGTTCTTAATCAATTCTCTCTTGACTCCAGTTTGAATTTACCATTTGTGATTTCAAAATAAATCCCTTGGTTCTGTGTTTTGGGGGTTTTTTGGACAATTTTCATTGAGAACTAGTTTTATTAGTTTGGAAGCTTATACTTTACTTGGTATTTTGTCCACATGTAGAGCATTATGACCCTGTGATTTCAGTTAACTGACTTAGTGTTTGTTAGCAAGGACTGTTCTTGAGTGAAACCCCTGGTTTAACAATGATAGTGGTAGTTCAAGTGATGGACTAGAAACACCTACCTGTGTGATAAATTATCACTCAGTAGAAACTGAGCGACTTACAAAGGAGCTCTTTCAGCTCTTTCTTAAAATGCACCACTTGGTTGTTTATTTAAAGGAACATACTGATATTACATTCAAAATATTTGTATCTCTTTGGTTATAGACCATGTACATCTTTTCAGTGAGCTCTCCTGTATACATTGCCTATGTACCAAGATGGTGTGACTACAAAGAATCAGGGTCTGGAAAATACTCTGGTAAGACCTGTCAGCCATATGTTGGGCAGGTCTTCTCCATTTCATGGCACAAATCATTCTCCTGGAAAGTGTTTTACTGTCTATGCAAATACACTTCAGCTGGGATCATCCTCACAGCCTGTGGAAAGGTACCAGGGCAGTGTGTGTGGCTGAAATCACACGGCAGTTAGTGCAGCAATGCTAATTTTGTTTGGAAATTGATGTATTTTTCCCTGTCTGTTTTCAGGGAGCTTGTGTGATGGTACAACCAGTCAGTGTTACCTGTTGCCAGTTTTGGATACTATATTTGTCCGGAGAAAGTACAGAAGAGGTGGCCTAGGGATGAAAATGTTGCATGACTTCTGTCAGTCTTTCCTGGCTGAGGATGCCTTGGGGATCAGCTGCCCTATTTCTGCTGCCATGTATCAAGGTAAACTGTTTGATGTGGACACGTTAGGTAAGGGTCATGTATAATGCATAATTTTCAATATGGTCTTGGTAAGATTGTCTTCACTGTGTAAGAGTTCAGTGCCCTTGTCTGAACCGAAGTGTTGTTAGCCTGAAACTGGTTACTTTTCTGGAGACATCTAGAATTTCCTGTGGAAAGGTAGGCTAATACTTATGTAAGACAATAAGAAGCACAAAACTAATAGTGTCTGTTTGACATTTTGTGTTCCTAGAACTGTCCTCTCTTAGAACTATGTCATTGCCCCAGACAGGGACTTACACATTTTATTTGACACCAGAGGGAAAAGAAACATAAGATCTTGTCAAGCCCCTACTATGCACATAATGCTCTGGTAGATACTGCATTTTTAAGAAATTACATTTAATAAGACAAATACCCAGGCTCTACTCAGTCATTCAGTTACATCAGTACTTGTTTTGTATCAACTGACTTTGAACATTTCTGACTTTTAAAAGATCACAAAGTAGTCATATATCTTCTCTGTCTTCAGGTCAAAGCTCTGGTTTTGTTAATAAAATTCACAGAAAATATCTGTGCTCTCATTATTTATAAAATTGCCTTCTTTAGAAAAGTATTTTTTTCTGAGGTTGCTCTCTGTGTGGTGCAGTTTTCACCATCATTTTTGGGGAGATGTTTTGATTGACTTACAGCTTTCCAGCTATTTCGTAATAAATGTCAACAAAATTTTGGCTACATCTGTTCTTTCTCTTGGTTATTATGTGCCATTGAATGTGTACAAAGGCATCCAAGCAGGTACTGCTACTTCTGAATTCAGGAGGGAATAGTATTGACAGCATTCCTTCTCTTCTCCCAGTAATACCCATTTTTCCTTTTGCAGACATCAGGGCTCTAGACACCCTGGATGAGAAAGCTGCATTTCTTATGTGTTAACACTAGCAATATATTGGAGGACTGTGCTTTTGTCTCAATTAAGTTTAGAGCTAATAGTGAGTAAATTTGACTTGCATCATGTTTTAATTAGGTTTTCTTTTACAAAAATACCAATACTGTAAGTTAAATTTTGAGCATATGGAAGTCACTGTCTGTTTTTAATTTCATTGGAACCACATTTTCATACTTTGACAAATGAATGCAGCCTTTTACTCTAAATATCTGTACTGAAATCTCTCAAGCTGTGGACAATTAATTTAACATGGACATGGTTTTTAAGCTGCTGTAGAGGCCTAAAAGGAAGTAGAAAGCTGTTTAGCAGATACCTGGGTTCTGGTATATATGTTAGTTTTAGTAGCTTTTCTTGGAATGTTTAATTTAGTCTGGATATCCTTGGATAAAATTAATGTCCATGATCTGCTCATTACTGTAAGGCAAATGTTTACATAGCAGAATTAGGGTTTTTGTTTTGACATCCCATTGTTAAACTCCACTGAATGTTGAAGATAAATTACCCAGTTCATGTATGATGACCTACAGTGGACAGAGTAGGACAGTAATTTTGTTGTTTATAGATTGCTATCTTAGTGCAGTTGATGCAACTGATAGGATGGTGGTTAAGGGAAGTTTTAAAATCCCTTTTAAATCTTTTGAACTGTTTGTTCAACAGCACGTGCCTTCTCTTGGCACTGCACACATCCTAAGGATACCACTAAACAGAATATACTTCAGTTTGATAACATAAGCAGACCTAGATTTGATTGTTTATCCAAATTTTATGGATGGTCAGTGTGTACTGACAGTGATATGAATCTGTGGCAATATGACTTTTAAAGGTGATTGTACATGTGTCACAGGTGTCCTGTAATTTTTCTGTTGGTTCTTCCCATTTCTTTTTTTTCCACATCCAAAGAAATAAATGAACTTAGCAATGGAGCATAGGGTAACAGTAGTGAAAAGGAGGGTGGTTTTGGCCCAAAACCAAGCTGAAGCAGAACTTTTCTTTATAAACAGAAATTAGAGTAGCATTCTGAATGGTTAAAGCTGGAAGATGGAGGAACACCTTTCCTTTCAGAGTGGTGAGGGTAAAAAACCCCACACTGCTGTTAGTCTGAAAGCTGCTGAGTGTTTGGATATTGTTCTGTGCTGCAGTGCCAGATGAAGGTGCTCAGCAAATAATTTCAAGTCCTTTATTTCTGCACTCACAAGGAGATAATCTAGACTGAAGCAGATGGACAGGATTCACTCGTGACTGTTTAGGCCATTCCTCATAGACTTTTACTAAAAGTTGCAGCAGAGGAAGATGAGAAGAGGAGAAGAAAGGTTTCCAAAGGAACTAATGAAAGTAGGTCTGAGAGAGTTTCTGGGATAGAACATGCTCCCTCTTCTGCTGTACTTTTCACTCATTCATACTTTACCCCTTGTTTTCTCCCATTCAGTTTGCCAGAAATTCCTGCAGGCTCATCCTGAGGAGCAGAAGCGGCTGTGGGAGGTGGAAGCACCAGGAGACTGGAGCCAGCGAGTGAATATCTGGTTAAAAATTCAGATGGAGTCATCCCCTTCAGGAAGTGAGTTAAACAGTGTGAACCTGTCTGTTTTATAGTTCTATAAAGATAAGAAATGTAATCAAGGGTTAGGTAGTGATCATGGAGAGGTGGTGTCTCTGTTGTTTGCACAAGGAGAAACTCCTGAGTGTGCAGTCCAGTTCCCTCATCTTTTCACAGTAAACAGGACAATTCTTAGAAATTACGAGGTAATGAAATGGGACCGCAGAGCATCTTAGAGATCCAGAACAAAGCACAGCCTTGTCATAAAGTGGCTGTAACTCCTGTTGCAGTGCACTTAGAGCAGGGTAGAAGTTAGCCCAAAAAAATTCCTGTTGCACAACACATTGTCTGGGTTACAGACAGGGGTTTGTTTCTCTGAAATTGTTACAAAGAAGAAATTTGTATGGCCAATGGGCAGTGTGTTTAATTACCTTCAATTGCTGCCAATACCATTCTTGGATGGAAACACAAAGGTTTTCATTATGGCTTTTGGAAGATTCCAAGTACTCTCCTGCAGGGTAAATCCTTTTTGCTGGGAGCGTATTCTGCCTACTTCACAAAAGACAGCGACAGAGTAGGGAAACCTTTTGACAGTTCATACGGTGATCTTGTTGATGTAATCTGTTCAGCTGGTTGGAGGACCCAGACAGGCCCCTCTGCTGCATGCACACAGCTATGATAAGCACTAGGTTCCAAAAGAAGGGCACACGTTGTCTCTTTCTGGAAGTGCAGCAAGGAGTGCTCCAGATCAAATTGCTCCCATGCCTTCCCACATCCATCCTGCTCTGTTTTGGCTCGGGACCCTTCCGTTGAGACACCACGTTTCATCTTGTCTGCAGCACCCACAGGAGAGTTAAGTCAGACTTTAGCCCTAGGCTGAGTTCCTCTGAAGCCATTATATCTGTGTTCCTCATGCTTTAAACCAGCAAAACCTGGTGTTGCTCTTGCCTTTAATCTTGCTAAGTGAAGTTTATTAATGGCAACGAAACAGAACTATGATCAGATCAAAACCCAGCTGATCCTGGGGGAGAGGATGCTTTCTTTTTTCTTCTTTTTGCCATCTTTTAGAAAAACAAACAGATGAATGACCCAAAGAATGGGGAAATATCACTCTACCAGAATTGCTGTCAGTAAAAAATACCCATGAGGCTGGGGAACTGCCTTGATTGCAGCTTTCCACTACCTAAAGGGGGGCAGTAAGAAAGATGGGGATAAAGTTTTTAGCCAGACCTGTTGCAGTAGCACAAGGGATAATGATTTTAAACTAAAAGAGGACAGATTTAGGCTAGATATAAGGAAAAAAAATTTTACTGTGAGGGTGTTGAGGCTGTGGCACAAGATGCCCAGTGAAGCTGTGACAGCCCCATCCCTGGAAGTGTCCAAGGCCAGGTTGGATGATCTTGTTGAAGATGTCTCTGCTCATTGCTGGGGGCTGGATTAGATGACTTTTAAAGGTCTCTTCCAATCCAAACTATTCTATGATTCCATGATTCTATGTTTAGGGGGTCTCTTGGGAACAAGGGCTTCATTCTGCCTTTCTCTGTTATGCAGAAAGCAAAACACAATGTAACTTAATATTGTCAGCTCCAATCAGAATCTATGGCAACAACTGTGAAAACAGACAAGTCTTATTCTGCTGTGATTCTGCTCTGATTTCTTTGATTCCTGTTGACATTTGCAATGCTGTGTTTTGGAACAAAATTACTGAGAAGAAAAATTGAATATTTTGCTCATATTGTGTGTTTTTTCCCACACCAGTGCTCAAGATTGAATACCATTAATGTTCTTGTAAGAATTCTGCAGTCATAGATATTCCAAAACAGATTTCTGTAATCCTGAGGTCAGAATTTTCAATTTTGCAAGGTTGTGTGGCTGCATCTAGTGGTCGTTCATATAAACTGCAGCACTTTGTTTGCTGCCGCTGATACTTCAGTTTGGATGTGCACAGATACTCAGGCATGCATACATACACACATTTCTGTCTGTACATATACATATATCTATAAAAAGAAAACTTTTTAGCATAGCTGCAGTCATTCATTCTAAATTAATTCTTATTGTTTGAAAAACGTAAGAAATTTTGTTTCAGCAAATAGTAACAGGAACATGGTAACATTTCTCTTCTGGGGCTGGTTGGAGGAACAGAAATCATTTCACATGGTTTGGTCGTGGTTGCTAAATCTACCAGGCAGTGAACTAAGCTGTTTTGAAGTAGTTTAGTAATATACATAAAGCATGTAAATGTTAAGCTAATGCAAAACCAAGCAGACTGAGAAGAATTAAAATAAATCTCAAATCAGCGCTTATAAATCTTTATCTGAATTGGTCAGAATACCTGTATTTTCTGAAAAGAAGAAAGGGATATGGATTTTCTAGGTGTAAGAGATGAACAGATTATCTATTTAGCAGAGCTTTCAAGACCCACAGACATTTTGTTTCTAGTAGAATTGTTCACCTTTGTTTTTTGTGGTGGTGTCGTGGGGCATTCTGGTTTGGTTAATTAATAAAAACAAGGCAAGAGGGATTGAAGGTAGCAGTCAGGCGGTTTTTTCTGGTGTTCTGTTTTTTGGTTGGTTTTTTAAAATGGAAATAGCCATGGAAGAATGATAATGTTTTTTTTTTTTGTCTTTTTAATAATCTCTTTCTGGGGCAAAATATTCACCCCATTTTTCTAGAGGCTGAAGTGGGCTCTTGTATGGAGAAGACTCCAAGGAGTAAACCCAGACAATCATATATGGACCAGATGAATAAGGTACAGTGGCTAATATGCCATTTTATGACTGTTTTTCATTGGTGGCCTTTTACCTTTTTAGTGAAGTAGAGAGGTTTAAATATGAGAGATTTCCACAGGTGTGTTTTACTACTGACTCATGTACCTATGTAGGTAGTCAGAGCTATATTTTATATAATATACCTACACACATATAAATTATAGTTGATTTATATTGCTGTAATAGTTTGAGAGGCTAAAGAATGCAGAATAGTTTTCACTAAATGCTGTAGTTTCACCCTTACTGAGATAAGGGAACTGTAACCAAGCAGGTATATAGATTCCAAGGTTTGCATATGGAATGGCTTTTTGAACTCCACTGTGGTCTTTCCTATGCAGGGGATTGAGTGTGACTTTAGAATGAATAAGCCAAACTCTTTATGGTCCTAATTATGTTATCTCACTGCTGAGCTGCAGATCTGACTGTGCTTAGCTTTTTGCAGGACCGAGGCCTAAAACAGGCAGTAAGGTTTGAATGAAGCCTAAGCCATGTATCTGAGAAAACAAATCACAGGAATTAAGCTTTTTCAAGTAATAAAGAAGAAGGAGAGGCGAGTGGAAGCAAAACAAAGAGCTGCAGGGGTTGTTTCCCCTGTGCATTTTGGTTGCCACACAATTAAATCAGTTTGTTTCCTTCAGCCCTGAGTGTCCCGGGGAAGCTGTGACGGCTCCGGCCCCTGTGGTGCACGCTCTTGTTCTGTGCTGTGGCCATGGCTTCAGAGCCCACCCAGCCAGATCAAGGCTCTCTGTGCTCCCAGTTTTCCTTATGCTGACACTTCTGGGAAGGCAGGCAGAGTAGCAGGAATGGAGCTGTTCTATACAGACAATGCAGTTGAGTTTCTTGCCTTGCATGTTTATGGCAGCCATGGTCGACAGAGGCATTTGATAATAGGATCAAGTCACAGTCTATCTTGTTTGTGTATAATTTGCTGTTCCTTCTGTCTTGGCTCTTATTGCAGGGTGTTGGATGCTTTCCTGGGGTTGGGAAAGTGGCAGATGATGCCACAGGGAAAAGAGATGACACAACAGCAGCAGGGGCTCTAAACTCACAGTGTTCTGAAGAGGAGGACTTGGAACAAGGTGCAGGCAGTGCTCAGCAACATAAAGGACTCAGGAAGAGAGCAGGTCCTGGGGACTTGGATGGAGACAAGGCCACAAAACAATTTAAAGCTACACTGTAACTGCTATTTCAAAAACTAGCAAAATTCAGTATGATCTTAAAAATTGTAATTGATCGTTCTTAATTTGTAACACTGGAGAAATTTCTTCAGGTAAGATGAAATTTTTTGCTCTCCATTTTATGTTTTGTTTTAAATAAAGCTTTTATTTACTAAATGTCCTTTCCTTTTTCTTCTCACCAAGTAATTAAGTAGTAGCTGAGCCTAGTTATTTCCCTGCTCTGAAAAGATTTTATTGGATTGCATGAGTTATCCAAAGGGGAATAATTTGAGGGCCTGTAGGTACTGATGTAAAAAGATATTTCTATGGAAACCACATCCTGCATTATGGAAGAAAGATACCACAACACACATTGGTATCAGAATGACAGTTGTAACCTTCCTTTCAGAGTGAACAATTGATCTTGAATTGCTTTCATTTGAGCTTTTCTAGCAGAAAAATCTGCCTTAAACCCTGTGGTGGACAGGATGGCACACAAAGGCCATTCATGCAGAAAAAGTTTGGTACAGAGTGAACAAGCTACAGGTATTAAACTGCCTTTCAGTTCAGGCACTGCGATAATTCTGTGTGCAAGCTCAGGGTGTAGATCTTCATGTAGATTCCATATTGCATGTTTTATTTCCTGTAGGCTCTTTCCTAATGTTTTGCATTCAATTAACTTGGGAATATAGCATATTTCACTAGATTACTGGTGTTGTGGCTTGATAACGAAATTTTGCTCTTTTACCACAGATGGGTTCTGTGTTAGAGTGTTTTAATTTTTTTTTAGTGGGGAATTTCAAAAGCCTGAATGTTGTGTTAATGAATTACAGGTGAAACTGGTAAGATCTAGTCCAGTGGCAGAGAAGGCTTTACAAAGAGGTGAACAGCAGGAGAGTCTGGATAATCCTGAACAGATCCAGCAGCCTGTAATTCTTAAGTGGCTGCCTTGGAGCAAGGAGAGGGAGTTGTTTCTTTCCAGAAACTAATCCAGTATTACCAGGGAGACAGTTCTGTAGGCAGGCAGAAGGTAGGTACACTGTAAGGATGTATATTTTTCTCCCTGTACAGCATAATTGCTCACACATAGCTCCATCACCCTGTTTTTGTTTAAGGTTGTGATTTAATGTTCCATTTATTCATGTATCCAAGTAACTCCTTCCCTGTTGAGCTGCTCTGTAAACCATATGCCTGAGACACAGTGAAATCAGACCTTCCTAAGCATCTCTTGAAAAAAAATAAAGAAATGCTATAATTGGAACTTAGAAGTTTTTGCCAAGAGAATGAAAACACTGGATTGTGTGCCAGCCTTAATCACGTTGCTATGGTTCTCTTGTCGCAAAGAAAGTGCATTTAGGACTAACTTTAAAGTCAGTTGATCTTAAGGTTGTTGAAAAGTCACCAAGAGTGTGCTGTAAAGACTGTTAGAAACTCCATGTCATCCTGTGCAGCAGACTTTATTGTTAAATGTATGGTTAAATACGTACCTTTTTCTTTAAAAAAAATACTGTATTTGTGAGGAGTTGCAATACCAGTTGCTTTGAACTATGTTAGGAAATTATTATATCTCTGCTCGTAAAAGCTGGTCTGGACTTAGGAGCCTGGCATACTGGCCTCATGTCCAGTTTGCACATTATAGTGTAGTGGCAGAGTAAGGAAAACTGGTCTTGTTCCAGCAAGTGAGGAACATTGAGCATTTTAATCTGAATTAGGTTTTTCAGCAAAATTTTGTCCAAGAAGGCCTCAGGAAAACTCTCTGTGAATTTGTATTAGAATAAAGGAGATATATAGATAGATAGATAGATAGATAGAGGGATAGATATGGTATTGTCTGGAATGGGCAAATGACTAATTAGTTTAAATTTATTCTATATCTGGAGACACTTTGAGTTAGAGGATAAAACCATCAAATTTTCCAAATCCCCTGAATTAATTTCTGTTTCACCTATTAGCCAATGATCCACAGCTACATTAACAGCCACTTTACTGGCTGTTCTCACAGAAAAGTTGCTTATTTCTTCTGTGTATGAATCTCCTTCCTTGATTTTGTTTAGGTTTTTTTTTTCTAAGTATCTTTTTGTGTTCTAAGTATCAAAAAATCTCATGATGACAACTGGGCATCTCACAGAGGTAAGTAAAGTAAATTTGCTGAGGCTGTGGTGGCAGGTGCTGGGTACTCTCTAATCAAACAGAGATCATCCTTCTCATCAAAACTTGTGACAGAGCCAGGAATTCTGAGGTCCTGCTTAACTGTACTGAAATCCAGGGCTGCAGGTTCCATGAGGACAGAGGCTTCCTCCATGTTATTTCTGACTTACAGAACAGTTAGTCTGAATACTGATTTAGGTTGGTTTTGTTGTTGTTTTGGGGTTTTTTTTGTTTGTTTGTTTGTTGTTTGGGTTTTTTTTTGTTTTGTTGGGTTTTTGGGGGTTTTTTGTTATATTGGTGCTTTAAGGTATCTGATTAATGCAGAGGTTTGGACCTGCAACTCATTCTTAGCAGTCTGAAGCACTGCTTAACGAGATCAGAAGAATCCTAAGAGGGTTTGAAGCAGAAATTTTCACTGTCTTAATAGAACAGAGTAGGAAAAACACACTCAACAGCACAAACATTTTTTTTTTCTCTCAGTGGAAGTTTTTTTATTTAAAAGAAATCTGCATTTACTTAAGGATAGGATGCTTTCAGAGTGCTGAAAAAGTTGGCAAAGGCTCAAAAGAGCATTGCAGTTCTTGGAGGGGAGTTTTCAAAACCTCGGATTTAATCTCTTTCTGAATCTACACTTTGGTTGTGATGATACACGGTGATTGTTCTGCTTGGGAGACAAGGAGAGTGTGTGAGAGAGAGGGGGTGGCAGATCTGCTGAGAGGGAGTTTGTATGGTTCTCACAAGCACAGGCACTTAAGTCTGGCCTGCAAGTAAGATGTTAGACATAAAGATTAGTGTTAGCAGTCATCTGGTGGGTGTGTGCCAACTGAAAAAAGGATTTGATTTGCTCTCAAGACAAATAAACATATGGATTTTAAGGCTAGAATTTCATTACATTAATCTGTCATGATGTTTCACATAATGTAAGCCAGACAATTTCGTGCATGGTTGCAGTGTCAAAAAATCATTGGTTTTGCTTGAAACAACCCATTTTTTACAGGGACTGTTTTGATTTGGCAGTTTTGATTTTCAGATGTTGGACAGTGGGAAATCTGCCACGTTTGTTGGCAAGTTGTTCTAAGTTTTGTCTTTACAAGTGCATTCAGTTTCTTTACTCTGAATTAATTTTGTTTCAGTCTCCTGTGATGGATTTTGCTTTTCTGTTTAACACTGAGCTGTGCCTCTGGTACTATCAAGACACTTTCAGTGTGTGGATGGAGACTTGCAGTCCATCTTGACATCAGTGAAGAGCACTGGTATTTGAATCTGCCTCTGTGAGGCAGCTTTTCTTGACCTTGCTGCATTCCTCTTGACCTTTCAGATAGATTTTCAATTTTTCAAATTCCTCTTAGGGTCCGAACCATCATCAGAGCCCCTGTTCTGGTCCCAGTCACGCTGAGCGATGTGGGGCTGCCGTGACCTGTGGTTGTAAATCATCACGGAATTCTCTTGTGCTTGTGGATGACCACGCACTGTAAAACTCAAACTCAACTAAGCTGTTTTGATGTGTGTGTGATGTCTGCATTGGAAGTGCAGCCTTTGCAGCATCCCCTGTCTCAGTACCACGAGATGGCACCATTGCACTATTACAAAATTACCATTACACTGATAACTTCGTCGTCATCTCTTGGGGCTGGACACCGTGCCCGGGGTTTAAATTCATCCCTGGTTGGCTTGGCTTCCTCGGGAAGGAGGATGGGGGTGTGGTGAAGCTTGTCTCGTGTTTGCCATCCAGGCTCATTTATCTATGGAGTTTGTCTCCAGTGGGCTCCAGGATGATTTTTTTTTTTTTTTCAAATATTTGTGAAATCAAGGTGAGGTCAGAGTAGCACGAAATGCAAATTGCACGCAGATTTTGCCCCTTTGTACTCGTCTCCTCAGGAGCCCTGGGTGTGACTTTTCATGTTGTATCTCATTGTTTCCCAGCAGATGATTCTGGCTGTGTTGTGCAAAGTTTTTAGATGTTTGGCAATAGAAATTAGCACTCAATACCCACTTTTGGCTTGTATGACTTGATTCTGAGAAGTGAGCCATCCAAAGTCTGCCTAGTAAGTAGGTGCCAAAGTCGAACAGAATCAGGGATGTTCAGATTCACATTTTAGTGTCCCTTCCTAGAGATGAAGAAGGGAGAGAACAGGGTAAACTTCATCTACCTGGATGCTTCCTAACATTTGCATATTAAGGATGCTGCAGAAAACGGGTAAAATAACATGTCCAAATCGAATTTCTGCTTTGTCAACTTTATTGCCCAACTGCATAAACAAAGAATGCATTCAGCTGTCATTCATTGTTTGATACTGACTTAGGCCTTCCTTTATGTGTTTCTCGTTACAGATGAGTATGCAATAATAACATGGGAAACAAAATTAGGAGCTTGTAATTAGCCTGCTTTGGAATTTGGTTCATCTTGCAGTCCAGCTGATGGTGAAGTCCCAGTTTAATCTCCTCTATTTGCATTAGACTTTATTTACGTTTTCTGTTTTGAAGGTTGTTGTTTTTTGGAGGTTTTTTTGGTGGTGGTGTTTTTTAAGAAGTCTTTTGGTTTTAATTTAAACTGAAGGCTCCATTTTTGGAAGATCAATAAACTCCATCTGGAAGAATTCTTTACTCCCAGCCACCTGACACTTAGATGAAGTTGAACTTTTCTTTCTTTCTTTCTTTTTTTTTTTTTTTTTTTTTTTTTTGCATTCTCAGGGAGGAGATCAGAGGTTGCATTCACCATGATGAGTGCATTTGGGGATGTTGGTATTCATTCACTAACATTGGATTTGTAAATTAATAGCTCAGCCTCTCTGGACTGTGGTATGTTAAAGGTCAGTGACCATGAGAGGAGAAACACTTCAGAGCTGTGTGTGCCCTCTGGTCAGCCAAGTGGCCTTGGCTTAATGGCTTTAATTTCATGCTGCTTTTAAAAGATACAGATGTGCAGCATTCCTTCAATCCTCCTACCTGGAACCAGTAATCCTGTCCCAGCTTTCTGCAAGGACTGGGGAGGGAGAAGAGAAAAACCCTTCCTAAAAGGATTAGTTGAACTGACTAATTTTCTCCTTGCGTGGCATGTCCCCTCTTATCGAAGCCTTTGATAAGTATCTTAACCAAGATGCATTTTGGTAAATGCTGTTTTCAAGCCTCACGATTTAAAAGAGCCTTCTGATTCCCCCGCCCTCTCCAGATCTTGGGGCTGGTTCAATCTTTTTTAAAGCTATTTCTCTTGTGCTGCATGCAGAGCCCATCTGCTGTAATACAGACTGAAATGCTGCTTTTATCCTTGTTTGCGTAGAAGGTTGATGGGTAAATCAATTGGAGTGAAAGACACATTGTCCCTCTTTGCTCTATGTCACAAGCACAAATATCTTCCTTTTAAAGTGTCTCTTGGTAGAAGCCAAAGCCTTTGGCACAAGCCACCTCTGCTAGTTTGACCCCTTTTGTGCATCTAGGATGGAGGAGCAGCTCTGAGAAGCACAGAACAAAACCAGCAAAATAGCAAGAGAAAAGGTCAAGAAGGGGTCTTGCTCCCTGTAGACATCAGAAGTTTCTGCAAGATGATATTTAGCATGTCCTGCCTGAACAGTTAAGGCATCAAAGACATGAGCACTTCGATAGGTAATATCCTCATGAGTTGTCAAATAGATTGCAAAGCACGTTGCTCTGCCATGCTGGGGATGGAAGGGAGGGACTTTATGTCTTTCTAGTCATTGAGGTAACTGAGAGCTTTAGAGAGCCTTTGCTTCCACAGATGGATATTCCATGCTGTGCTCTGTCCTTGCCTGGCTTTTGACTTACGGGCCTAAGCTCACAGAGTGATGCTGTGGGCCTACAGAGGAAGGGGAAGGCAGGTTTTTACTAAAGACAGAGCTGACATCAGTTCCCAGCAATAGGAGTGCTTTATTTTGCCTCTGTATTTTTGCCTGATTGCAGCCTTGCAGTGACTTACTCTCCGGCCAGTCAGTCGCTTTGATGCAGTGTAATTACAGTGGCAGATATGATTCCATCAATGGGATCTGAAGGGGAGGTAACACATACTTGGATAGTTCACCTCTCAACATAGCAGGGTCAGGACAACCAATATTGCCTGTCCTAGGCAAGGGAAAAGGTCATTGGTATTAGAAATCCAGGAGTCAGACAGTATCCTAATGCTCAGGACCTGGAAATGCACGGAAATACAAGCCTGGCAGGTTTGAAACTGGATTATTGTGTTGTACTGTATTGTATTGTATTTGTGGCAGTGGATTGGTGTAACTCTGATCAGAAAGAATCCTCTCTGCCACATCCCATGGGTGAGCACCTGCCTAGGACAAAAAGCTCCTATGGGTGGCGGCATGGGCTGAGTTGTGTTCTTCAATGTCAGAGATTTTCACAGTCCCCTGGTTTCATCTGCAATTTTTGCTGCTCAGGCACAGGTCTGCCTCTCCCCTCTTGTATCCTGCTCAGGGGTAACAGGGATCCTCAGAGCAGGCTGCTCTCCCTCACAGAACCCTGCCAGCATCTGCAGTCGATTCATAACAACTTACCCAGGATTCACGTGTCCTAAAAAATAAACATGGACTGACAGCTTTTATATCTAATGCTTGAGAAAAAGAAAGAAAACAAGGAAGCACAGAAGAGAACCCAGCTGATACAGGGAGAAATTATACTGTGCCAGATTGGCTGAAGTCTTTTCCTGAATGCTGGAACTCATCCAGGGTGAAAGTCACTGTGTTGCTGCTGTCTGATGCTGACCTTGCTTGTTCAGCAGCCATACCAGGGCACATCGGTCCTGAGTGCTTGATCAAAGCCTCTGGGTAGTTTGGGCCCCACTGTGTCCTGGCAGTGGATGTTTCTGGGAGCGGGCATCCCACACTGTGCACCACTGCCGAGGGAGCACTTTGAACCCAGGGGTGCTCAGGCTACAAACAGTGGCCAGCTAGGAGCGCCACTTGGTGAGAAATATCAGTTGAATCTGTGCCTTCTGGTGCTGAGGAGTGAACTGATTGGGTGGGAAAATTAGCCAGGATGTATTTTAATTGTATTTATTAAATTCCTTTAAAGCTTCCAAGTCATTTGCAAAGGCACGGGTGAGAGCTTTAGTGAGATGGTAGGTTAAGGAAGAGAATGAGATTGTTGGCTTGGAGAAAAGGGGGTGAAGAATTACAGTGCCTTTGTCTAAGTAAGTCTCTTTCTGCATCAGACTGTGGTTTTTGACCTTCCTAATTAATGTTGTTGTTTTCTTCTTACTGCAGTGCAAGCACTCCCAGCCTGACCTGTTGGTTCACAAGATAAAAGGGGTTAACTCATCAGAATGGAGATCCCCTCTATTGGCTTATCCAAATCTTTGCTAAAAGTGTGACATCCATGAACACAAATAGAAAAATGCATCCAAGAATTTTGTATGTGGGAGTTTAAAGGAAGGAGTATAAAAAAGGAAAAAAGTCCGTGTTGCTTTGAGGTTATTTTAAAAACTGAAACTGAATAGGTCAATACCCCTTAAGCTTTTTGGTCTTTAATTCTCTTAATGGTATGGCAGAAATCATTAATTGTATTATTAAAAAAGCTTTGAAGACTGTATTAATGTAATGTGACCTCGGATCAGTCAAGATCACATTTTCATTATGATTAAAAGATTCCTTGTCCTGAAACATTGATCTCATCTCCAGCTGGCTGTGTCAGCCAGAGAGGGGCTGGCTGCATAGCAGGGCAGTAGATGGCAATATTGCATTTCATTCTGCAGCTGCTCTGGGAGAAATGCTCACCTCAGAAAGGGGCCATGAACTTTTCCCCTCAGCTTCCAAGAGCACGGTTGCACTTACAGACTGTATTAAGTATTCCAGAAGAGAAATAACTCAAAAGTCCATTTTGAACCCAAATTTCTTCAGTGACTCATGTCAAGTGCCTGAGCTACAAACTGCAGGACCCAACCAGTCCTGATCCTGCTTGTCACCTCTGAGAAATGGGCATTTGCACGTTAGGGACTATCAGCATTGTCTGTCCTGTGGCAGGGATTCAATGAGGCAGTAGCTGACCCCTGGAAGTAACATCTCCTGGTTAGTTACTGTCCCTTGTCTAGGTTTTTGGTGAATTTTCAACCTTTTAATATTTTCTTTTTTTTTTCTTTTTTTTTTTTTTTTTGTGATTCTTCCTCCTTTTTGGTGAATTTTGCACCTTTTCAGTGAATTTTTCACTTTTGCATCAGGGAACTGAAAGCTGAATCAGATTGTTTAGTTTATATAATAATTGGGGAAGGTCAGAGAGGTTTGTAGCTCACATGTTGTCTTCTTTACAGCTGTACTATTTGGCCAAACCTTATAGGAGGTCCTGGTGAGGAAGAGAAGAGCCACTTAGCAAAGAGCCAGGATTGAGGAGGGTGTGTGTTACAGGGTCTTACACGCACTGGCCGTGCCGTGCCCTAACGTGCTGTGCTGCCGAGTAGGCGGACAAGGATTTCAGAACACGGGGGACATCTGGGGTCGGGGATTTATGAAAATGAAATATGCTGTGGCAGCTCCAAGGTACAGTGCGTGTAAAGTGCTACTCCTTCCCTGTCCTGTGGGCATGTGCCATGTGTCTCCTCAGTCCTGTGAGGTACTGAGGTAATTGCCTTAAAACTCCTCGCCACGCAGGGTGTTGCAGGATGCTGGAGCTCACACTGAGTGATGGGAAGCAGAGGGGTGTGCTGGCTGGTGTTAAAACCTCAGTGCTGCTGACTTTTCTATAAATAACTGCTGTCTGCTGTAATTGGTCATATCACAGCCCATGGTGATCTTTTATATTATTGCTGGCTGCTGGAAAACTCCCGGAGGCGTAAAATAGATACCAGGAAGTTCCTGTACCCAGCACTGTGTTTCCCCATACAGCACACCAGGCTAGAACAGAAATAGTGTTTATCAGGAGCTGATGAAGAATTTTCTGCAGCAGGAAGGATGAAAAAAAAAAGAGATTGCACCTCTAAAATGATAGCAGCAGGTCATCTCTCCTGCAGGATATTGCTGGGTCTGTTGGAAAGAGAAAATCTTCGTAGGGTTTCCAGTGTGGAACTGAATAGGTATTATTATTTGTCTGCAACTTAGGGGTATTTTTCAGCTCTCCATAAAATAACAGTGTCTTGCAAGAGATTGAAAACTAGAGAAAAATGTCAGTAGTTGACTTGTGTAGTGTGTGTGTGTGTGTGTTTAAAATATGTTGTGTGTTCTATCCTGAAGGATTCAGAACCCTTTGCAGACCAGGAATGCTCTGTGCCACCCTCCGTTAAATTCAGCCAGCTGTATTTGATGTGAAGCACAACACTGAGGTGAAGCTGCCCAGCATCAGGAATTGATGTTTTTATTAAAGGAGGGCAGGAAATTATTTGACTGGAAAGGGTTGAATTGCCAAGCTCAGCAGTAAGCAGTTGAAATAGCAAATGGCTCTAAGGCCATCAGGTGAGTGAGGGTTGTGTGTTCCCCAGTCTCACTTAGTTTCTACCTCTGTCCTAATCTGCATTTGCCCCTCAACAACAGAGAGTGGTACCGTGCATGCATTTACAGAATTCATGCTTCACTGGCCTAACAAAAACTTTGCTCATGTCAACAAAGAGTTTATTAGAACTGAAATCTTTCCAGCATTACACAGAAGCTGGCACAGAGAACAGGACTGTGGAGGGACTTGTCAACAGCCTCTCAATTGACTTTTGCTGACTGATATTTCAAGACTAGATTGTATTGTAGGGCATTTAATGTAAGAAAGGATTGTTGTGAGGTCTTAGCTTCTGTCTTGGTTGTTTGCTATTGGTGGGAACTCTTTGGTTCCAGCAGTTTGGTTCTTTGTGATGTGGAAGAAGCATTGAAAGTCCACATAGCCTTGGGTCAGAAATGCATTTTCCTTGAAGATATGCCAAGAAAGCATCAATATGACAGAAGCAGGGCAAAAAGTCTACAGGGAAGAGAACAGCAGGATGCCTTCTGTGGCTTCAGACAGCTCCACCAAGTGAGTCCTGAGGCCTGCCTTGAAAGCAAGATGTATTGCTTGCTGTAAGAAGGCACTGCTGATGGAAAAGTCTCAGCTATTCTATTTGGATCCTGAAGTCTCCAAAGCAATGAGGAATCGCCCTTGTGCGCAGCAGAGCACTCCAGTAACATCAGGCTAAGCTGGGACTTACACACCTGATGTTCTTCAGCCTCACTGTCAGCCCTGCTGTGTGACTGTATCCATTTTTGTGGGTGAAAATGCATACCCAGAGCCTGATTCAGACCACTTGATCATTCTTAACTTTCCTTGGTTTCTCTTCTTCCAGCCACAATCTCCTAACTCTAGAGAGTCATCTCAGTTGTTCATTGTTCTTATTCCTGCATTTATGTCAAGTGCCTTCATAAACAGCCTGCATGTGACCTGTGTGTATGGATTGGTCTTAAAATGATGCATTATCAATTAATGGCTAAAAAGCAAAACAAAATAGAAAAATTACAGCTGCAATTGGTAATCAGTAGAATATTATGGAAATATTGGAGGAAAATCCTTAGTGATTTCTGAAAATTTAGATAGAGCATTTCAGATGGTTCCTTCATTTGAATAATATATGGATCGGAATTCAGCACTGAGACTCCTCAAACTAAAAGTGAACAATTCTTAGTGAAGACAACACCCATTCAGAAACAGCAAAGCAAACTGTGAGATGAAGGAAAGCTCTGGGAGTGTAAAATCCCAGCTAAAAACAACACTGCAGTCAAGGAAATGAGCACATCTTGCTCCTTGAGTCCCAACAGTGATCCTGAGTGACCATTTTGTACTGGGAGAAGACACAATGGAACAAAGAGTTACGCCTGGAGAAGACTCTGGTCTGCAAACTGCAGTACAAAAGCTTTTCTCACCACCTGCTTTTGAGGACTGTGCACCAGGAAAGAGCCCCTCCACCCCAGTCTTCTGAGGGCAAACTGGTGCTTTCCACACTGCTCTGTGCACCTCTGGCACCTTGCAGAAAGATAACGGTAAGCTGGTGAGACACCTTGTGCCTCTTTCTCTTATTCTAGCAGTTATTTCTCCTTCAGATGACTATGAGTAACTAAATTCAGGAGGGACAGGGAGCTTTAGTTCTTGATTGCTGATACGGAGTTAGATTTTTGTTTCACTAACAGGGTGGTTTGTTTTTTTCCAAGTCTTCAGGTTCCAGAGAAAAATATGAACAAACCCCTCTGACACTAGTTTTCACCATGACAGTAATTTTAGTAGAAACAGCTTTGCCAGCAAATAAATAAATAAATATTATATGAAAAGCTTTGGATGGAGCTGCCATGTTCATTCTTGTTTCTAAAGCCCCCACAGGCCATGTCACATGTGTGGGTCATAGGTCCATTGATTATGTGTCAGACCCTTAGGTGTCAGTAATCAATAACACTAACCTGCAGAAAACGCAGCAGAGGTTTGCTAAACCAACTCTTCACATTGTTCTTTTTCTTGTATTTAAGTTTTCTGTGCCTCACTAACAATAACAGAATTCACAGCAGCAAAGGCAGGGCAGACAAAAACCTCATTTGGCTGCCAACTCATTTGCTGTCCGTTTTCATCTGGTTTTGCATGATTCTTGGTGAGAAGGCAGGATGAGGAGGGGCAAGACAGGAAAGGGTATTTCCAATTGAATGGCTTCTGAGAAGTAGAAATGAAAGTGATTGAGTCGGGAGGACCTAAACATTTTGACCCCGACAGCTTATTAATATTTAACAAGGTGCCAGATTTTTCTTTGACACTGGAAATTGTTGCGACTGTCTGTCTCCGGCAGACTGAGTCTGCTTTCTCAGTCCACCATATCTAATGTACCTGCTTCCAGCCATGAATAGTCCTTATTCACAAATGCTTTCCTTTATTTGCTGTTTCTGAGAATAAAGAAGGTAGCTTGGCAGATTAAGTTGTGAATTTTTTTTCATTCAAACTTCATATCTCTGTATGTTCTCAATGGGTCACTGAGCAGACTGTGGTTTTCTTGTGTTGATTGTGGCTTTTAGAATCATTCCTCAAATAACTTTTAACAAAACATTTATTTGTCTTTTTCATTTGCAGATTGCTTGTGAGCTGTTCACTGTGACAGTTACATCTTTTAAATGTAAGCAGCTCTGATGAGATAAATACAACAATTTGGAATTCAGATTCTTACTTTTATTTGTATTAATGCAATTTTTCAGGATGGGTTATGAAATGGGGATCCTGTTGGGGGTGGGAGAAAAGTCTATGCCATAAAGATAATGCAGCATTGAACGAGCAATACTCAATAGAGCAGATGAAGAGTAGAAGAAAAATATGTTTATGTATTATTTAGGTGGTCTGCATCCTGACTCTTTTGGTGCCTGTCTCTGTCTGTCTGCATTGTCTAGGTGGATTAGTTGACTAATGTGGATGTGCAAACCTGAATGACTTTGCCAAGGTCACACAGAATGTCCATGACAGAGCTGGATATTGAATTGGTCTTTAAAAAAACCCAAACTTTAAAACATCCATAAGCATTTATTGTTCTCCACTCCCAATTAAATAAAAAAAAATCCCTCTGCTTAAGAGGTAGCTTAGTGTCAAAATGAGAGAGAGGATCCCCAGATCAGAGAGCTGCTTGGTTTGGCTTTAGGAATTTCCAGTCAAGCCTGTGAGTTCTCAATGCTATTTTTGTGAATCCCCCACAACATGGGTGTAAACTTTGAGGTCTCAATAAGCATTTGGGGTTTTCTCTTGGATATGCTTGTCTATCTACTTTGGTAATGTTTTCATTGCACCCCAAGGTTGATGTCAAGGAACTTCTGTCTTTTTGGCTTGTTTGAAGAGTAGTCCAAAATATATTTTAAAATTTTATTTTATTTTTTATTGCTCCAGCTGCTCTGTTAAGTCTGATTCTGGTAATTCATCTGTTCCTCTTAATAGAACTAGGCAAACATTTGGTGATTTGAGTTTACAATGTGTATTTATGCCTTGCCATTGGGGAATCAGCTTCCATTTCTGCATTTAGAAAGTTTTAAAATGAAACCTGAAAATATTTTCCCTCTCTTTACAGTGTTTAAATTGCAAAGCACCCTGTTGCTGCCTTGAGCTTTCTGCATTGGGTGTAATCAGTCATTTCCATGATAATCCACTTACAACTGTGCTCAATTACCCACTTGGGCTGTGAGTTGCCAAGTATTTGCCTACTTGCAGAAGATAAAACCCATTTGGAAAAAAATGGGTAAAAAGTGAATGCCAGGATGGGGGTAAACCTGGAGGGAAAGACTACCAGGGCGGGGGGGAATGCTTGGAGTTGAGAACAGAGGCACTGGAGGAGAGAGAAGAAACATGGTAAATGCTGAAAAGGCAAAGAATCATGACAGAAATAAAAGAATAAAGAGTGAATGAAAACAATGTGACTTGGTAGATGAGGTCTGGTCTGGCAGATGGAAGAAGAGATTTATGCCCAGCTTTGCACATGAACTTCTGGGTGACCGTGGACCATCTGAATCACCTCCTTGTCCTCAGCTTCACCCTCTGTAAAATGGGTCCTGTGGTACTCACCCTCGTCTGAGGTGTATGGATGGGAAGGGCTAGACAAGAGCTACAGTAGCACTGGGTATCCTGATTTATTGCTTTTCCTTTGCTAAGCCAGCATTTAGCCAATGGCACTCTGCTCTTTCACGTGCAGGAGAACTAGAAACCTAAAGAAAGAAAACCACACTGCTCCTCAGCTCTGTTTCGGGAAAGGAGGGAGGTTTTTAATTATTTAAGCATCTCCTTTTCATGTTGCTTCTGGTTTTTGAATCGTTATCATTATAGTTGTTAAGGTTATAGGCTGTACATAAATCATTTAAATAATAAATAAGTCATATCATTAAGTAATACACTGGTATTATTTATGGCTGTAGGGAGAGGGTAAGAATACTGTGGACAAGATAGTGTTTAAAATGAAAAGAAGCCTTTGTGAGGCTCATTTCAAACACTGCCTTTTGGAAATTGTCCTGGGAGGTGGATTGGGATGTTTCATCCCTGGAAGTGTTTAAGGCCAGGTTGGATGGGGCCCTGAGCAACCTGATGTAGTAAGTGGCATCCCTGCTTATGGCACAGAGTTGGAACTAGGTTATCTTTAAGGTCCCTTCCAACCCTAATCATTCTGTGATTCTATGATTTGCTCTGAAAGAATTAGCACCAAATTGTCTGTCTCAAATCCTCTCTTCCTCAGTAAAACCAGAACCAGTCATTCAAAACTGGTATTTATTTATTTATTTATAATATGTAAACAAAGTTAGGAAGGTGTCACTTGAAAATCTTATTTCTGGAGTGAAAAATCAATTTAATTTTTAATATATTGTAGATAGAGAGTGTTCTACTTTACTTTTGCTCTGAATTTTTGTTCATCTGTTTATTTCTCCTTGGCTGAATTTTCCACACAATTTGAGTATTTGAAAGAAAAAAAATTGTCCCAGCTAGTCTTCCTTGTGGCTCAATATTGCCAAGTGGCCAGGAATACATTAGTTCTGTAATTTGGTAAAAATAAGCAAGAATTATCAGTGGGTGATAAGGATAATTTTAATAATAATTATGTTTCTGTGCAGGGTGGTTAGTCTTACCTTCCCCTGAGGAGTATAGTTTGTCACTGGCATATCCTACCTTAAGGATGTATAAACACAATTTCCTGGTCTCTGCTTTTGAATTACCTAGTTGGACCTGGCTGCAATGAGATGGAAAAACTGAAGTTTCTTTTGCCCTGGGGCAGGATCCACCCAACTCTTTGCTGGTGAGAAATGCCATCGAGTCTGCATGACCAGCACTGGAAACTTGCTGGTGTCCTTGGTGCACATCCCCAGCTGGGACAACTCCCTGCACTGAAGGGCAGAGGTTCAGCAGCAGTAAGTGCCTTTAGCCAGCACTTTCTGATCCCTCACCCAGCCCCACCCATCACTGATGCAGCTTCCTTCTGTTTGTTCTAAATTTGCTTTAATTTTCCTTTAAATAATTCTTAAGTGTGACTTTTTAAGTACAAGACTGGGAACTATGACTAATTAAAAAATCATTACATGATTAAACTCAATTAACTTCAAATAACCCTTGAAATTTGCTTAATGTCAGCCCTTGGCCCTGCTTGAACCAATAAATATTGCTCACCTTTTGTAATGGGGATGAAAAGAGGTGGCTGCAGAGCAGGGTTGTTTGGAGTCAGGGAACAGTCTTACATTACTGGGTTAAACTGGTCCCACAGAGTTGAATGCTGCCACACCGAGAAGAGGGACAGAGTCTTCTGCTCCTAACTGGAGTATTTTTCCCCCCAATATTTTTCTCTCAAGTAATAAAGCTTTGAAAATTCCATTCAGCCCTTCCATTCAATGGTCCCAATCTGCTTTGCAAATGTTAATAAGGGTTAAACCTCACAAAACCACCCAGGCATGGGAAAGTACTGTCATCCTGATTTAGAAGAGGGATACCAAGGCACAGATGAGTGAAGTGAATCAAGGATCAGTGGCATGAACAAAATCCTAAGAGTTCTGATGTCCTATTTTATATTTCAGCTAAAGCTATTTCTTGCATGATACTGCAAGTTTCATGCAGCTGTATGAGAGGAAGGGCCTTTTATCTCAATTAGCTGCCACATCTGGTCAATGGGGATTTTTGCTGTGGGTTTGTTTGTTGGGTTGGTTTTCACCTTACGAAGCCATCTCTGCATCCAGTCTGTCTTACAGCAAGTAAGTTCCTGGCAAGAGAGCTGGCAAGAGTGTGCAGAAGAATCCCAGCAGCTATATTTCTGTGCTGAGTTCCTGCAAGGACAGGAGGGGATGTCATTATTGCTGCTGTTCCTGGCACTCTGCTCTGACTGGGAAAAGGGAGCGGGCAGTTGCGCTGTTCTCATGGAAGGTAGTTGGGGGATGATGGATAGAATTTTTCCAAAAGGTAATTAGATGGGCATGGTAACTAGACAGTCATAAAGATGCCTGATCATCTAATCACAAATGTCCCTTGTATGGTGTGCTGGCCATGAAATGTTCTCCAAATTTTATTGACTTCAAGCCCTTCACCTTGAAAAATCTCAGCATACTTGCCAAGTCCTGCCTGAGCATGGATTTAGACGGTCTTGGGGGAAAGATTTCACTCTCCCCCTCCTTTTCTTTTTTTCCCCTTTTTTTTTTTTTTTTCTCGAGACAGCACATACTTCTGCAGTTGCTGTTGAAATAAGAGTATTTGGGAGGAGGCTTTTAAGGAAGAAGAGCAGTTGATTAATTCACCTATGTGCTGTGTATTTGGTGTTCAGAATTTTTGGCACTTAATTTTTTTGGCATTTATGATGAATGCAAGTGGATCATTGATGGGGACCATTAACAGAATCGCCTTTTTCTTTTGATTGCTGGAGTTCACGTAGCTCTTTATGGACTCTTGAACGATATCATATGAGGTCTGAACCCATTTATTAAACAATAGAAGTAGTGAGAGAGTCAGGATGTAAACAGTCATCCCTAAACATGAGCGTTTGTGTTCCCACTTGCTGTTTGAGTCTGGATTCATGGCTGGGAGTGCCCTCAGGTCATCATTGAGCAGCTTGTTCGACTGTGACTTCTGAATGATGAATGTCTCCACTTAAATTACAGATCACTGCCCCGTAACTAAAATCAGCACAATTATTGGCCTCTGCAGGGGCATCAAAGGGTGACTGGGCAGTGGTGGAGGGCTTCACCTGCTACAGCACTGCTCTCTCCCTGGTAGTAAATGGGAATTTGTCAACAGTCTGTTTTGTGGGGTGTGTGGTAGGGTAATGTGGCTCAGCTCTTGACGTTCTGTCTTCTTACTACAGACAGAGTTTTCCTGTCTGTGGTACTGCCTGGCAGATTCGTTAGGGTCAAAAGCTGAGTACTTGGGTTTTTGACCTTTGCATGAACCTTACAAAAAACAGAGGCAAGGAAATCAGTTTTGCAGTGCTCTGTCCAGTCCTTGAGGATGGATTTGAACATCAAAAGATGGTAGTTCAGAAAGACAGACATGTAATTGTGTTCTTGAAATCAGAAGAGTGTATAAATTCCCCTCATCTCTTTGGGGGAAAAGCCTCCCCCATGGGTGTAGCTCATGTTTGCTTTTTGTGTTGAGTTGGGCCTTTTGCCGTGAAAAGTGCTAATAAAAATCATTTAAGAGAAACAAGTGTGGGTCCAAGATGGCTTGGAAGCGAGGGGACCATTAGATTTCATTATTTCCATTAAAACTTCCAAAAAGTTTCTAGACTTGAATTATTTTGGGAATGTCTGTCCCCCTGTTTAGATAAACAAAGACCTGGTTATCATAGCAGATTGTCTGTTTGTGGCTTACCTACTGTGGGCTGAGTGAAGTCATGTTTCCCCTCGAAGATGAGCCAGGGCAGCACAAGCAGCGATGGTGGGTGTGCAGTGGAAGTTTGGGCTGTTCTGGAATGTGCCGCAGCCGCTGCAGAGTTGAGACAAAGGTTTGTCTGTAATTTCCTGCCAGCAACCTGTGGACCCCCCTGTGCTGGTCAGACAAGAGCCTGTTGCAGTGGTAATACTTCCCTGCTGCCCCTGACAGATTGATTTTGACCCTTAACTTCCCCTTCCACCTGCTAATTATTCGGTCACATTCCCTCCCAAAGCCCTTTTCACCTGGCAGTGGCCTGGTTTTGTCATTCTCTGGTTCTGCTGTTGCCCTCTCCACCTCTTGGCTATTTGTTCTTAAAACTCTCCCCTCCTCACTGCCTTCCTCCCCTTACTGGTCATCCCAGGGTCATCAATATCCAAAAATATTTGTATATTTTGCTACCCATTTTTTAAAAATTTTGCTGATGCCCAGCCATCTAGTCTCTAATGCCTCCTGGTTGATAGGGGAGGGGGTGTGAAAATCAGGGTTTTCCCTTTTAATTTGTGCTTTGTCACTGCTGGTTTGACCTTTAATCATGTGTCTGGCTGTTGTTTGCTTGCTGATGGTTGTTAAAGAATGGTCTCTTGTAAATATATACAGAAAGGGCAGGAAAGTAACTGGAGATTGTAACCACTTTTATTTTCTGGGAGCCTATTAAAGATGGTTTCAAGTTTATCCATCCGTCTCTTTGTCAAGCTGCCTCCTGTGTCCATCCACTTGTGCATTTATTTAGGAGTATATTAGGTACTGTATCATCCTCAAGGATGGTAACAGTGTGTTTCAGAATAAAGCCAGAGATACAAAGTGCACTGAACCCATTATAAAAAAATAAAAGGGCTTTCCTTGATGGCATTTAGCTCAATAAACACAGTTTGTCAGAGATGTCTTTATCTCCTTACATGTAAGCGATTAAATGTTGGTAAAAATAGCTTCAGAAATAAAACATGAAGAGAGCTTCTGGCAAAGCCCTGTCCAGTTTAATTCATACATTAAATATTTGCTAGTAGGGTCAAAAGCTGAATGCTTAGATATTTTGCCCTTTGAATGAACCTAGCTAAAATAAAGACAAGGAAATCAGTTCTGCAGTAGCTGTCTCCAGAATACCAGGATCAATTTAAACATCAAAGGATGGAGAAATCATACAGACAGTCAGCCATATTATTCTGCACAATTAAGGCTCAGAGAGGTGTTTCCTGAATTCAGAATGTTGTGCAGGGAAGATAATGTGAAAATTTCAGATTTTTAATTATGTAAAAGACAGTCATTGATCCTTCGCTCCTGAAAACCAGAGCAGTTGATTTTGCATTAATGAATGTAGAAAACATCCCCCAGCCCAAATCTCTGTGTCGATGCATTCTTTTCCCAGTCAAATTAGCATTTCTATTTCTAAAGGTAATTTTTAGACAACACAATAAATAAATGATACTCTGGGAATCTCCCGGTGGATACCGTGGTGCTCGCGCAGCATTTCCAATGCAAATTGGCCAAAGATTATATAATGGTCGGCTCTGCTGATCTGGGGCAGCGATGAGCAGGGAGGGGCAAGGGGATTTCTGGGTCAAGCTTTGGGCTTCTCAGCCCTGCAAACTCGTTGTGCCTTGGCAGGAATGCCTCGCTCCATCTGGGATTAGCGACAGAGCATACAGGCTGGCATGGAGGGCACAACCTCTCCTGGCTTTAGGTTTGGCAGCAGGATCTGTGTCTCAGACCTCTAGGTTCAAAATGCACCCTCAATATGTGGTGTAGGGTTACATTCTGGAAGGGTTGCTCCAGACTGGAGCTTATTTATTTTGGGGTTCAGCTCTTTGAGATGAGCCCTCTTGGTTGGAGAATGGTGCTGATAATGCCAAGGTTGTGGGTTCGATCCCTGTAGGGGCTGTTCACTGAAAAATTGATCTCTTTGATCCTTGTGCATCCTTTTCAACTCAGAATATTCTGTGATTCTTTGATTCTGAGGTCCTGAGAAGAAGGGAGAGAGCAACAGCCAATTGCTCTGAGCAATTAGAGCTGAAATTTGCCTGAAGTTTGATCTATGTCTGCACAGCTCCACATTGGCAGCGAGTCATGCTTATGATTTATGTTTCAATAGTGGCTTTAATCTGGTTTATTAATTTCTGTAAATGCCCTATTTTAACAAGATATTGACCATGTTTTCTATATTGATTTTTATAGTTCAGAATCATCATTTTAGTGTTGGGATTCTTTGATGGTAAGTAAACTAACTTGAACTTTCTTTACGCTCCTAAATAAGTGTCTTCATTTTGGTTACACAATTTCAAGAGCTGCTGGGCTATTAAAGATTACACCATGACTTACTAAGTTGCCTCACTTAAGTATCAGTCTTGGAAATCTTAGCCATGATTATTTTCTCATTCTGTGTGTCCAAACTCTTTCTGTTGTTTTAAGTAGAGTACTGAATTGCACTGTGTGGATTTTACCATACCATTGAGTTTGGATGGTAAATGATACTAGAAAAGTATTGAAATAAATAAAATAAGGCCCAAGGTATTGGGCCTTATTTTATTTATACCATTTACCCATTGAAGTAAAAGAAAATTTTATCATTTATTTCCACTGGGTCTGTCAGAGAAATTCAGTGAGGTGATGAAGTATTTGCTTAGTTTGGCTCATGTGGCAGGCAATGGGGTGAGTTCAGCAGCAGAGCTGTGCTGTACGTAATTAACATCACAGAGCTGGAGGTTCTGCATGTGAAAATCCAGGCTATTGTCAGTTGTGGTTTCCTTGCCAACCATATCTCAGCTCTCCCACTTCTGTAGTTGTCTCTATGATGCTTTGTGCAGTATTATTACCCCTCACCGAATGCTGGAGCTGGATGGAGCTGCAAAATCTAGCTATTATTCTTTTCATTTGAAATACTTTATTATAAAAATAAAAATAAAATTGAAGATGTTTTCACTTCCGAAGTAATTCTATTCCGGAAATATTAAAATAAGCAGACTTGACACTGGGAATGTTTCAAAAATACATATTTTTTTTGGCAAGTGCTTGTAGCTAATGAATTTGCATTCATAAATGTAAGCATTTATAGCAGGATTGTGATTAAAGCATTAAAATTGACTCGTCTGCCAGACTGTAGGTCATAGAGCTTGAATTTCATGTTTTGAAAATTTCATACTTGGAGTGAGCTGCTTGCCAGCAAATTACAGGCCAAGACTTACTTCCAAGAATTACTTTCTGGCGCAGCTCAAATAATGAATATATGTTTGTGTCTGTGGAATGGAGGAAGCTGATTTCACTACTGGTGTCTTTCACTGCACATTATTTGGGCAAAAGACTGTAGAAAAAGCTTTCTTCAATTTCTTCTTGGTTCCCTTTGACTTGTCCCCGGAAGATACTGATCTGGCTGGATCTGCAGCTGTGGGCAGGGTTCATTGAATCTCAGCACATTTTTGCATGTTCTCAGCAGTGTTTTCTGAATTGGAATTACCTGTTCAAAGCACCAATAAGAGCTGCAAGGAGCATCAGAGCATACGTGCTGCTCCTCTGTCCTTAAGGTGTAAGCAAGACCTCAGTCCTGCTCTGTCCTTGTGGAGACAATTCTTTGCATTTTTTGCTTCTGTGTTATTTTGATATAATGTACAGATTGGGAGGTAAATCTTGTTTCTTCTTTCTCAAGGTTGCTTTGCACATGGAAGACCTCTCTAATCCAATTTATAACATTCACAGAATCACTGAGGCTGGAAAAGACCTCCAAGACCATCAAGTCCAACCTGTGGCTGATCCTGACCTTGTCAACCAGACCAAGCCACCGAGTGTCATGTCCAGGCCTTCCTTGGATACCTCCAGGGATGGGGACTCCAGCACTGCCCTGGGCAGTCGGTTTCAATGCTTAACAATCCTTTCTATGAAGAAATTCTTCCTGAAAGTTTCCTGCATGATCCCCTAGGGGTGAGTGGGATATGTCAGTGTTCCTCTTTCAGGGTAATTCGGTACCATGCCATAAGTGTGGTGCAGTTGCACCTTAAAGTTCAAGGAAAAGAATGCACCACGCTCATGAAATCAGGGATCCTCTGTGCTCTTCTGATTCCTTCACAATCCCTGGATAAAACAGGGGGTTTTGCAAGCTTTTGAAGCCAGGTTGGTTCCTGGATGGTGGTGCAGTGTGTGGTCATGAGGGTGCAGAGGACAGGGTGGTGTTGTCCTGGGTGTACAGGGGCAAGGAGGGAGAGCTCAGAGTACCTTAGGCTGGTCTTGCTGCCAAAAGCAATGTATTGTCAAACTATGGCCTAATTTTACTTACCTGGGGTGTGTTTAAAGAGGGATTGGCATCAGGAACAGGCCATTAAGCAATTGAAACTCTAATAGAAAAACATAACCTTATCACAGATTTTTTTAAAAAACCCTCGGAAAATAGCTCAAATATAAGGTTAATTGGAGCCAGAAATGTCAAACTAATGTAGCAATTTACCCTGGGAGACTGCCCTGGCCTTTGAGTATAGCAATAGTACAGATTACTGAGTAGGATAGTGAAAAAATATAATAGGATTTTATGTAGTCCCCTGTCATATTAAACGTTCTTTGCAATTAATTTCTTGTTGCAATGTTATTTTCACTGACCTATTTTTTTTTTGACCTCCTACAATCTTTAAGCTACCAAAGTAGGGCATACGGGAATTCACATTTCCTTAAAAAAGAAAAAACCCTTAACTTAAACCACTATCAGTATATGCATTGCAGTGTAGACTAATATTAACTCAGCAGTATAAAAATGTCATTGGCTCATTCTAGAATAGCCTTTAGTACTGAGCTGTACTGATCCATTCAAGAAAACGCTGCTTTTGAACAGCTCGTTCAGAAACAAGTGGGAGTTTTCTTGGACTGAGAGTTTGAGGATGTCTGCCCAGTGAATGAAACACGATAGGTGGTTCCTCTTTTCCTCCTTCTGGTTCCTGGCTCTCTTCTTTCTACAGTTAGCTGGATGTCAGACCAAGATAGCTGGGTATTGTGCTCTGGTCTGATTAATCCAAAACTGCTGGATGCAAAATTAACAATGATAAAGTTCAAAAGTTGTGGAATAGCCAGGGAAACTTTGATAGATTCCCGCTGCTCTAACTGAATCCCTTTCCACCTGGGCTGGATACATAATCCATTTTCATTTTTTAATCAAACATCACTGAAGTGATTTGCTCTCTATATTTTTATACAAACTTCCACAGTTTACTACAGAGATGGCTGTATTTCTCTGGAGTTCTGATGTTTCCTGACAGCATCTCTTTTGTCTGAAGGTGTGAGTGGGTAGGATAGTCAAATCCCAAAATAGATCATTCTAGGGGAGTGTGAAATCTCCATCACAAAGACAGATAGGTGTCTGCTAGAAACAGTCAGGTGGTTTGGAGGGAAAGGAAGTGACAGAATCTCCAGCAGTCCCTTTCACTCCTATTTGTTTCTCATCCTAAAAGATGGAAAGTGCTGCTCCACGAGAGGGTACCTGGTATCCAGGTTTGCCATTGAGGCCACCAGCTCAAAGGAGACAGAACAGTACAGGCAAGAAAACTTTCAGATCTTGAGTAAGAACTCTCAACATAAGGCCAAGTGTTTGCCAAGCAAATGTCCTTAACATTTTTCCTTCTGGTAGTAAGGATTTTTTATTTTTAAAGTGGAGCTGGAACCAAATATCATTGAATCAAAGAAGGCAGCATTAATCAAAGCACATCAAAGACGTTCCTCATCAGTTCCCTGGAGCCACAGAATCTACAGCGTATCATCTTTCTTTTGCTAAGCTGGAGAAATTCAGAGAAGAGAACTCTGTCTGTTTGCTCTCAGATGAACACAGAAATAGTATTTTCAAGGTTTCTTTAATTTTTCAGTGATTTAGTCCCTTCAGCCATCACAATATCTGAATCCCAGGCTTAGATTTCTGGGGAATGTTTTTCATACGAAAATCAGTCAAACAAGCTTTTAAAACTACATATGTTGTAAGTTGCCTCTCCCAACAAAGTTAAAGGAAGTGCTTTCCTCCCTCACATTGTCTCCTTCTGTTCTCTCTCTCTAGGTCATGGCAGTGGTACCCCATGGGCCCTTATTGCCTCACTGCAGATGCATTTTCCTCATAGTTTCATAGTACTAGAAGGAGCAAGCAGCTCAGCTGGATAAAACCACATCATTTCTTGTTCAAGTAAAAAATCTTGCCCTTAGTTCAATCTTTTCTGGTGTTCCCTGATACAGAAATTATGGCTGCTTATATTTAATACCTCTTTCTAGAAGTTCCAGCTGTTACCTAAAAACTCATGGATACTGAGTACAACGAAGTGATTCTTAGGTATGGACAGGCCTGAATTTTAGATCTTAGTTACAATTACCTGAGCAATTGATAAAACACACACTAGCAAAACCTCTTGGTCCATCCTGAGGACTTTGGGTGCAGCACTGGTAGATACCCATGCCTTTCATGTGGATTGCACTGCCAGAAATAAAATCCAGCAACGTGAGAGTGTGATCAACCTGCAGAATCACTGAGGTCAGAGCTGTGGTTTTATGGTTTTCTAGGTCATGCATTGTGCACTTCCTTACTAATGAGTCCCAGGGCATTTTGCAGAATGTGAGCCCATGGGCTGAGTCCTGTTCCCTGGCTGGGACATGTTGGCATTTCAGTGCCAGCGACACTTTGCTCTGGTTGTTACAGGGGGAAGTGAAGAACAGAAGTTCCCCATCTGAAACTGCAGGGGAAAATTTAGTGTGCTAGAATGTAATTATCCAAACTGGAGCACGGCCAGGATCCTGGAGTTAATAATACCCTCTGCTCTTGCAAAAAGTGTCATAGGAGCTTTAATGACTGACTGCTAGTGGTCAGCAGGCTTCACATCGTGTGTCCAAGAGTGATATTAAACAGATCAGAAGTGTGGGTATTTCAGTCTGTTGTGTAACACAAATATTTCTAGATGGCCTGTGGCTGCAGCCTTCAGGTTGAGGAGGGAATTAAGTTAAGCAGCCAGGGAGGAGACATTAGTCTTAATGAAAATGATCCCATTAAGGGCAAATGACATGCAATTGGTGAGGAACAACTGATATGTTCCCTGAAGTGCCCATAAGGTAGTTCTGGGTACACCAAATCACCAGCCATGTTCAGTGACCATGAGCACCATGGAAGTTTAGAGGGATGGAAAAAAAGAGGTTTTACAGCACCCTTTGTATAATAGGGTCATTGCCTGTGGAAATCTGTAGCATGAATTTACCCTGATTTCTGTAGTAGTGGGAGCTATGTGCAAATGAGTTGGGAAGTGGGTGTAAGTGGCAAGATTACATTGTGCTAATTAGCCTGGCATTGATAAACTGCACAAAGCCTGGGAACTTCCACAGCAGGAAAGAGAGCACATCACAGAGAATCCCTTTCGTCACAACTGACTTGTGCCATGGGACTTCAATTAAAAATCAGACCAGGCCACTTTTAATCGCTTTAATGAGAAATTAGGTTTTTTTTAAAAAGATAATCTTTTTAAAATTGTCTGTCTACTTCTAACAGTGCAGTCCATCGTGATGGGAGATGAGGTGCTAATTATCTGTCTTGGCGGCGGCTTTTTCTGAGCACAAGGTTTGTTATTCCATGCTGCACCTGGCACCACAGGCTCTGGTCCTTGGGATCAGTGGGCATTACTGCCAGCTGTAATAAAGAGTAGGAGGCCAATGATCCTGTATGCTGTTAAAATGAAGAAAGACTTGCACAGTTCTCCCCCTTAGTACATCCCAGTACATTGGTACTTACACCATAACAGTATTGTCTCAGGGAATATAAGTCTGTGACAGGATATTGCTACTTTAACCACCTGAACTGCCTTTTAGTTCCAGTTTCAACTCAGTGTCAAAAATATTACCCCTGTTTAAGATTAATTTGTGACAAAATGTCATATTAATACAGCTATATTTCCCAGGGGATAAATATGGCCTTTGGAAGAGCAGCCATGGCTGAGTGCTATATAGGACTACAGAGAATTATCAACAGGCTTTTGCTTTAGCAAATGTCATGCTACCAGAAGAATGGTGCAGTTTGTGGGTAAGTATAGTCTATGAACCATTTTATTGTAAGAAGGAGGTTATGATATTTTCTTCCTATTAATCCATATCTCATTCCTAATTATATTAGCACCTCTCAGTGACACCTGATTAAGGATCTGAGGAGAAAACTGTCAGTTACCTATAACTCCATCAGCATTGTATCATGTTTACTTTTGGCATCTTTGCTATTTTGATGTTTGCCTCGGGGTTTGTGGATCATTGGTAGAATTACTCCAGATTTACACCAACGGGTGTGCAATCACAGTTGATCTCTATGTGATGCTGAGGAGTTTTCTTTTAAGGAGCTAAATCCAGCACCAGTTGCAAGCAACTGTAATTCCAATGAAGCCAATAACATCTGCACCTGCATGTGCTAAGGCTGGCTTTGAAACAGTTTATCAGGTATTTTCTTTGTACTGAAGTAGAATAAACTTTGCATTTCATTGCACCTTCGGTACCTGTAGTATGCCTTGGATATGTCTGAGCTATTGAAACCAAACTTCTTAATAGCCCTCAGATGTAAAGAAAAGGAAGATGAAAAAAAGTCCTAAAACTAATCTCTTGCCTCACAGCATTCCACCAAGATGACTCAGAAAATGACAAGGGAACCAGACTGCAAATTAGGCTCTAGTGCTTGTTGAAGACATTTGCCACCGGTTAAAATGAGTTATTGAAACAGTAAAGCTGAGGACTTCAGAGAAACTTTGATTGACAACAATAATTACAGTTATTCTTGTTCTTCTAAGAAATACAGTGCAGGCTAGGCATAATAAATGTATGAAAATGATATTCAAAATCTCAGCAGAAGTGGATGCTGGTCCAAACAGTTTAAATGTCTTCTGTACAAATTTCTGTGCATTTTTATGTATTAAAAGCAGCAGTAGTTACCAGGCAGGTGTGTAAATTTGCTTTACATGAGTAGTGAGCTAATCATTGAATGTTTCCTAAAGAAGCCCCTTCCCTAGGAAATTTGTACAGAAGACACTTAAACTGTTTGGACCTGTGTCTGTGTTGTCTAATGCCATGTGGGACCAACACATTATTTTGTAGCCAGTAACCTGTGTTTTCATGTTCCTAACTTGAGATTTGCCTTGCATTTCCTTCTCCTGCTGCTGCAGTTACAATTGTTACCAAAAAAACCCTGTACCCTTCCCACCCCCCTCACACAGTGAAGTCAGGCTTGTAGCTGTGCTCTGCTAGCAGGTGCTTCCAATTGCTGCAGTAGATGTTTCTGCTGTGAGAAAATCACTTTCCCTCTCCCCTGTCCTGGTCAGAGAGCTGGATTCTTTTATAACACCAGGCAAAGTGTGGAAGAAGGCAGTGCTGTAGCTGACCCTTCTTACAAGGCCACAGCAGTGCCAAGAAAGTGACTGGAGACCAGGGGCTGGTTTATTGAGCCTGGTAGATCACATTGCTGGGAGTTCATCAGCAGGGTTAACCTTCACAGGGAAAGGGAAAATAAGAAGTTAGTCAATCCACAAGTGCCAAGAAAGAGTTAAATTAATGTAGGAAAAGGAAAAAAAAAACAACTTCTTAATGCTGGAGAATGATTCTGCTGGCTTACTTATCAGGTTCATGCTGAGCCCAGTCGTAATTGGAATGTACCCTTTGTAAAGTTTATTGGGTCCTGGGGCAGCTTGTTACTGAACCGGTCAATTAATCTATTTTTTTTTTTAATGAGTTAGGGGATTTCCTTATGTGGAAAATCACCAGGAAACCTGACCAAATGCCCACAGCTTGGGGAAAGCGTGGCCTTAACATATAGAAAACCCTTCCTCCACAATTAGGAGAGGAAATAGAGACCTCCCCTTATGGGCAGCATATTTGACCAATCCAGGGACAAAATAGACGGGATTTCACCATTGACTTGCAGGTTGTCGAGGGAGGATCACCATGAAACAAGATTACTTGAATGCAGCTTGGTGTTGAAGGAAATAAAACTGTTGAGTCTCCCTGCTGAGAGACAAATGATTTCCATTTAAAAACCTGTTTGTTCCATGCTGTAACTCCCAATGTAGCAATAATTAATGATATCAGAAGGTTACGAAAGACATTCTGTTGTGCTTGCTCTGTTCTAGGCATGAAATTGGATTAACATGAAGATAAACTTAGACATTAAATCTGTTGAGGAAATCTGTAATTATGTCAAAATTCACAAATACTAATCTGTTTAAGTGTGGCAAGATACTGTTCATCTATCAGCAAAACATCCTGCCTTGTCAGAATTCTGTTGAAAGGTTAATTTCTTAAAACACTTGGATTTCCAATGGCAGATTATTGTGGAGATGCAGCTTGTTGAATAAACACAACCAATCTTACCTCTAGAAACGTGGTTATTTCTGTTTCAGTGGCATCCAGCCAGTGTCCTCTCATGAGGAAGAATCAATTTGCAAGGTATTGAGTAAGTCCTTGGGCTCTGCTGAGGAGAGGTGACCACCCATGAAAACAACTGACATGAAAAGAACGCAAGGTATGGCTGTGCATACTTATTAAAAGTGTATCTTTGCTGGAAATGAGCACATGGGAACACTGTTAGCTGTAGGGATAAGCAATGGGGATGGTTACAAAGGCTCTAAGATTAATTTAGGTAGAAATTCACCATGTGGGTGGAAGGGGAAGGGACTGCATGTCTTATCTTCTCAAATATTTCATGAGTCCAGTGCTGGCCCTGATGCTGCCATAGCTATTTTTAGACAGCTGCTATAAAACCACAGAGGTGACTGAATTGTGTCAATGTGTGCAGTCATTCAGGCTGCAAAGGAACCTGCTCAGGTGTAGCTTTGTGGCTACTGATACTCCTGGGGTGGAAGCTGGGCTTGATAGGCCCACTGAAGTTGCAGTCATGCCTTCCCATTGCAATTTAGATCAACCCTGTGGGAGCACGTTAGCTTTGAGTGCCCATTTAATTAAGCAGCTTTGTAGTACAATTGTATTAGAATAGAAAAAATAACCTTCAGTGCTAGATTCCCTTCTCAGTGGGAATGCAGGTAGTGAGCACTTGTATAAATCTATTAGGAATGGTCCTCAATACCAACTACCATGAAATGTGCATCCAAAACCACTTGAGACTTAAAAATCTGTCTAGTGCAAGAAAATTACAGTAGTTTCTTTCTTTCTTCATTCTTTTAAAAATGCAGGGAAAAAGAAAAAGGTTTCAGATCAGGAAGAGTTTTGGGAGGCTGGCAAAGCTGTCTGTAGGCATGTTTTGCTGGGGCAGCACAGAGGTGGTGTAGTTCAAAAGGCTGGCAAGTCTCTCAGTAAAATGTTACTTTGCTTTTAGTGCACAGTGCTGGCAAAAAGAGAGGCTGTTCACAACATTAAGTGTGTAGCATGTGAGAAAGGTGAGTTTGGCAGCTGCTCAATGTTAGGAAAATTTAAGCTGAAGGCTAACAGGTAACTTCAGTATTTTGCTGAATGGGTTTTAGAGTAAAAAACTGGATTTTTTTCCCTTAGGCAGAAAAAAAAGAAATACTTTTACAAATAATAACCTTTTTAATGTGTTTGCAGAAAGCAAAACAAAAAACCCCAGCTTTTTATATATACTCAGCCACATTCAGCCTCTTCCTAAGTCTGTGCTGAAAATAGTGTACAACCTGCCTAGATATTTCTTGTAGCTATGCAGTGGCTACACTTTCTCAACACTTAAAAATCTCATATTCTGCTTAACTGCACATTAACACAACACCTTTTTCTACTGGGGATCATATGGTTCTGCTAATCTATAAACCCTTTCAAATTTTTGACAATATTTGTCAAATCTCCCTCTTCTTTTCTGTTTTCTAGGGGAGCTGTCACCTTAGTAAACATGAAGAAAGAGGATGTGAATGCAGAGAGTGGCTGTATTTGAGCTGTGATGCAGGCACAGGCACTTCCTCTTCAGCAGGTCTGGGCTTTGCATCTGCCTGATCCATGGACAGAATGTGGCTTTTCCATTTCCTGGCCTGAGGAGTCAAACCAGCACACCCCATGCTGGGGCACATGGCCTTACTGGTGAGTTGGGCATTTCTGCCCATGTCGTGTCTTGGCTGAGGCCATACAGGTGCTGTGTGACTGGAAGGACAAGGCAGCCCCAGGACTAACCTCTGGTGACAATTACAAAACACTTCCTGCTGTTGTTGACTTCAGTGAGAGCTACAAAATGTTTGTGTATGGGAATTTTTTAAGTCTCTAACGTTTCTAAAACATCCAGAGCAGTTTCTAAGAAATACTGTGATGACCAAGTCAAACACAAAGATACTGCTTCATTATTTTTAATGTTATTATATACTACTTCTCTACCAATTTATTTTTCATTTTTTCCTATGCCTTGAACTCTTTTCTTTTTCATAGGCTACTTGCATGGGCTCAGTCATAAAATCATCTCTCTAGGAAAGAAACATCCTTCTATTTATTGTGTCTGTTTTTAATAATGAATTTTACTTTGAATTTATTTTATTTAACAATACTCTACTTCTTTCCTTTCAGTACATTATAACTACTCCTTCCTGTGTCATTTGGAACTGGCCAAAGTTGGCAGATCTTAAATTTCTTTTTGCTCTTTGAAACATGCAGTTTCTTTCTCCTTCAGTGATAATGGCCATTGTGTTTCCTTAGAAATATTTTTGGGGGCCTATTATTCCTCAGCCACTTCAGTTGGCAAACTGAAGGCTTGGAAACAAATTAGCTTGGATGGCAGCCCAAACTGTCAAAATGAGCCTTCCATTCATTACTGAATCATCCACCTCCTGCATTTAGATCTTCAGCCCCACTTTTCCAGTCAGCTTCTCAGTAGAGTTCTTGGAATTCTTTTTTTTCTGTCACTTTTGAACTAAACTCCTCCAGTCTACTTCATTTACGACCACACAGCAAAGCTACTTCCCCATTATCTGAAAGCAGTGAACTCATAACGCCAGTACAGAGGGCAGAGCTGGTCATCGTTTTTGGTAGAAGATATTAAAATTATATTTTTCTCACATATTATTCCTGTATGAGTTACCTGAGGCCGAAGCCTTGATCATTTTGTCAGGCAAGAAATTCCAGGTAGAAAAACTGATTCCTACATGGGTGTCATTAAAACTGTATTATTAGCCTTGCTCTGAAATGATCTGGAGATGAGGTAGGAAGGTCTGGTATCATGGCCTTCAAATATTCTCCCGTACTTCTTTCTGGGGTTTGGGGTTTCTTTATGTGGTTTTTTTTTTCTGCTTTGTTTTTCTGCTCTTCTGTCAACAAACATTTTCTCAGAGGAATAAATCTCTCAGAAATATTTAGTAGCACCTTTTCCCTCTTCTCACTTGGTGTTAACATGGGCTTTGTTAAGGGAACAGAACAAAACGTTTTGGTTTTGGGCATGAATTTTTTTCCCCCCACCATTGTAGTAAACTTTTTTTGTGTTTCTATTTCAAGCAGTATTTTTTTAAAATAGAAAAACTATTCTGATTTTTAGTGAAAGGTAGTTAAAACAAGTTAACAAGTTTGAAGGTTCCAGTGTGACCTGGAAAGAAGTTGAACTGTGTTGGGGAATTTGTGGAGGAGAATAGTATCCAGGCAGAGGCATACCCTTGGCACTCCTTTGATGGGGTAGATGAGAAGATCTGGTTTAGAGACCAGAAGGCTTCAGACTTCTACTGAAAATTTCTTTAAAAATCCATGAAATTACCCTTGATTATACAGTACAATTCTATTGGACTGAAATCCAACAGAAGGAAGGGAAAGGAGGCTGGTTTCCTGGCCAAAGCTCACATTCTCAGCGTGTACAGTGTTAACATTAGAGACTCTGGAGAAATTTCTCTGGCAATGCACCTGTTGGGATGAGGTGTCCAGGAAGGAACAAGTGTCAAACCTTGTAAAGTTTTAGGAGATAAAGTTAGGGGAAATGCATATATTCATATATATTCATATATATTCATATATATTCATAGCAGAAAGGGAACTTTAGTCCTTCATCACTGGGTTTGAGGCTGGTCCAGAAAAGGTGTTTAGATTTTTTTCATGGGAAAGGTCACAGCTTTATTTCTTATTTCTCTCTAGAATCGTGTGTGTCCCTCCAGTCTGAATAGACCAGCATGACCTGGGTCTTGTACAACAAAAGCCTTGGACCACAAGGACTTCAGATACCTGGATAAACATGGGGAGAGCACGGGGCCAGCTGCTAGGCTGTGTAAGTCTAGAAGGTAACCTATTCCCTACTACCTTGTTTTGGTCTCAAGTGATGTTTTGCTGCTCTGGAGCTGCACTCTTTATTCAGTCATTTCCTAATCTTCCTAAGCCCAGGTTGGGCCAATAACCCTAGCAATTCTGGTTTTGCTGTGCTTGTGAACAATAAGATAGAAAGCTGTTTTTTAGATTCAAGTTCAGTTGTAAATAACTGCTGCTGTACACAAAAAAATCACATAATAATGGCATGGGATGGACTGAATATTGCACAAAGTGTGATAAGCCTTGGTTTTTTTAAATAAAAGAACTGTTTATTTGTAGTAAAAGCAGATCATGAAGAAACAGAACACCCACAGGCCCCTCTCTCCCTGTCAATAGCAGCAGAGTTATCCACAGACACAGCCTGAAACAGGTACAGCATAAAGGCAGTAAGAGCTTGAGATTCTGTGATTCTGCCATTTGTTTCACAAACAAGTGCATTTAGCAGCAAATTGATAGGGAGAAGACAAGCCCAGCGGGGCACACAGGGGTTTTCTGTGGTGTAACCTATAAACTGAGGTCATTTTCTAAGTCATTTTCTACTCTCCCCACAAAAAGATGGATACTTGCACAGAGGTGAGTTAGCAGAGAAAATTTGTTTGCTGTTGCGCTTCTTGTGATGCAGCTTTCTCTTTTTTTTCCTTAACCAACTTCTCTGAGATTCTGACACAACTATAATTCTGTTACAAAAATTAGGAAAATACTGAAAAAATCTATAGGATTGTTCTTCTAAGCAGGTAAGTCTCTTTCCCTCTTTTGTCATGCAGGAATGTTGCCTCCCAAATTAAACACGCATTTAGCATAAATACACTGTGGTGATTATTGCAATTCAGGGACTAACGATTTCCTTTTTCTCTAGCTTTCCTGCTATGCAGTTGGTTGTGTTTCCACACTTATGGTGGTGAATTAACTCCCTGTGGATAATATAGCTTCACTTGGGCAGATGTCAAGACTCTTAATCAGAATTTAAGTAGCTTCAATTACATTTACTTAATTCACTTTGGAAGTGAAGTAAGTTAAATTGAATTAGGCCTACTTTAATTCTGAATGAGTATGTCCACACAGATATTCAATGCATTTCAGCTAATCTGTTCTAAAAATTAATTCAGGTTCTGTTTGCAAGAACTCTCCAAAGTGCAGACACAGAGCCTGTGGGTGCTGGAGATAAGGAGTAGGGAGGGACAGACAATGCTGAGTATGAAGGGCATGGTTGAGGACATTTGGGTGCAATAAGTGGAATTCCACAGCAAACAAGGAATGTATTTAGCCATAGCTCACAAAAGCCTGGATCTTTTTGTGGCTGTTTAGAATGAAATGTACTCAGAGAGCAGCTGCCCCATGCCTGGGTTTGCTCTATGGGATGCAACTGCGATCAGGGTGGTTGAAATTATAATATATAGACAGTCAGCATGGTAAATGGAACCAAAAATCTATCTGTTCCTTTATCTGTTGGCAACAGTGGCCAACTGCAGAGCTTCTGAAGAGAATAAAACTGTGCACTAATCCCTGGTGCATTCCCCTGGCAGAAGTTAGCAAGGGTTCAAGATTTCCTGAGTCAGAAATTGAATTCTAGAGCAATTATTAATTGTTCATAATGGATTTTTCCCATGAATTGGTGATCGCTTCAGCACTTTACTAAAATAGAAATGTTTACTGTTTCCTGTATGGTTTCTGTCATTTGTTTTATGCACCCATCATTTGTAGAATGCAGTTCTGGGATTAACCCTGCAGGTATGTGGCCAGTGTGATTATTTTGTCTAAATCAACAACAAAATAAATAATGGCCGTATAAAGCTTGCATAGTTATGATCCACCCATGTCTGGAACAAACACACAGTCCTGCTCATCCTCTTTCAAAAAAGATATGATAGAAACAGGGAAGATACAGAGGAGGGCAACAAGGATGTGTAAAGTTCCAAAATGGATTTCCTGGAAGAGATTAAATAAAATAGGGCAGTTAGATTTGGAAGAGAGACAAGTAATACAGGTGTGTGTAAAGTCATAGATAGCCTGGGAAAAATGAACTGGAAATTACTATCCTCCATTATAATGTAAGACTAAAGGGAGTTTTAAGGCAGCTACTTTAGACCAGAAAAAATAGATCTGCTTTTTCACACAGTGCATAATTCAGTTGTGGAACTTGTTGCTGACAGATATAGATTCAAGAAGCAATTAGACAAATTCATGGAAAATAGGTCCAGCAGGGGCTATTAAGCACGCTGATGCAGATGCAACCTCTGGCTCAGGAAATCCCCATATGGCAGATTGCCAGAAGCTGGAAGGTGGAAGAAGCATCACTCTAGGCCTGATGTGTTTCTCTGATCTTTCTCTCAGTAACCACTTTGGGTTGCTGCTTAGTGTGGGTTTCAGGCCTCCATGGAAGTCTGTGCCTCTTAGGCTTTTCTTTATCCTTTCTTGGGCATTGCTTGTATTCCATGTATTACATTGTTTAATTCCCTCTCTTTACAGGGTTGTTTTATAATTTGGGTGTTTGATTTTTGGCAATAGTTGAATTGTGCAGTATGAGGCATAAACTGTCAGCCTGCTGTCCTGACAGTACAGTGATCCAAAAGTCTCCGTAATAAACCCTGTGGCAAAACACACAATTTCCACATCCCCATCCCTGCCCACATGGATGAATGGGAAAGATTAGCAATCCAGTGCTTACAGGAAGCTCTGCAATTGATGGTATGGCAGAAAAAGGGAGGGAGTGAATTCCAGAGTACCTACCTCCATCCTTTTAAACCACTTTAAGATTAACAGTTGCTGGAGGGACTGTGCAGCCTGCCTAGCACTGTTATAAAGAAAGGTGCTGCATTTGTAGACTGGACTTCCCTCTCGTAATTTCCAGTTGTAGAAATTCATCTGTAGAGACTGAGTTCAGCAGAGAGATTGGTTTGCTGGAATCATGCCCCTGAAATGGAGAACAGCAGGGAAGAGGCCCCTGCCACAGCTGTGTGAGAGGAACAAGCAACACCAGGTACAGTCCTGGAGATACAGAGCCAGCTTCTGCCTCAGCACTAATTTCTTGCACAACATTGAGCAAATCCTCTGTTCTTCCAAAAAACTGGTTCCCAAGGGTGAATATACCTCTATATTCAGCTGCAGAAAGACCACAGCTTCATCCCTTTGTATGCCTTTTCATTCCTCCTGGGTTTGGGCTTCACAGAGCTCCACAAACCCACCAACTATAGATCAATGTACCTGATACTCTTATTAATGCTGTATTCAGGTTCCAATTCTAAGCTGAATGATACCCCACTGCTTCTGGGTGAAAATCTTTGTCTTTTTCCTTCTGTGACTATGAAATGGCTCATGGTGCATTGAGCTCATAGATTCTCTTTGATTGTGAGTGTAACCTTTCAGCGTGAGGCTGCTGGTGCAAGTGAAATCAAAAAGCCTTTGTGAAAGTGTCTTAACAAGCCAGGGGTGTGATGGTGTAAGCTCTCACCTGGCTCCCGGTCAGCCTGAGTTTGACCAGGTTCTTAAGCCTGCTAAAAGGTGGTTTCAGGCATATTGGGATTTCTGATTACTTGCTACAAAATAATTAAAGCATTGGTTTTGCACTCCCAGAGAGTTTGTCCCTAACACTGCCTAAATGAATCACATGCTGTTTTTCTTAACCCAAATGGGATGGATTTGGAGTCACACTGTGATAACTCCTGAGTACAATAAATAGAAAAATATAAAACCTCCTTTTCTCATCAAAGCCTCCTAAAGGGAAAAACCACGAGTGCTCAAGTGACTGCAGAATGAAAACTGTTAATGCCCAGGCCCTGCTCTAAGTGAGAGAGAAGAAGAAAATCTACATCCAGGATAAACAAAACTGCCATATAGATGAACCTATTCCTCAGGGGGAAACTCACCACTTTACACCTCTCATGCCTGTATGCCTTCGCCCTGAATGCTTTCAGCATTTGCATTTTTGTCATCTAAAAGCTGTTGCTCTGAGTTCTGTGGCTATGTCTACATAGCACTAAAGGAGAATGAAAAGCTCTTCTGTGACTGTAAAAGTACCTAAATAAATCAATAAATATTGGTTTAAATGAGTGTTAGGTGCTACACAAGCAGTATTGATGTGAACTGGGGAGGAAGAGAGAAGCCCTGAGAGATGCAGGTCTGTTCCCCTAGGTGATGTCCAAGTGTACTGATTTTCCTGTACTTTTAGCTCCTATAGTGAAAATAAGCACCTAAATTCCTTTGAACAGCATTAATTCAATAGGAAGAGATGCTGCTATCTGTATGAGGCTGCTGCTAGAAGTGCATTAATAAGTTATCTTTTTTTTAGCTAATCTTCCTGTTTCTCAGGTTTAAAACAAAGGTAGTGAGGATCAGTGACTTAGCAGAGATCTCACAGTGGAATTGTTGTAGCACTGTAGTAAGAACCCAGACCCATCAGTTCTGAGGTCTGAGCACCACGTGCTGTGTGTTTTCAGTCTGGCTGTTGATTTGAAATGCAATATTTACCAACAAGTAATAGCAATCTTAATGGGGCATCTTGCAGGATGCTGAGTTATGTAAAAGAAATCTGTAATGTCCCCTGCCCAGTACAAATGAATTCAGCTGCTGTATTGTGGAGGATTTTCTATCCACAGGTGAACCCTGTGAGATTCCAAAGGGAGATGCTGAGAAAAGGGAAGGAAGGCTGCCAGGCTCCTCTGCAGTGTAGGAGGGAAAAGGAGTAGATACTTGCAGTGCACATACTGGAACAAAGGTGCATCTCAGGTTAATTATTAGGGCCAAAAATACATTGTCTGTGCTGCCTTGGAAAGAATAGCAGGGGAGGGAGATGTTGGAAAACAGCTTGGCTCTGATGGGCACTGCAGCACAGTGGAGAGGAGGCCTGGGTGCCAGGGTGAGAGAGAGAAGGCCACCAATAACGAGTTTCCAGTTCTGAGGCTCTGTTCTCAACTGCTCAGCTGCTTTGCACATTGTAAAAATAATAATTATTGTTTTTTAGAAGCCTATCCATCAGCTGATGCCTCAGCTGCCTCTCGAGATTAGAATATAAACCAAATTGGGCTGCTGCTCTCAATAAAGAGATTTTTAATCTGTTTCAGAGCAACTGCATGACACTGAAGTCATTCTAAGGTTAAGTGGGAAGGAGTTCCGGGAAACGGAGGTTGTAGGAGAATTATTTGTACAAACAGTGTCTTTCTTCAAATACAACCAGTCTGAGGGTTATGCCTGGGCTTATTAAGGCAGAAGAGTATGAAAAGAGTTCGAAGATTGGAAGCAGATCTTAGTGCCTGCCCATTAAATGCCTGAGATGTGAGAACCAACTTTTTAAACTCTACTTTTATGATCATCAAGTCTGTGACAGGTCAGTGTTTAGCCTATTATCTTATCAGCTAGTGGCTACATATTCATTGGAGAGAGATGAGCTGTCCATTATATGTATTTTGTACTTTTATGATGAAAGATAATTTGTGTAAAAGCATCCAAAGTGTAGGCATTTTGGGATGCTTTTAACATATCAAAAGAATCTGATCTGTATCTGTCTTTTTCCTCTAGCCAAATTACTCACCAGGAATACTGATTCTTTTATTTCCTTTCCATTCATTTTCCATGCAGTCTGTGTTAAAAAAAATATTTTATTTGATTTGATTTATTTTATTTTCATATAAGGGTTGCAGAACAGGAAGTGGAGGGTAAGACAAAAACCAAAACCACAGAAATAAGGGCTTTTTAAATTGTCTTTTTTAAAAAAATTATTCTAATTATTTATTGCATCAAATATTGGTTTAGAGGGAACGCTTTTCTGCTCCCTCTATAAATTTTCCCCTAATGTTCCCTCATATTTGCCAGATTGGGAAAATTTAAAGGAGCAAAACAATTTGGAAGAGACTGGCTTCTTTATAAACCTCTGCTTTGTTGTCAGGCTATTTTGAATGAATTCATCTTAGTGTGTGTCTCCAGTTATCCAATATAGAAGATGCTTCTCTGGCTGCCAGATTGGATGGTTGGGTGTAGTTTGGAATGATTTTCAGTATTCTGAATCATGTGGGGTTGTGGAGCTATGCCACCATAAATTCTTTGACCAGAAAAATGTATTATTTGACTGGGAAGTTCCACTGTTCCTTCTTTTCCATATGTGGAAATACATGGTTGCCATGGAGTTGTAGCAGGCTGGTCTACTCATTTTGCAAGTCTCTCAAAGTTTTAACCCTTTTAAATTTGCCAGTCTGCCCCTTTTTTCTTCTTGGACAGAAACTCTTGGGTTTAAGTCTTTGACAGCTCTCTTGCTTTTTTTGGTTTTTTTTTTTTTTTTTTTTTTTTTTAAAAAGTTAAATTTCATAGATGTGTTTCCAAGGGAACCATGGATACCCAGGGCTCTGAAGACCAGAGATTAAAATCAGCCTATAAAAGATCTGTAAAGGTTCAGAGCATATCAGCCTGATAATGCTTATTTCAGTGGTTATTGTGTTTACTTTCAGGTGTGTTAGCATATACAATGAGTCTAAAATGTTGTCTTCAGGAATATATCATAGGAATGGCTGATGGCTTCATGTAGCAAGGGAATTCCTACCTGTGAGCTTGAAGTGTTTGTTTATGCTGAGGGTCTTGTCTTTGTGTTTAAGAAAATGCTTTACACTCTTATAGCACCTTTTGCTCCCAAGGGCTCCTGATCAGTCAGGATGAGGAGGAACTGCTTGATTTAAGCCAGAGATTCATGGCAGTGTAAATCCACAGTGAGATCAGTCTGTGGCTCAAGTAGATGAGGTTCCCCAACAAGCTTCAGCTGCAGTCTACAGCAGCTGGCCAGGGAAAAGAAATATCTCAGTGGAAAAAGGAGAATAATAAACCTCCTCCACTCTGGGTCCTTCCCCCCTCCTTTCCCTCTGATTTGGGTTGACAATCACAGTACTCTTCCTTCAGTCTCATCTTCCCACCATGATGCTTCACTTCTCTTGATTTCTGGTTTCCCCTGCTCTTTTCTGCATTTTTTGATATTTGCCTTTGCAACTCATTTTCCTGGTCCCTTCTCAAGTTTATCTCCTCCCGAAGCCATGGAGCTGTGCTGCTCAGACTGCTCCCTGACTGAGCTCACCCTTGCTCTTCCTCAATGTGCCTGCAGACAGGGCCCATTCCATAGTTCCATTCCACAGTTCCTCCTAAGATTTTTTTTAACTCCCTATAGCTCTTTTCTTGTTGAATGCAATCTCTTACTCATTGGCCTTATGGTTTGTGTGAGGTTTGGGACTGGCTTCTCCAATCATTACCTTCTTTTAGAGGGCCATCCATCAGAAGAATTAACTAGCCCTCCTTCCTACTCCAATCAGGAGGAAAGGTGTTCCTATTACTCCATAAGTGCTTGCTTTACATGCAAAAATGCATGTCTGCATTTTGCCTTCAGTAAATAGTGCTGCATTTTTAATGAGCTTGTCCCTAAGTAACAGATTGTGCCGCCAAATGCTTTAAATTTCTGTCTTTTCAGATTCTAAAATAAGTTTTTGCTGACTTTTTGTTGGTAATGGCTGAAGGGGATGGTTTTCAAAATATGCATGGCTGGCACCAGCTGAAGATTGCTTTTTATTTTCCTCATGCTGAGTGTGCTGGCTCTTTTCTCTCATTTATCCCAGGGAAGCTTGTTTAAATGTCCCTTGCATACTGTAATTGAATCCACTGTAGGAACCAAGCTTGTAGCATCTTTCTCTGGGCCTCTGGAACATCCTGGGGGTGAAAAATCTGCGTTTAATGATGAACTCTGCCATCTGAAGCCTTGTGTGAGAGACTACCCGAGGAGTAAGACAGGAAATGTGCCACTATGCTCCGATTTAATTCAAGAGGTAAATGAGGGCACCGTGGGTCATGGCCATAGGTGTCAGCTCCAGGCTGAAAGGCTCAGCTCCTTGGCTCAGCAGTTTGAACAACAGTCTGTGTGGAGTGAGCTTCCTCTGAACTGAGAATTTGGTGTGAAGAGAAACATGTTCTTGCTCTTGAGTTTCTGAAAGAGATTTGGCAGTGTGAAATCCCAAGGCTGCCATGGTGCCTTTGGAATTGAACTCAGAATTAGTGAGCCAAATCCATTCAAATATTTGTTTGTGGGGCAAACTTTCCAGCTGATGTTGCTCAACACAATTTAATAAAGCCAGTTATCCTTCATGGAAGTCAACAAAACCTTATCAGCTTCTGCTTTTTAAGAATCCAACCCCACAGTGCTTACAGATGCTTCATTTGAAGTACTGTAATATGTGGAAATGGTTTAAGATTTTATTTTGAAACAGGGAGCTCGAATAGTTTTGGGTGAAATATAAGAAATAGGTCTTAGGGAGATGGTGCACAGTTGTTAACACTCGTATAACTCTGTTAGACCCTCAAGGTGTCAGGCCTGAGAAGAACATCTTGTCACCTAAAGCCAGTGAGAGCATAAGGCTGGGAGGTAACTAAAGGAGGCAGAAAAGTGTAGCAATAATTTTATTTTTCATGGTGATAATGGTTATTTTGATGTTGCAAAGTGAGGTGGAACTGAACTTACTCATAGACATGAGAGATATGGATCTGACCTGGTAGAGAACTGTAGCCTGATCAGGTTTCTGGCATATATAAAACCTCTGGTATGAAATTGGAAGAAAGTGATGAACAAATTGTCTCCTGGGAGAGCTGAGAAGGGTCAGGATGAAAGGGAAAAGAGGGGGAAGTGGAAACAGTCAAAAGAAGAGAAGTTGTGCAAGGTGCTGAATGTGAAAACAATAAGCTTTGATGTGATGAACATTGGCTGGGAAGCAGAAGGATCTGAGGATGCCAGAGAAGGTAGGTGACTCTGGATAAATGGACTGGAGGGGATGAGGGCAGAAGCCTGGAGGGGAGAAAGCTTCAGTGAGATGAGGCGTGAGATGACTCAGCCTTGGCTGAAAGGCTTCAGCATTGTAAATTGGGCAGGAGGATTTAATGGCAGCTTTGACGTCTGGGAGAAGAGGGAGGAAGAGCTGAAAATGCCCCTAAGAATTCGGATCTGTAAGAAGGATATCGCCACTGGCAATGTGGAAAAGAAGGAGAAAACGCATTAAGCTCCCACGGCTGACAGTTCAGAGGCTGAAATTCTGAGCACACACGAGGAGTTTGGGGGCAGCAGGCACCGACTGCCCCATGAAGCCCCTCTGAAGCTGGGTGTGTGGGTGAGGTGCAGATTTGCCTTCAGTGGGACAGGGCAGGGGGGTCACACTGGTGTCAGGTCACTGTGCCAGCCACAGAGCTCACTAGGGAGGTGGGAAGGAGGTATTTTAAGGCTCAATGGATTCCCATTCCCAGAGCAAAAGGGGATGTCAGGGAAATAATGTGGCTCCCTGTGATAGCAATTTACTGTGCACCTGAGTATTGTTCTCATGCATTATCCTCATCTCCTCCAGGGCTCTGCCCTGGAACTCTCTCTGGCCTGGCTGACACTCCCTGCTCCTGGAAGCAGGGCTGGACCTGCCTGTGGGCAAGGTGTGCCAAGGCACTGCCTTTCCTCCAGTGTGTGTGACACTGCAGTCTCTTGAGTGCCTCCTTCCCTTTCTCTTCACCCCGCACATCTGGTCCTGGTTTTAAAGCTCCAAACCTGATTTGGTACTTTGAGGGAGATCCTCATCCTCGTTGTGTTGTGTGTGCTGTGCATGTAGAAGGACATTCACTGGCAGGCATTGGGGACTGTGCTCCCCTTCTGGCATCACTCAGAGTTTCTGTCTTCTCGGTACACCAAAAACACTATAATTTTCTTGTTTATCTTTTCTTTTTTGTTAAGCATTATATGGCTTTTCTCAGGCCACATCTGGTGCATAGAATAGAACTTCAGCTGTGAGAAGGAGACTGAAGTTCACCTTAGGACTCTTGAACTTTGTGTGCCTTTCTGGTGTGGATTTCCCAAGGCTGTGTCAGTTACAAACCTGTAGGTCCCTTTCCCCTGCTCTTTCTCCAGATCTGGTGTGTATTCTCTGGTTCACATAGACCAGAGGCTCCCCCTCTCCTTCTTCCAAAGTGCACCTGGCCCTGCCCAACCTGCACCTCTGCAGGGCACTAATTTTCGGTGCAGCTGTTGTCTGTCTGGGTGTTTTAGGCTCAAAACTTTGACGCCCGCAATGTGTCAGTGCCTTCAAAAAACTTGGCTAAATGGCTTTATAAATGCAAGGAAATTAAATGGTAAATGTTAATATGGCTATGGTGAAACTGAGAGTGTCCAGGGATGCTGAAGGGTGGCATTTCCCTGTGTGAGCTTCTCCCACTCCTTTTTTCTTTTCTAAGAATGCCCAGTTTTTTCAACAAGCCACTTTCAATTATATAGACAGTGCAAGATCCTGAGTTAAATTTATCCTTTCCATAACTCCACTGACTTCAATAGAGTTGCACCAACACTTGTCCCATCTTTTGTAGCTGATTAATTTATGTTCATTTTACTTCTCCAGTGCCAGTGAAAGAATTTAATAGAGTCTTATTGTTCCCTGCAGATTCCCCCCCTCTGTGCAGAGAGGCATCAAGCTCTTCTGTGGGTTGGCATTGTTGTTCTTTCTCTTTTTGATTTCCTTCATGGAACAGAAAGAGATTACACCAGGGGAGCTAACTGTGCACTTGGCTCTCCAGGGAATTCAATACACGCCTGCAATTAACCTGCATTGAACTGGCCATTGGATGTTGCTATTCCTCCACAATAAACACAGATGGGAGGCAGTTTTGACTGCGTATTTGTATACTGCAGGTTGGCACAGCTCAAGACAAAATAAATACAATTTCCAGACGGTTCAGATCCCTGCCTCTCCTTTCTGATTTTTTTTGTTGTTGTTTGACAGAGGAGAGGAAAACTTTGAATAGTATAAAAAACCCCTTCTTGTTTGTCCCCCAAAATAAATATTTTACCTAAAAGCTGAATTTATTTCAGATCTCAGCCCCATCAGTCTGTCAGGGAGACAGTGAAAGGGGAGAAAAAAATTTAATCAGGATTTAGCAGGGAAAGTAATTCAGTGGGAGGGAAAGTACAGTTTGGATTGCACTTAATATCACAAGCTCTCATCTTGCTGGTGCTTAGAACATTGTACAGCTTTACTCCTCTCATGGGCAGCTTGAGTTCTGAGGATAAAAATAAGATGCTGAAGGTTTGTGGGCGAAAATACATCTTTATGTGTTTCTTAGCCTAGAAAGTGAAGAGAATATGTTCCAACAGAAACAGTTTTTTCTTTACTTGTTTGGGGAGGGAAGGCTGTGGGTTGGAATGAGCACCTCATTAGCTATTAATTATTTTCCTCATTCACAAAAACAGGAGGTTTCCTCCATTGCCAAAAATGGGCTGTCTGTGGGAAAAACCTGAGTTCTGGGAAGATTAAAAAAAAAAAAAAAGTAAGCAAAACAAAGCACAATTGTTTAGTTTAAAGACATGGAGCTAAGCATATAAAAAATCTGCCACCAGGGTCAGACTTGATGCCATGTGTATTTTTTTTTTTTCATTAAAGGAGTGCAGATTTTGAGCCCAAGCTATTATTTCAGGTGACTTGAGGCCCTCTGGGGGCAGCAGTGAAATGGAAAAGAGCACGGCAGCCTGCTCTTGGAACTGATGCTCACTGAATCTGAAAGGTCATGTCATGTTTTCTGGCAATTGACTCAATGGGTTTGGATTCTACAACATAAGGTCGGGCCGTTTTCACTCAGCACATGTTTACTGGGGAATGTGCCTTCCAGTTGTTTTCACATTGACCTTATTACCCTGCCACACTGATGAGCCTGGCACAAAACCTACTTTTTGTATTGCTGTGTGCACCACATTCCCTCTACCTTTCCTGCCCTGCAATGTTGTTGCTTTGGGCTGCAGGTGGAGGATTTGGTGTCTGCATTTCCCCTCACTTCCCATGCCTCTGTTACAACACAGATGTGCAGAAGCCCCTTGACTGCACACTTTGGAGGAACAAGACTTGGGTGCGATGGGATTGCCTGGTGTTTGGTTGCCAGGTTTTGCAATAGGAAAGCTGGGGAGGAGAGGAGACCCAGGCTCTGGGCTGTAAACTCGAGCAGGAGGGTTTACCCCTTGCAGTGCTCCTGCAGATGTTGGCCACGAGCTGGACAGACACTGGCAGGGCTGGGATGGGCTCTGCACTGAGCAATGTTAAAAGGGATGGGGGCAGCACTTCCCTCCCTCATGGTAAATCTGCTCTTTCATGCAAATAGACTGGCCAAGCTTTACAGGGATAAATAAAATACTGCTGCTATTTCTGCAAGCACATTGGCAGCTCTCTCTCCTTGCAGCCGCACGAGTTCTTGTGCTGAGAACACAATATGCGTCTCTGCCACCTTTTCAGGCTTAAAAAAGTGTTTTGGGCTTCTGTCAATTTTAGGAGTTATAAATTAAAGACAAGGAGTTTATTATTACTTGGAACGCTCCCATGTTTTAAGCAGTTTGAGACAAAAAGGAGATGAGACATTTGAAAAATGTTGGTAGAAGGAAGGAAATAAGCCCACAAGTGCTTTCTTCTGTGAATGCATTGCTTAACCTTGTCCTGCCACCCGGTTGTCAACCCTGGCTGCCCCAAGAAGGAAAAATGTTGCAGTGCTTTGTCATTGTTTGGATATTGCTCTTTCAGTAAGGTCAAAGCACACTTGCAGCAAATCCACAAGTCAGAGAACGAGGCACGCTGTGATGTTACATGGGAGTGTCAGGACCTTGAGAGATGAGAGGTTTGGTTCTGGCTTGGATTTTGCTGTCTGAGCATGGCATGGACAGGTTATTTTTGGAGACAGCTTTGCAGTCTGCAGCTCAGGAGTGCTGGTGTAAGGCCTAGGGATCAGTTATTACCCTGGGCATCTTTCTGTCAATAAAATGAGAGCCTGCCTTGAGAGAGGCTTCAAGAGTGGCTCTTACGGTCACCAGGATGAGGGCAGTGTCAGTGGTCTTTGCCACTGACCAGCTTGATTTTAAACCAGAAAATATCCTAGTCATTATTTGCCATCAGGATAACTTTTGTCTGTGTGTTACACTTCAGGAGGGAAGTTGCTGGAGAACAGTGAAGGAGGCATCCTGGGTGCTGTGGGCTGACTGGGTTCCTAGGGCAGCTATGTCCTGTGTCACATGCTGTGTGCTGGTGTTTCAGTATCTTCTCAGGGTGCAAAGCACCATGCAGACATGCCCAGTATAGCACTGGAACAGGAATATCCAGCTGTGTCAGCCTCTTGCTGTGTCCCAGGTCCATGCACAGGCTAAAGGGGTGGGAATTGCTGAGGAGGAGGAGGGTTAACACATTCACGTAGCTCAGAAGGTGCTGATCATGCTGAGGTGACACTCCAGCCTGTTTGGCACTGGCTTTGTTCCCACAAAACCAGTGGGCAGTGCAGAGAAGCCTGTAATGGCAGGTTTTTGCCAAAGTGTCACCCAGAACGTGGCTGCTCATACACTTTTTAGAACCTTAATTTTTGCAGGACATGCAGGCTTACCTGATTCTGCAAATCTGTCTTGGGTGACCCATTGCCTGACTTAAACCCTGAAGTGGAACTTTCTTGAACAAAATCCCAGCTTTTGTCTTTTACAAAGTGAACCCTGTGCACTGAAAAGCATGGACTGGGCAAGCAGAAGAGTTGTAGAAAAATACTTCTAAAATTGTATTTGCTAAAGTCTGGAAATTAGTATTCATCTCAGCAAGAGGACCAAGGCAAGGCTTGACAAACACATGCCCATTTTAAACAGGAATAAAAGAATCAGTGTAAAATTCCCTTGTTTTAAAGTCATATCCATTATACTATTTGCTGTGACTCCTATAGTTTAAATCTATTTTCCCAACAATTTTGTAGTGCTGCATACACATTCACTCTGAGTGGAAGCCATTTTCATGGATCAGTCTGCTGATTTCACAGGAGCCTAAAGGGTAAAACTCTTTGGAAGAGTGTTCATAACTCAAGTAGTTTGTCTTGGTAAGAGAAATCCAGTTTAAATGGTGCAATGGCCTTCCTTAACTAAGATTGCAAATGTCCTGTAGCTGACTGTTCTGTTCTCACTTTAGGTGATGGCTGTGGATTAAGAGCCTGAGGCTTTGGCTAACATCTATAGGCAAGGCAGTACATCCCAAGGGTCTAATTCAAGGAAAGTTGTGCAGGTGTCATAATTAGCAGTTTCCTGTTAAAGCTCCACAAATAAGCTCTAATCCTCAAGGCACTAGTCTCCAAAACCCCTTGCAGGTTTGTTTTCAGACCAAGTAATATTCATATGTAACCTTTTTTTTTTTTTTTTAATTGCCCAAACTGCACATTTAACTACCTTGGGCCCACTGGCTTAGATTTTGCCGAAAATCAGATGTGAACAGGGATTAATGGTTCCAGTTGCTCACACTACCAAGCCACCATGCCGAGTGCAACCTGCCCTTAAATGAGGCTGAGGTGTACAATAGTTGAGTCAGAGCTGAATGGAGGACTTTGGTTTCCTCTGTTATCCCTCCTCGCCCTTCAAGGCCAATAAACATGTCATAAAGGGAGGAAAAAGTGTGAAAAGTTAGGAAGCAAAACACAACCCTTAATGGTCTCTACATGTGCTGCAGCCACCTCCAAGTGAAAGTTGAGGTACCAGAATTTTTAGCACTTGGAAAAAAGCCTGCCTCCCCCTCCCAACCACAACGGAGCAGGGACTCCCAACACAAGTGTTCCTGGACAGAATAACATTGGGAATGTGTGCACACGTGTGTGTGCACATCTGCAGCCAGGGAAAAGAGAGGGAGGAGTGTGTTAATTGCAGTGTGAGCACATGTCAGGCGGCGAAGGGAAAGTTTCTCAGATCCCATGATCAGCAGGGCATCTGAGGACTTTAATGTTTTTCACAGTACAATAAAACTACCAGTGCCAGCTGGAGTCTCCAGCCAAGCTGTGTGCCTTGGAGCTTAGATGTTTCACATCACTGAAGGCTACATAATACTTTCAGCTGGCATTGCATTCCGTTTGATATGTCTGGGGATGGAGATAGTTAGTTAAATAATCACATCGGCTCATGCGGCACCTCAAACAATGGGCCCGTCCCCCTCTCTCCAAACACGTTTTGGGAATATTAATTTGGGAAGAGGGGCACCAAAGCTTTTCATCTCTGTTTTCTTGATCTGTTTCCTTCTTTGTTTAGCCTCTAAGTGTTGACAGGTTGTGATGATGTTTCTTCTCTTAGTGTGAATTTTTGTGAGACAAAAAGAAGGATCCGGTCAGGTTTTTCAAACAGATGAGAGATCAGTCAGAGAGAAATGAGAATATCGAGGCTTGTTTGTTCTGAACTGGAGAATTTAGCTCCAGTACTGGATAGTGTGGATTCAGGGGGTTGAGTAGGAAACCATTTAAAATAAATTCAATATGTGCTATTACTTCAAGTTGCAAGTAAAAAACCCCAGAAGTTATAAACATGCGAAGTGCATGACAAAAGAATCATAATTTTACTGATTAAATGTAAATAAAATATACTTTGTCCAGCCAGGACCAAATCCCTGATCTCTGAAAGTCCCTTTGAACCATGAAAGCAGCACTGGGGTATTTATGGAAATATACCTGGTGGTGTGACTCTGACAGGTTTTGGTTACGCTATTGGTTAGGTGATCATAAGCCAAGCAGAGATGGAGAGAGAGCTGCTGCAGGGACTGTGATTAATCATCACAGAGAGTTCTCTAGTATTTTATTTTCTAGAGCCTTTGTTGAAGCTTGAGATATGTTTTCCAGTTTTTCAAATATGCAAGATTATAATTCTAGAGACAGATATATGTTTTGGTGTATGGAACTGGAGGTGATGGATAACTTTGCTTTCAGAAGTGCCGAACTACTTTATCGTCTACATCAGTAGGATTGTCTAGCTGTGTCTTTTCTTTCTTCTAGAGTTTTCATATGGGGATTTTGTAGAACCTTGACAACCTAGACAGATGACATAAAAGCAGCTGTCTAGCTTGCTGTGTTGAACTTGCTTTCCATTTATTTCTTTCCTGTCTCCAGACTTGAGTGTTGCTACAACATAACTTGTAAGTGTGCACATTTCCCTGACACAGAGAATTTTCTTGAAAACTTTTGTCAAGGTGATAAAACCTGTTTTCTTGGCCTCACTTCGTTGTACAGTGCTGTGTGAGTGCAAGTAACCAATGAAAATCCATATCAGTCTCTAAACTGATGTTATGTAAACAGTTCTACACCTTCCTGTTTCTTTTCTGCGCAGGAAATCACTCTTATAAACAAATACAAATCACTACTATAAAACTGTGAAACACTGAGACTATTGACACTGCCTGTAAATGATTAGGTTAGAAGGCCAGTTCCTCTTTGCTTCCTATATAATCAGTGGAGAAACCTGAACTAACTTTTAATATCAGGTCTTGAATCACTCTTTGGAGAAGCCTGTGTCTATCCACTGTTAGGGGATGGTCTCCCAGGTCATGATGGTGTCCCAGGTCACTCTCCTACAGTCATGTTAAATTAAGGTGGTGTGCATTCAGTTGTACCTATCCCTTCCACATCTGCCTGAAGAGACTGGAGCATTCATCTGTTACAAGGAGGATCCTGTGAAGAAAGTTAAAGAGTTTCAATGAAGTGTTGAAGTTGTTAACCTCTCACAGTGTCTGCTCACTGCCTGCATGGTCGAGTGTGCCCTGTCCCACTGAAGCCACCTTTGCACATGGAGTCACAAGCTCTCTTGAGCTGTAAGGCACGGTGTGATATTTAAGAATGACAATAAGAATTATGCATGAAAGACAGGATACTCCTTGTTTCCTGGCAGCCCTTCAAGTCTTGACCTCGTTCCAGGAAGAAAGCAACCTGTGAAAACATCAGCTCCTGTCAGCAATTGCAGCTCAGAGAGAGCAGCACGTGCTCCATATGCTGGAGCAGGTGGGAGAAAACACAGGGCAGCATGTGCTGGTTCTCACAAAGCAGCTGTGCCTCCACCTCCGCTCTGGTGGCAGTGCAGCTGCTCACTTGGTACCCTCCGGCCCCTCGGTGCGGGCGCTGGGAGTGCCACAGCGGGAAAGACGGGTGGAGCTTCCTCCCCACAGGCTTTCAGCAGGTGTGTGTACCATCCACGGCCTTCTGGATCAAGGTGAATATTCAAGGGATCAATTCCCTCGTTCATCTTACCCCTGGAAGTTACTGATACCAAAAGACTGCAGTGGGAAAGGAGCTGTGAGGTGGTGCTGAATCACACAGGTCTGAACAAAGGGTCTGCGATTGTCTCAGTTCATCCTCGGTATCTGTCTGGAACTGGGAATATCTTCTCCTTCAGACTTCAGCAGCTTGTCACATGAGGCTGTATTATGTCCAGTTAGGTCACTCTGGAACCCTATCAGATGCCCTTTATATTTTTGCACTGACTGATTTAAAGGGTCAATCAATTAAATCAATGGCAATGAATATGGGACAGCAAAAAAGAAATGTTTTTTCACTCAGCACAGGAACTTGCTGTCATAGGAGGTTACAGAAGCAAATGCTGTGGGCGGATATCAAGACCTGAACTGTTTAGTGAGATTGCTGATCCTTGGAAAAAGTTACTCATACAGAAGTATCTCTAGCTCTTCTGTTCTGCTGTTGCTTCTTGACTCTTTTTTTTTTTTTAATTGTGTAGCACAACATGTTTTAAGAATAATTAATTTTGTTCTGAAACTTGAGGAAAAGGTTACTCTGAAAGGCAGGTCAGTGGTCTTCATGGCCCCCAGAGCATGAACTGGTGTGAATGTGATGTGCTGGTCCAAAACCTACTGGTTCTTTAATGCAAGAACATTTTCCCCCGCTCCGTGATCTACACTAAATATCCCCTTCTCTGTCTCTGCATTACTGAAAAATTCAAAAAGGTACCTTTGGCTAACCAGTGCACAGTGCTGCTCTTGCAGCTACTAGGTATGAACAATAAGCCATTTTTCCTGAGTTCCATAATGAAAATGCCCTTTTGAATTCCTAAATTCTTGAAAATATGTGCTGTCTTGAGGAACTGTTGCTAACTTTGAGTTATTCAGTACCTCTCCGCATCTCCTTTAGGTTTTTCAAAGTTTGTGAAGCCATTGTGATAGACTGGAAGTTATACTGCCCTGACCCAGATTCTGTTTTGCTCCAGGCTCAGTGTGTCCCTTGTTATTAATCTTATCATAGGAAGCCTTGAATAACCTGACTGGAGTCTCTCAGTGATGAGCAGTACCAGGTTATGAACCATTTTGGTCATGAACTCTTGTACACGGAGCTACCCTGGGACTGTTGGCTTTGACTCTGTGTATGTGCAGAATTACAAGACACACAGTTTCTGCCTTCTGGATCTACAGGGAAAAATCTTAAGTTTAGCAGAGAATTCTACCTTTTTTGGTTTTTCTGCTACTGAATCATCTTCTAGCTTGTAAACAAGGTCTTTTATTAGGAACAGGCAATACTTTCTGGGACTTCAGAATTTCTTCTCCCTAAAATTCATGTGTTGCTACATAAACATTCTTCCCCTATGCAGTTCTGTCCTGAGGCATTCCTTGTTACTAACTACTCTTCAAAGAACTCTTAATTTCAGAGAAGAATTAACTCATCTCCCAGGTAATTTTTGTTTTGCTTAAGCCTCCTTCTCATGCTTGAATACTACTAATCTGCTCAAAGTTGCTGAAATCCCCTTTGAAGTCTTTAATTATATCAGTGTGCAACCTCTTCTTACATTACAAGCACTGAAGTTACTATAAGAGGCAAAAGTGAGAAGAAGAGCAATCTTCATCTGATCCCCGTCCTTGATAAGCACAGGCTCTGGCAGTTTGGGCTGTCAGGGGACAGAGGTATCACTTAACAGTGAGAACAATGGAAGCTCCTTGGAATTGAGTGATATGCTACATACTGGGAAAAATGCACTGGCAGGCTGCAGGTCTGGAGTCAGTGATGGAAGTGGGTAAATTCTGAATCTCTGAATTGGATTTCTCTTCCCAGTCCTGGCCCAGCCTCCTTCTGAAGTCATGTAAATTCTTTGTGTTCAGAATGCCTTTGGTGGAGTTTCACAGGTTTGTTTTCTGTTACAGAAAGAACAACCTCCTTTTGCTTGTTCAAACGCAGCTTTCACAGGCTTTATCTCATGGCCTCTCATTTTTACATTGGAAAATATACTGGACAATCCATTTCTGTCCAAGCCCTTCAGACCACCCATGATTTTATAGACTCTTAAAATAAATTCCTTGTCATCTCTTTTTGATGCTGGAGTCCTAAAGAGTCCTATGTACATCCTTCTGTATGAACCTCACACAGGTTTTCCCCACTGCCTCCCTGAATCTTTTCCAGTTCCCATTCTGACATGAACTGTCCTCATTGGAGAAAAGTGGGATTAGAATCTGGATTTTCTTGTTGTGGGTTTTGATTCTAGGGATGTGTGATAGTGCCCTCTAATATCGTCATGTCTACATTTGTGTTCTGAGGAGTGAACTGTGTCAGTGGTGAAGAATAGCCCTCATTAGGTTATTCTTCATCAGTTTGTAAGAAACAAGAGACAACCCAAAGGAAGATGAAGGCAAAAGCTCCAATGACATCCTGATCAAAAATCCTTGAAAATGAGATGATGTTTTTTCAATTGGGATACACTAATGACCTCAGCAGCTTTAATCTCCGAGCCAGTTTTACAAGCAATCCTTTTGAATGGTTTCAGCAGGACCTGCTGACCAGGGACCATCTGCAGGGTAGATGTGCGATGCACTGAGTAAACTCAGTTTGTTTTCTGAAGTCTTGTGTCAGCCATCTGCCACCATTTATCTTGGTTCCATCCCTCTGCATGCAAAACACTGTAAAAATGCAAAAGCCTACAACTGGCACTGTGTAATTTTTATGCTGCCAGCACATGCCAGAATGTGGACATAGTGCCCTAAGGTGTTTTTTTTTTTTCCTATGGGAGACTTCATTCCATAGCAACCAAAACACAACTGGATCCCAAAAAACATCCCAAGTATTAAATAACTCTGGCCTGTCTGCTGCTAATGGAATCTCCAGCTCTTATGCTACTTGTTAAAACCCTTGAGCTAATAAAGTACTCATCCAAACTCTGACCTTGGGCTGACAAATGCATAAAATCATCCAAACCCAATCGAACTCAGTTTAAAGATTGAATTCTGGGGCAATTAAAAAGATAAATAGCTGAAACTTGAAAATAAAGACATAGCCTAAGGTAATCTTCACTATTTAAAACTTATTTGAAACCCTCAAAGTTTTCATGGTAAAGACAATTTTTAGCTTTATTTCTAGAACTGGAAGTTAAACCTCACTGTAACTTGGCTGAATGAGTTGCATACTGGCACCTCTTGAATAATTTTAACAAGCAAGCCTGGCATTAAGGTCCAATAAAACCCGGGGTTGTTTCCATTAATGACCTTCACTGATTAAGTGAGACAGATAAGGAATGAGGGGCTTCAGAAATGTAAGTCTCTGGATGCACCATTCAGAGTGTCTTTTCTCTGCTTCTGAATCTTCTTTGGGAGTACAAAATGTTATTGCAGTTTTCAGATTTACAGACAAAACATGAACAAACAATGACCAAAAACGCTGCCTGCAATTCTAATCAGCCACTGGGCTTACAAAAGGAATCTCTGACTCTTTTGTCACAGCTAAATTTTTTTCCAATCTCAGTTGTGTTTGGGAACAATCCACAGATTGATGATTTAGGCTGCTGTGTGAGCCAACTAATCTTGACTCTTCTGAATTCTTTTCAGTGCTAGCTGAGTAATACTTGCATTGAGTTACAGCAGCCTCTTGTAACCCCTTTTGCACTTCACTGGTGTGGAGGTGTTTCAGGTTCCTCAAACATCCTTCAGCCTCAGCGTGAGACAGGGAAAGGCATTGGCTGTTTCATGTGTGCTAAGTGCTCTAAACATTGTGCTAGAATAATTGAGGCCCAAGTCCCAAAACCACTGTATTCAATTGTCCTTTTCAGTCTGTCTTGCTCATGAATCTCCTTTTTCAGAGCCCACTCTCATTATGTCACCAGTCTGGCTCTGAGTTGCTTGGCTGTTCCCTCCCTGTTGACTCATATTTGCCTCTTCTGAAGTGAATTTGCCTCTTTTGAAGCGCTCCCCCCCTTACACCACAGCCTCCATAGCCTTGTGTTTCCACTGCATCACTTCACTGACTTGCCTGGCCACCCTTGCTGGGACAGCTGCACCGTATCTTCATTTCTGACCCCAAAAACCTGGGGAAAATGAGGCTGCTCCATGACAATACTGGTACAAACCTATTTCTGTAGAAATAACAATGGTAATAAAGTAATGTGTTGTCTGCAGAGACTTTGCTCGATGTAATGTTGTGACTGGCTATTTATCAGAGCTGTAGGCTATTTATCTGTTGTGTTATCCACTTTTTTTTTCTTTTTTTCCTGGTAAAAAGACATTTCTGTTAAAGCTTTCTTTTATTAAACTCCAAATCTCCACAGAGCTCTTCCACTTCCAACGATGGGAAAATTTTACCCAGTCCTAATTTTTCTTTATCTAGTTCTGTAGACTTTATTTACCTATTTGTTGCCATATGTGATTTTTCAGTCCTACTTAATTCAAATTATAATTAAGGCACTTTGGAGACTTTGAGCCGGCTCCCACCTTTGCCAGAAATTGTGTGCTCTCAGTTCTTGACCTTGAAATGAGGGACAGAAAGAATTCCTGTGTCATTTCTTGAGATTAGAAGGTGATTTTTCAAGGCTTTACAACTCCCATACCTCATGAAATGTGTGTGGCTCCAAATTTAACAGAATTTCTGTTGTTGGTGCTTCTCTGTGCTGTGGTAACCTGAGAAATGCTTGAATAAGATAGGACAGGGTATGTTTTCAATACAGGGTGAAAGTGAAGATGGCCCTTACCTTTCCTTCAGACTGTTCCATTAATTCTTGTTGATGAGCTTTTCAGAGTCAGGATTCTCACAATCTTCTTTCAGAGATGGGGACAAAAGTTGGGGACAGAAGATGGCAGTGGATTGCATGGCCCCTGGTAGTGCAAAAGGTTTGGCATCCCAGCTGAGTTTGCATTATTTATTTCACAGCAAAGTGGTTTCATGGCAAGCAGTTTCTATCTGTCAAAGGTACTTTCCATCCATGTCATAAATTACAATGAGCTTTGACAAGTCCTTCAAATTTGGTTGCCTCTCTCCTCGCCCCAATGTGTTGGAAAAATGGCTTGATGGATATTTTGAAAGTTGACAGGCCAGTGGATCTTTCTGACCTAAAGTACATTCTGGGTTTAGTGGCATCACAGAAACCAAGGGGGAGAAAAGGGAATAATATGAAATATTATTCAAGGATGTTTTTTTCTACAGCAACAAACTGTGAGCTTTTGAATCTTATCTTTGAAGAGAGTAGAAATCTGGGTTTAAAACCACAGCTCTGATAACCTCAGTGAAGCTCTGTTAAAAATATAACCTGTTGTGGGTTTTAAAAAATATTGTTTTATGCACGTTCATTTAATACATATTTTGTGTATTTAAAGCAGTGAGATTCTTATTAATTGATTTTTAAACTCTTCTTTCTCTGTTGCATTACAATATTTTCTGGTAGTTTGTGCTTACTAACTCTTGAGTATTTAAAAATTGTGAGATTAAAATGTGATTTCAGTTTTCTAATCACTGTTCTTCTTGTGGTTTTGTTTTTTTTAAATTTCATATTTCAAATGTATAAATTATTTGGTTCATTGTTGTACATCAGAAAGATGCCTGAGCTCCTGATTATCTTCTTTTCATCAAACCAGAGCACATGTTCTTCATATGAATCTCTGCTTTAATGTCATTAAAATTGCATTTTCCCCTTAGAAAAGGTTTTCTTAAAGTTATAATTTCTTTTGACATGAATTTAATGCATTAGTATCACTTCTATTAATGTAGTTGGATGCAACATATAATAAAATCCAGTGAGGTCAACGCCTAGCAAAGAATTTTACGAGAAAAGGCATTTGAAATGTGATGTTTGAAAGTATGTATTTATTTCCTTATCAGTGGTTCTAACAAGTGTGGCCCAGCTGACAAGCTGCAGTAGACTCCTCAATTTAAACCTTAGTTCTAATGTGTTTCGGTCTTCTTTCAGCTTCAGATGCCTTCCTGCTGAAGGCAACAGCCTCCAGAAACGGGGCTTTTAGTGAGATAATGAATCAGGGCAAGGGGAATCCTCAGCATTCACTGGGCATTTCACCCAAGCAGAATGTGAGTAGGAGCATCAGGGTGTGCCCCGTGATCCCAGGTGATGATGGTGACAGTTCTTTAGGGGAAAGCAGCATGTGTTTCCTGGGAATTCACAGGCTGGGATATATCCCTGTGGTTTTGAGCATGGAATTTTGGTCAAGACACCAGCATTGTCCCCTGTGCTTCTTGAAGAGTGTCATGCCCTCTTTAGTATCCATCTGGATGAGCAAGAGAAATCCAGATTGGACAAGTGTTAATTTGTCATTTGAAGGGTGTCATTTCCTCATCATAATGCTGACACACGCAGAGCCTTCTGGAGCTCCGTTTAGTGGGGGAAAGGAGTTACCAATCAGCAGTATCAAAACTTTGTTGTACAATGCTGTGAGGTTCTTAATTCCTAACTAAAAGGTTCCTAATTACATTCCTAATGTGTGGAAATGCAAATGTGAAACATCACTGAGGTGAAAGGAGAAACTTCTCCTGCAGTTGGTGTACTGAGGTATCAGCAGATGGAGAGCAGAACCCAGGCCCTGATATGTGCCTGCTGGGAATTCATCCTGTGCTGTGCTTTGCCACTCTTTTGCTTTGTAAATCTAAATGGGGGCTTTTCTTGGGTTTTAATTTCTTCATTTTGTTTGTTGCCTTGGCACTGCAGCTTACATGACTGGACAGCTTTCACTAAGTCCCTTGCGAAGTCTCAGCCTGGTGAGGTGCTAATTAAATGGAAGTTGTTATTGAAGTGGGAGAGGGAGTGAGAGTTCAGGGCTACCTTGTTTATATACTTGCTTAGCTGATGACTTCAGTGAAACTAAACAGGAAAGCTTCAAACACTTAAGAAATCACAAAACTTCTGTTAACTGCTATTAGGTAATTCTCAAAGCTTTATTGATTCAGTTAGGACACATCCTCAAATGTCAGGGATGGATCTTAGGTAAGATCTCTTCAGTCTGCAGGAGTGTGTAAAAACAATAGCAGCTCCAAGGTCTAGGGTATAGAGCCAGTCCTTCCTGCCTTCAGCACAGTGACAAATTTCACCAAAACTGTCCTCATCTTAACTCTCCTCTTTTGTAGCTGCTTTGTTTCATGCTGCTGTTACCACTCTGCATGATCAAAAGGGATTGTGACTGCCTGCTATTGAGAGCCAGCTGAAATTCTAAAGTCCAAAGAAGCTGTTCAACAAATTTATCTATTCATATCTCTAATCTCCTAACAATTCTGGGAATCATGTTTCACACTGGCCTGCACATCTTACTTTATATAATCATTTAAGGTCACTTAGACTGTATCGCTGAAGCTAATGCTCTTAAAATTGTAATTGCAATCAAAAAAGGGTTATTTGTTTTGAGTCCTGAAAGGAAGAGACATGACCACTTTTATTCACCTGGTGCTTTGTAAACAAAGCTTTACCCTTGGGCTAGTCAATGTAATGTCTTTAGACGAAGATCACAACTTGTTAGGTGGTAAGAGAATCAAGTAAACACCCTGTACTCTAGAAGCTTTATGTAAAGGACTTATGTGTGGCTTCTTTTTTGGTGTTTGTTAAAATTGGGTGTGTATAGCTTAATGCAAAAGCAGGTGGAGTAAGAAGAGTAACTTTGTAAACTGCTCATGGGGCATGAATTTATCTTTCACTGAGGTGAAAAAAAAAGAAGAAAAATGGTAAACCGATTATTTTGAATCTTAGTTTTGAATTTGCTTTGAATTCAACTGAATTGAGGAACTTCATCAGTTGCTGGATTCATTTTTGCCATGCTACATATAAAAAAAATCCAGTAATTTAGTATTTGGTTCTTTATCTCAGCAGTATCGGGAGCACTGAATCTGTACCAACCCTAAGTTTGGCTGAACTAGCTTTGCTACATAAAGACTGGAAAAGGTGAGGCAGCCTTTTTCTGAAGCTGGGACAGGGAGACATGCAGACACAGTCAGAAATCAGAGATAGGAACCAGAGCAGAAATGAAGGGTCAGGGCAGGACCCTGAACAGTCACAGATCTCTCAGCTTCTCCTGAAGTGGAAGAAGCTTCATAAAGTCTGCTTCCCCCAGCCTGACTTGCTCCTCTGACTGGGTTATGCATCCCAGAGGTGGTGGTGGCCATGGCCTCAATGATGAGACAAAAGGGCCTTCGCTTGCTGTGGTCTCTTAGCCGGAGAGGGTGGTTTGACTGTTTGTAAATAAATCTCAGGCAGTGTTGCTGCCTGAGAAGGACCTCTTCCCTCTATCTGCATCATCTAAGAACTAAGGAGTGTTATTGTGGCACGTTAGAAAAATCAGTGTAGGCAATAGGTTGGAATGGCACAGTCACAGTATGTCATGTCAAAAGCCAAGACCAAAAATCAGGTGGAATTTGGGAGTTCACTTTGAATCTGCCACTGTTACCAGAGTTTGGGTCTTGCTTTCTTATGTTCCCTGTTCCCTCCAGGACCTGCACCTTTCCATCATCTTGTCTTCTTATTGATGGATACTGCATTTGCACAACGGAAAAAACCCACTACATTATAGTGAGAGAAGGCCCAGTACATTTTTTTTCCCTAAACACTGTTTTCAGGACCTGAAATCTGGTAGATACAGGGGCCCAGAGCTGTTACATGAGGACAGGATCGATTCAGTCAATCAGAGGGAAAACCTACTGTCAGGCTCCCAGACCTTTAACCTGCTCCTCAGAATTATTAGAACTCCCAAATCTCTTTGCAGGCCTTTTCTATTAGACAGATATTCCCATGTTTTGATTTTTTTGCTCCAGAAGTAATTTTTTTTATAATTACCTTCATTGAACTGCACTTACCATCTGTGAAGTGAGAGGCACTTAAATGATTTATTAGCCTGAGTTCCTAAAATGTGCTGAACAGCATGGGATTGATCTTGGCTAGTGACAACCACGGGATACATGACAATGGGTAGGTGGCCAGTGTTTGATGGAGCCCGTGCTGTGCTGTGGGCCTTGCTCTGCGGGACTGTGTTGGCTCCCTTCCAGATGTACAGGAGATCGATAAAAGGCAGGTGTGCCTTGGCTTAGAAATACAAACAAATGTCTTGAAGCACAGTTCTCCTCCTGAGAAAAAATCATGGGGCACTGTACCTCTTGTTTCTGAGATAACTCCCCCACAAAAGGCTCTAAAAAGCTTTTGGTAGCAAAGAAAACATTTCTGGAGTAAAAAACTTGATTCGGATTCATTCTTGTCTGTGTGCTGATTGAAATCCTGAAGGCTGATTTTGGTCCTTATTCTGTTTCTTCTCTTGCAAGTAGTGTCCATGGAACATAAGTAAGGCTTTCATAGGCTTTCCTTTACTCTGTACAAGGAGGTTAATGCTCAGTGGGGTTTGGCAGAGGCAGCACAGAGTGGAGCACAAAGTGGATCTAGCTATGAACATCACTGGGAGGCAGTGAAAGGCTGTAGGTGTAAGCACTGCTGAGGAGGGGAATGTGCTTCCTAGGAAAGCAGGACACAGGACACAGGAAGGAGGAGTATCAGCCTTTCATGCAAGCAAAACCCTGTCTCTGGTAATAGGCAGGGGCTCCTCACTTACACCTCCAGCTGCAATCTCATCTGAGCAGAGGCTGTGAGACCCTGCTACTCGCTGAGCTTCCCCTTGTAGCAGAAACTCACAACTTCTGCTGACCTCAGAACTCAGCAGGAGCTGAGATGAAGCAGCTCCAGCCCTTCACAGGGATGAGATGCCACCAAGCAGCTGATCTCACAGATGCAAGGGACTGCAGGTGAGCCAGAGCCTGCTCTGTGCGAATTGCCTGGAGGATCTTCACAGGAACATTGGCAAGGAAGAGGAGGTTGCAAAGCTGACTTCAGTGGTGAGTTCCTGCTGGGGGTTAAGCATCTGCCTTCCCTTTTGCTCAAACTGACAGAGTGAAAAATCCAAGACACTGTATTAATCTTTGTCTTCCCCACCCAGTTTATCATATGCAGAGAAGCACAGGACTGAGCTTAGAAAGAATAACAAAAGGGATGTGTTGGTTTAGTCCAAGCCATGGAATAACACTATGATTTAACAAGAGGGTTCCAGACCTGGCTGTGTGTTGCAGTAGTAAACAGAAGCTGTCCTGTGGCTGGCAGCTGGAAGCAAGGATGACGTGTGGGGCTCTCTGAGGACAGACTGCAGGAGCTGACAGCTCGCTGGCTGAAATGATGCAGGTTGACAGGGATCAGCTACAAAAGCCACCTCACAGCATTTCTGTGCCCCCAGCACTCCCCTGCAGCCGTGGGCAATACAGCCCATGTGTGGTGTCCTGCCTGGCAGGGCAGGCGCTGGCACAGGGAGGACACAGAGCTAAATCAGGCAGCAAATGAGCCAAGAGAGGAAAAGGAGGTGTGAGAAGGTGTTGGAAGGCTGGATGGAGAGGATGGGGTTGGTGGGGAGTTCTCCCTGTGCCTTGGGCTCAGCTTTACATTTGCAAGGTGGTTAAAGGCCTGGAGGTGAGTAGGAGGAAGGCCCCCATGGGAAGTTGTGCAGTGTGTAAGGTCTGATCCGAGCTCCTGAAACTTCTGGGATTTAGCTGCCATTCAGAGCCACACAAACTGGCATAGCTGTTTCTATGTTCGTACTCTGTACTTAGATGATATTAATCCAGGTTTTGGATCTGAGCATCCACATCTACCTAGAGACAGGGCATTCCTCTGTCCTCTAGTGATTTCTCTTAGAAGCTTAGTTGCACCACTTTAATCAATATACAACTTCACCTACCAGACAGTAGATGTTGATTAATTTGTCCCTCCACTTTTTCCAGTTACCTTTCCTACAGCAAAGGTTCTCCTGTCTTGCACTCCCTGCACTGTAGCTGTTCTTCCTCTATCCTGAAATGCCCTGAACTTCAAGTTAGTTCAAACTCAGCTCTGTGTTTATGAGGGTCAGGAGAGGTCAGACTTGGTTACCTTAAGGAAGCACAAAAAGAGTACAGGGAGAAGGAAACCTCAGGTAATGCTCCTCTTTGCTGGCTGATCCATCCATATGCCCTAAAGAGCGGCATGTGGCCAAACGGAGTTGGTGAGAAGCAGAGACAGATGGCAACGTGATCTGGAAGGAACACAGGGTTTTACACCCAGTCAGAGATACTAAACCAGAGCCCTGAATAATCACAATTCTTTGGTGTAGTTGACATCATCAGATTCATTATCCAAATATCAAGATTTAGGCTAGCCTCTACCCCAAGGATTAATTTTGGTTTCCTCTTTATTTTGAATCTGGCCTTCTGCCATGGAGTGTTATTCTTCTGCACCTCCAAATGAATGAGCAGGTCCAGTCAGAGTGGACAAACAGCCCAGAACAGCCAAGTGGTGAAAAGGACAGGTCTTTGCAGGTGGCAGCTGGGGACTGCATTGAAAACTTTAAAGGATCTTTCAGCCAAAACTCAGGTCTCGTCCCTTTCATTTTACAGATCCTCCCCTGGCCCCTTCTGGCCCTACAGCCTGGACTGCAGGAGCTGATGTACAGTGGAGATGTGTTTCCATTCCCGGGAGAGTGATGGGCACACTGTTCACTGCAGCTGGGCCCTTCCTTCCCTTGAGCTGGGTCAGCACCCAGAGGTGCAGGAGGCTTAGCAGACCCTTCCCAACTTTGGCAGGCTCTGTGCTGGCCAGGGGTGAGCGAGGAGACAGCTCAGCTGCCAGCTTTATTCAGGTTTCCCTCATACTGTCCTTGGATTCAGAGGGCTTGGGAGTTCAAGGAAGGAAGAAAAAAAAAAAAAACAAACAAAGAAGTGAGAAATGGCTGAGGAAAGAGAGCAAAATATTTTTAAAGCTCTGCAACATCAACTCACAAGTGCTGAATCTGCAGGGCACAACCCAGTGTGAGCTGTCTTTGGGAGGATGGCTCACTTATGCTTAATAATTAAAGGAGTGATCCTTTCCTACTTGCTGCCCTAAAGATGAGCACGGTTTTATCTGTGCCCTGCTAACAGTGCCAGTGACATGTTCATAATGCTCTAGCACATTTCTCAGCGCATGCAGCAGAAGAGAGGGCTTGTGGCAATGGGCCAGAACCACTTAGCTCATTTTACCAGGGGCACAGCAGAGACAAGGGAACCCCATCAAGGAGTTGTGTTTCCAGTCTGTGGCACCCCATGTTGTGACATTCTGTTTTACCCCCACTTCCCCCATTACTTCTGATGACACAAAAAATCATTGTTGTCTTTAGATATGAAAATCAGTTTAACTCAAGCCAGGGTCAGCCTGCAGTCAGTGAATTCAGATATATGTGAGCTGGAAAACTGCAGCTCTAGGTGAGGTGGAGTCAGGATTATAAAATTTATTTGTGAGTATGAAACAAAATTGGATTTCCACAGATACAGGTAGAGTTGGGCTTTATCCCCTTCCTCTTTAAAGTGCAATCTTGCTTCTCTATATTGGTTGTAAATAATTCTGTTTTGCAAAGCAGGAGGACTCAAGAAATTTCAGAAGTAATACAGGCAAAAGCAAGCTTTTATGCTGCTGCTGTCTGTGGGATTCTGCAGCATCCTGGTGTGATGTGTGGGGGTGTGTGTGTCCACGTGCTTTTTTTGCACTCGCCTGCATATACACACACACACCCTCTCTCTTTCTATGAATTGATTATGTTACCCAAATACCTCCTAGGGAACTCTCTTTCTGTGGCTCTGGTACAATTTGTTCTTGAAATTACTCTAGGAATTGTACAATCCCCTGTTAAACACCCCCACCCTGACACAGACACAGGTTGAAAGCTGATAGGCATTAAGAAGTAGTGTTTAAGCAATTGTTTTTCTACTCATAGATTACTTTCTCCTGATAATTCATTTCTCAGGAGTGATCTAGATCCTTTCTTGGGCCAGGAGGAAGAACTGGATGACCCCATGTGGTGGCTTCCTTAAACCTGTGAATCTGTAATTTTGAACACAGAAACAGAGGTGTTCCAGCAGAGGTGTTCCAGGTCCTCAGTTCCACCCCTCAGACACAGGCCAGTCTCAGCTCACGGTGCAGCTGCTGTGGCCACTTATCACAGACCCATCACAAGTTAACACAGCTTCTGCAGTATCCCAGAGGAGCTAACCAGGCTCAGCACGGCCCTAATTGATGGGACTGCTGGACAAACTATGGAGACAAAGTGGAGAAGCTCCTCTAAAGAACAGTTTTTCTTGTCAGCATGGAGAGAGAGGTGTAAAGACAAGGCTGTGCAGAGGTGAGAACTTGTAAACTCTCAGTTCCCCATGTCAGTCACCATTTCAAGTGTTGCTTCCTCATCTCCTGGGGCAGGACACCTGCTGATGTTAACCTTTCAGTAATGTACTGCCAACCTTGGTATGTTAACTTCTTACCTGTTTCATTATTTCTGCTTTATGGATATAATGTATTTCCCAAAGTGCCAGTCTCTCCTCCAGCTCAAAACCCTTGCATTTAGCCTTTGTTCCCCTGATGGCATAGGAACTGTGTTGCATTCAGCAGTGACCACCCGTGCATGCTGAACATGACCCAAATGCTATTAGAGGTGGCAGCATCTCCCACGGGAGGTACTGAGTGCACCCAGGCACAAACCCTGCTTTTGTACCTTAATGCTGCTGCCAGAACGCTGCTGATGCAGCTAGCATGGAGCAAATATTAGCCACTGGGCATGGCTCCCAGAATGTTTTCTCTTGTGCATAGAGAAAATCACCCCATATTTATCTGATTTGTATATAAATGGAGGGGGTGGTATGTGGGGACAATATTTCAGGTTGTCCTCTGTCCTCCAAATTTCTGAAATGCACATTTCAGAACATCAGCTGATGTCCTACCTAATGAAGACATTCCAGATTTCTCCATTATTAAATTTCTGCATTTTGTATCATTGTTTTGATTCCCATAATACTTTGCACAAATGGCACCTACTCTGTTTTCTGTCCTTCTGCCCAACTTGTTCTGTTCCCTGCTGTGTTCTCTACGCAAGGATACATAATTTCCATGGCTTTGTCCTCAAGGAAACATTGGCCAGAGCTGTTTGTGCCTCTGCACTTGTTTGCTTCCCTCTGCTCCCCAGTGTAAAAGCCTACTCACAACCTTCCTGCTTTTAAGTGCCCATAAGAGTTTTGGGCAATGCAGCAGAGATATCTGTCCTTCTGGCATGGGCCTCCTCCTTTGCAAAAGTGTCCCCAGTTCCTGACAAATCTGCCCTTTCAACCTTCTTCTCAGCCAGATATTAAACTGTGGCTTTTTTTGCCTATCTTTCCAGTCCTGCATGGAGTTACTGGGAGTGTTTTCAGAGAACACTCATTGTCTCCCGTTTCCATTTCCCAGAGCTGAAATTTTGCTTCCAGAATCTCTTTCCTGCCTTTCTGTATATCACTTGTGCCAATATGGACGAGGCTTTTCCGCAGTAGCTCCTGGAAGCCACTTCAAACTCCATGAGATCTGCTGCCTTAGCCTTGGCAGTCAAGTCCCTATGTCACCCTCCCTGGAGTCACAGCCCCACCTGCCTCTCTTCTGATGGTGTAGGACTCAGCTGCAAGCCTGGACTGTGGTTTTACAGAGGAGCCTTCTGTGTGACTGTGGAAGGGGCTGGGTTCCAGGTGTTTGCTCTTGCTTGGCATTCCCTGTTGTGTTGGCTCTCCCAGACATGGGCCCCGCTCAGTGTTGTGCATCTCAAGGGTGAAGAGCCCAATGCCTGAGTCACTTTCTTGAGTGCTGCTCCAACTGATTTGAAACCAGAATTGACATTTGGTGAGGTGCCCTGGTTGGCTTTGGCAGAAGGCTTTGGGTTAGCAGGCCAATTCTGTATATTCTGACTCCTGGAGTAGCTCTCATCACGTTGTTCTCCAAGTAGAAACCTGCAGCAGACGGGCCCCTGGATCTCATGGACAGGCTCCACCTTGCCTGCTCCTGGGAGGTGTCACCACCTCACCTCATCAGCCCTGTGTGGTTGATGCCTGATGTCTCCTGTTGCAGGATGTGCAGCTGGGCTGAGCACAGGGATGTGTCCAAGGCAGCCTGGCACTCTGGACTCACTGGTTTGCTGCAGGATTTGGTTTTCCAGATGTGAGCTGTTTTGGCATTTCTGACAATGTCCCACTGGGATGTATGGATTGTTGATTTTTATAATGAGCTGACCTGTAGTCAGACACACCTAAAGCAGATCTGCTTCATCTGAACTCCCAAGGTTTAAGAATTAATTTATTTTAGAATTCATGGTCTTCTCTAGTTTGCAGTCAAGGTGTGCAGGGTCCTCTACTTTCTGTGACAAATCTGTGTCAGTGTGCAACTGCTGCTTTTTATATTTTTCTTCCCTTTTTATCTGTATTCTGTTCTCTTCCTCCAAGCTGCAGACTATGCACAGAGTCCCTTGCAGAGTCCTACCAGCCTTGAAGGCTCATTTGAATTCAGCACACCCCATTGTCCTGCTGAGTGTTCTATCAATGTGCCAACTCTGCTGTATTAACCCAGGAGCAGGGGAAACTGCAAGTCAGTCAATCCTTGGGCTACAACAGGTTTATTTTATTTAATGAATTTTGAGTCATTTTATGGTAGAACTGGGCTGCAATTCCAGCTGAGCCCTTTGTAGCCTGCACATTGCTCTCTGCTGCACACCTCTGGGGTGTGCAGCCAAAAATGTAAATTAATGAAGACAAAGAGGAGAGATGTTCCTGACATGGCTATTCTTCTCTCTTGTGCAGGGCACTGATGTTCAGGCAATACTGGGAGAAGCTGCAATATTATCACTTTACTCATCAGAGTAACCTTAGTCTTTTTCTGGCAGAGATCTGTGGCTAGTAGCTGTTGACCAGTTTAACATTTTCTAGAATTTCTGTCTCTCAACAAGATCCCAATTTCCTGCAGTACTTTGGTATGCAATATTGTAAATTATCTTGTGAGATACTTTTTCCTTCTAGACATATCTAAACCAACAAAGGTATCTTGATGGAAAAATAAGTCAAGAAGCAATGAGTCAAAATCAGAGAGGTGCACAACTGGCATATGCCTGTGGTGACTGTGGCCCAAGCTAATTTCTCTTTTAACTTTACTGTGTTTCTCTGTCTCATGTAATCATAAATAAGTTAAGTACTTTGCAATCTGTGGAATGTGTTTTTTCACATGACCACCATCTGGGCTGCTATTTCTCTGCCCTGTTGTACCTCTCTGTTTGGGTTACTGATAGTTGTCTGTCTGGTACTGTTTGATTTTAGCTTTCTCCCTCTAGTTCCTCAGCAAGTTACAAGTAGACAGCTTCCCTAATTTTATCCTCAAGGTTTACACGTCTCTTAGCCCTAACAAATGTATCTGAATTCCACAGTTTATTCCTGTCAATACACTGTGTTTCACTGTTAACAAGTGTTTGTCTACAGGAGGAGATATCAGTCAGGAATAACTCTGAATTATCACTCCATGGATGCTCCTTTGCCCTTTGGAAATGGATGCAGAGTATTTGTACTGTTATTCCAGAATCTGTGTCTTTTCAGGGAGCCTTCATACATCCTTAATTTTTTTCCTTCCTATCTGAACTCAGTGCCCTGTGTTGAACAAGCCTTAATTTCAAACCTTCATCAAACCTTCTTTCTCTTTCAGCTGAGATTTTTCCCAGGTGCAGTGGTACCTGAGGTATGGTGGAGATCCACCTGTCAGACTGGTTGTGTGTTAAGGGCTTCCTGAAGTAAATGGAAACCACTCCAAGGCTCCAAGGACAATTGGGCTAATCCCTGAGAGCAGTGAATCAAGCAATTACCAGATGTATTCCAGGCTGCCACTTCCTTAACCCTTCTTTTATTCTATTCCTTATCCCTGTATAATATCAGATTTTTTTTTTTCTTTTCTCTAAGCAACGTGTTCCTTTTGTGGCTTTTATGATTCTGAGAACAGGTAATTTTGAGCACTGAGTCACTCTCTTATGCCTAACTACAAGGTTTCTTCCCCCCAGCTGAGGACAGGGAGTTCTGAAGCTTCCTGCGGCCTTGGTTCTTGGTTTGGTGTGTGTGAGTGTGATGTGCTGCTCCACTTGGCTTGCTCTGCTCGTGGGTAATTTGATAAGTGATAATCATGGCCTGCCAGGAATGCCAGCCCTGTCGTTGATGCCACTCCAGCTCATGTCTTCATTTTGTCTGGAAAAGTCCACTGTGTCAGCTACTAGTGGACTTTCTGGCCTTCCCTGCTTAAAGCAGGCACTTGTCCCTTCAACTCTCTTGTGCAGGTGAGAGCAGTTGGACAAGGTTTTAAAAGCAAATGTTTTTGTTTACTTTATTTATTAAATCTCAGACAATGTTTTCTTCATTCCATGATCTGGGGAAAGAGATGTGTATCATAGGCTGTTGGTCTGTGGAGGGCAGAAGCCTGCCCATGGATTTAAGTAGAATGTTAGAACTCAAAGTGATCTGAGATGTCCTTATAGATGAGGGAACAGACAGAAAAGGTAGCAGCTGAAAGCACAGTGAAAGCAGAAATACCAAGGAAGCATCTGTAAACCCTGACTTCATTCCAGCAGTGTGAATCTGCTTATCTCAGTTGCCCATCCAAGTGAAAATACTTGCATTAATTTTTGTTACAAAAGCTAAAGATGTAAGATTCCATGATCACAGTAATAACCAGTTTAGCAACATCCTGACCACTGCTCGTCAGCTCTTTCCCCTTCTCCTGTGAGCTTTTGGTACCTCTGTAGCCCCACCCTTATACTAATTCTTCACAGTCCCATTTACCCTTTGCCTTTCAGCTACTGGCACCTCACTAATTCAACTTTTGCTTGTCCAGGATGTTCTTTTAGGGAAGGGATGTGAGCCTGGAGAGGTGAGGTTTTACTGCACATCTCTGAAGGACAGACATGCAGAATTTGTGCTAGACTTGCCCTGCTGGAGTACATGGGACCCCTAAATCTTCAGGCACCTGAACTGACTGTGGTCTGAAGTTTTGAGAACATTTTGTGGTCATCTCAGTAAGACCTGATTGAACTTCACTTATGTCATATAATGCTGTGTTTTACTTATGACCCTACTGGGAAGATCTGGAGGGTTTGTTTGCAGTGTAGTTTTGCCCCAGGATGAAAGTCCAACATCCATGGTTACTGGGGACCGTAACACGTAAGAAGGAAGATTCAAAGCTATTTCTTCCCCCTGTGATCAGAAATGCAGCTCCCAGCCCAAAGGGAGCTGTACAGAAAATCTGGAATGATTGTCAGAAGATGTGTGACAATGTTCACTCTCAGCATTTGTCACTGTGCAGTGACTCAGTGACCTTCTCTTGCCTTGAATTGGGTGTGCTTAGTGCTCATCCAGACTCAAACACAAAGCCAGGCTAAGGAGGTGCCATGTCTGTCATCTCCTCACTGTGTTCTAGAGCTCCTGGGTTTCCAGATTGGAGTCAGAAAGCTGTGGAATTAAGTAGCCTTTGGAGGATGATGCTGGTTTAATATCCTGTTCAACAGCAGGTCTGTTTAGTTGCTTACAGACACCTGGGCTCTGTAGGAAATAGGCTGAAACCTGTTTGCTCAGCTCTCTGTTCTACCTTTCTGCACTAACATTCTTCAGGGTTTTAAAAATTCATTACAACTTTTGTGTGCCAATTAGCAAGAGGAGCAGATTGCTCTCACAAGTGGGGAAACAGAAGACATAGGAAGGAGTGTTCAAGGCTGGGCTGGATGGGGTTTTGAGCACCCTGGTCTAGTGGAAGGTGTCCCCGTCCATGGCAGGAGTGGAGCAAGATGAGCTTTAAGGTCCCTTCTAACCCAAACCAGTTTGTGATTCTATGATTAAGCTCAACAGCTTCAGGTTTTTGGGTACTTCTCTATTATCCTGCCGTGGTACCAAGTGCAGCACAGCTGGAACAGCCTCCGGGGGTATTTCATCATCTGACTTAAATAAACAGGGCTCCAGGAGCGTCAGTGGGAGGGTGCCAGGTTAGCCCGGTTGGGAAGCTGCTCACAGCCCTTGGACTCAGCCTAGTCTGCGCGGCTGTAGGTAACACTAGAGGTCACTCTGTGACCAGGGATGGAGACTGCTGGCGTTTGGGGGCCTTGGGAAGGTCAGCGGCTGCTAATCCGTATAAATTGCTGAACTACAAGCAAAATTTGTAGCTCATTATGAACCACTTTGATGCGGCATTGCGTCTATCCTAACTTCAGATGCCAATTTCCTACAGGGAACAACCCCCTCCCTTCTGAGGCGTGTTCATACGAGCACCCAAGATAGGGCTGGGATTTTAGCACATTTTGGGGACATTTCTGCCATGCTGGGCTGGGCAGGGTCCCCCACGGCGCCTTTCCATGTGGCTGTACCTGCCTTGCTCCTCTCCCGGCTGTCAGCTGTCTGATCAGCAGCGTCAGGAATTCATTTGGCTGATGCTGCCTGGCAAGCCTGGAGGTAAAGATGGATTTAACACAGTCACTAGACAGCTGTGTGCTAAACTCACTGGCTGTGGAACCTATAACGAAAGGATTTAATTTTATTCCCTAATAATCCCTTTTCTCTCAAACAGGTCAGACTAGAGAGGCTGCTGCAACTGCTACTGCTGCAGCTTTCAGCTTCCCCAGTGTTGTTACTGGTTTCAGGGCTGGTCAGTCAGGCAAGGCATCTCATCTTGGGTAAAAGTTTTCCTTTTAGTGTTGTTTTATTGATCTCATTTACTTGGAACACTCGAGTAAAATTTTCAGTTCCCTGAAATACCTCTGTAGAAGTTATTCTTAGTGGAGGATTTCAGTGATTTCTTCTCCTACCCTTGAAGAGACTGATAATTTTGGGTCAGCTGAACCTATTTGCAAGTTGGTTGCATAGTTAGCAATTAATTCCTATTGAAAAGTAAAGAATGAAAAAATAATTTAAAAAATAATATAAATTTTTTCCTTTGCAAAATATGCCTCATTTTGACCAATAAATAAAGCACGTTCTCACTCCTCTCCCAGTCTCTGAAGGGATCAAAGGTGAAGTCCTGATATGAGAATGAACAAAATATTTTACTTGACCTAAAGCATTTTTGGGAAGTTTATTTTTTCACTTTGGCCATAAAAAGCAAAGCTGGTTATTTGCAGAGCTTTATTTGCAAGCCTTCTCCTGGCTCCTGTGGAGGCCAGGTGTCTGCTGGCAGGGGAGGGAATATGCCCCACATCCCTTTTGCTCCATGGAATGCGCCATTAATGACCCAATTTTGCTGGAGATTTCTAATGCTCTTACCAGGGTTTCATGGCATGGGGAGGCTTTGCACTTCCCCCATTAGGGCAGGTACCTGGTTGTGGCTGGATTCCATGGCAGTGCAAACATCTCACAAATCTAGTCAGAAATAATTGGGATAACAGGGACTCCTTAGTCTTCGTTCATTCGAGGGTCACAGGACGTCAGATTTGACTTTGCTATTGAAGTCAGCTAATGTACTGGAAATGCCTTCATTTTCCCCCTCTGGAGGCACGGGTTCAAATCTGCCATAAATTACAAGTGACACAGGTTCAGTGGTCTTAATTAAATCCCACGAGGTTATTTTTGTGTGTCAACACTCCCCTTCTCCTCCCTTCTGCAGCATTTGGAGCAGCTGAAGGGCAGGGAGGACTCCAGCACTGCAGGTGGAAGTTCTGGGTGTGGTGTTCAAGTGCTGGAGTTGGCTCTGGGCTGGGGTACAGCCAGACCCTGACTGTGCCTGGTATCAATCTCCATTGAACTTGTGATGTAGTGGATATTCTTCGTAGATTTAAAGCATTCAATTCTGTGCAGGATCGTTATTCCTTGTAGGGAGATAACTGGCTATAGAGGATTTCTGTTATCCACAGCATCTCTCCAGCCTGGAATTCATTGATTTCCAATCTACTTTGTAAAGGTGCAGAATAGGGGTGATCAATGCTACAGTGCTGATGTGAATAAAGTGTGCCCCCTAATTTGCATTATCAATAGCCCACTTCTGATATCCTGAGCTGACCTGGTCACGACTGTCTCTTACACAGATAAATATGCTGGCTGTTGCTAACTTGCCTTGAAAGCCTTTGGAACTGGATGGAATCAGATCCAGTGCAGCTTTTCCAGGGAGTGGCTAGGCTGATTCAAACCTCTTTTAAGCTAATGCTTTTGTAAAGACACTATATGTTGCTAACATTTCTCTTAGCTTGGATTTAAATTTAAAACTTTAATTGGTCTCCTGATTCTCCTAGAAACATGTTTAAAAAAAGAAAAAAGAAAAAGCTAGGAAAAAAACTCAAGCCCCCAAACATGCCATTTAGAGAAGAACTGTTTAGAGAGCAGGTTTTTATTTAATAAACAGTGATCAATTGAATTGATTAACCATGAACACATTACAGCAGAGTTTGTTGTTGCTGCTGCTGATAATTGCAGTTCACGTGCATGAGAATATTAAATGGCTGTTTGCAGGATCATTTTCATGCTCTTCTCATTTAACAGAATGGAGAAAACAACAACTGTTGACAGCGATTTTGGTTAGGACTGGAGCGCTGCAGACTGTGCCCTCAGGATGCCTGTGCAATAACTCTATCAATTGTGGCCATTTACTCTGCACTTCCAGACATTTCTGCAAACCTTGCAGCTGTTTTTTTACTAATTCGCTTGGTAATTAGATCTTATCATGCTGGCTCCATGGCTTTACATAAACTGTAAGCATTTGGAGCTGCCATGTGAGACATTTTAGAGTTGTCTGTGTTGTTTTGCACTGCTCTGCAAAGACCAAGGTGCTCTCAAAATGCAGCAGAGATGGGGAAGCAGTTTTAACAAATGAGTTCCTGCTGATTTGAGAAGGTTTCCATCGAGGATAAGAGTTCCTTCACTTAAATTAACAACTGGAAGCCAAGTGGCAGTGATGGATTCATCCTGCTGGATTCTGAGCACAAACTGGAATCTCTGCTTCTACCCTTTCTTTCTCACTCTAGTACAAATCTTTGTTTTCAGGAGGAATTTGGGGCTTCAGTAAGTGTCTTCCTGTTTTAGGTATCCCATTGATGCTAAGGAGAGGAAAGTCGTGGTCCTGTGAGCTCAGGGTCAGGAGTTGGTATCAGTCGTGCCCAAATAATGTGAATGGGAAAACATGAACCCTTTTGTGGCAGCAGGTCACCTTGGAATGGCTTTATGCAGTGGTACAATTTTGGAACTGTGGATGTAGGTGCCACTGCTGGTGAAACAGCCTGACTGACACAGACCTGCTGATCTCAGAAGAGAGGTGCTTTGCCAGTGGTCAAACATGAGAGCATCTGATGATCTTCCCATGCCAAAAGCAGAAGATTTATCATTCCTGTGCAAATTAATGTTTTGCAGTGAAACAGTTTGTTCCATGGCTAAAGACATCACGGCCTCTAAGATCTTTTCCAGTTTGATCTCTGCACTGGGGAGATTGTAGAACACTTGTCTTTGTGATGCGTGTACGCTGGTGGGTCCAGCCACACCAAACCTTGGGGCAATGGAGAAGGGGAGGAAACACTTCAGAAAGGAGGTGCAAGGCATCTGAGAGCCTGATGCAGAGCTCACTGTGTGAAGGAAGTCTGCTTGTCAGCCCTGTGCTAACATGGCTAAGCAGTGATAAATCTCTGGTGGTTGCTGGGGTCCTATGGGTTCATAGACATGGTCATCTCTTGGCACTGGTCCCACTGTATTCAGCTCCTGGTCCAGTGTAGAACAGGTGCAGGTCCAAAGAGTGTCACACATGCCCCTGGTGACACTTTGAACTCAAAGGTTTTCTATTTTCAGATCACATATTTGTTCTGATGGTTCTGTGCCATGCCAGGAAGAGGCAGAAGACGGTTTAGGTTCAGGGGTACTGTTTGCTGTCTCTGGGTCACTTCAGCCACAATCTGGTTTTCTAGTTTGCACTCTGTGTGCTTTGTACTTCCACTGGGAGGACAAGCCAGGCTGGGTGTGCTGCAAAGAAGTGTCCTTGCTCTTAGGACTTGAGAGAGGTGCTTGTAATATCAGTACAGGTCCCATAAATGGCAACTTTGCAAGGTTTGTGTCTCTAGAATTCCACCTATTTAGGGATGAAACTTGGTTAACAGGACCCCAAAGAGAGTTTGAAGGTAACAGATGTCAGTGTAACCTGCAACTCTTCAGCTATTTGTGTGTTTAAACAAATCATTAAAAATTTTTGCAAGAAAATCTCATGAAGTATGCAAAAATATTATGGGGAGAGGCATCTTTTCCAGATGGGCTTTGGTGCTTGTGTCTGTCAGGTGATACTGGCATTTGTCACCATAAAGGTACTTTTGGCACTTGTAAAAGTAGTGGTAGTAATGCAATAGCTGTGAAGGTCTAAAGAAGGATGTGAGGCAATGTCTATAGGGTGAAGGGGCATTTTTTACTGGGTAACTGATATAGCTGGGGAAAAAACATGAACTTTTGGGGACAAGAACCTAACTTTCTGGAAGTTTTCTGGAGTTCTAAAAAGAGACAGCTCAAGGGCTATGCAGGTTTGGGCTTTATTTTATTTTTCTTTTTCAGAACTCCTGTACTTTGTCCTTAAATTGGTGCTTTAAAATTAGTGCTCCAGTGGAGCTGGTCTCTTCAGACTGATTAAGATTTCTGGAGCACACCGGAAGACTGCCTTTGGAACACCTAGGGTTGATCCTCTCAGAGGAACTTTTCCCTTATTCCCTTCTTACCATGAAGGGTGCTAGTAAAAATGGCAGAGGTGTTCCATTAGAATCATTAGAAAAGTCTGCAGAGGTGATCTTTTCTCCTTCAAAACTTCATAAAAGTTGTTGTAACATGTTTTATGCAGTATCGTCATCTCTGTGAAATCATGGCTGTAACTTAGCTTGTACTTGTGCCAAAAATGGTATTATGGGCCTTTGGGTGAATTCACTGAATTTACACTGTAAAGTGTAATAATTTCAGAAACAGACAAATTTGGAGCAAGTGAATGTGCTCTGCTTACAGCTGTGTTACAGACCTTGGCCTCTGCCAGCAGCCCATGCAGTAATGCCCAGTATATGTGCATTTCTATCACCTTCAGCCCCAGTGCAGTAGAAATCTAGTTTAGTTTGAAATCTTTAAATTAGCACTACATACCTCACAAATAAATCCTCCAAGTCACTAATGGCTGATGTGCCCATAAATTTCAGGGATGGTGGTTAAGCAGGCACTGCAGGTAGATGGATGTCAGGACACCTGAATGGTGACAGCAGCATATGCCACTGGGATTTTAATAATAGCAGCAATAATAACAACAATAATACCTTTATAAGCATAGATATATAATTTAAATAAGTGGATTCAAGCATGTGGGATATATGTTCTGCAGAACACAGACATATTTGTTGTGGCTCTGGACAAATGATGGTGTGGTCAGATCTGCATGACAAATTAATTGCCCCAGGAAGTAAATGCTTTAATTTGGAGGTAACTCTGTGCTGTGTGGATATCTTGGGTCATTTGAAGGGACCTGGGAACTGAGTCTGTGGCAGGACACATCCCTGTGGATGTGGTTCTGGGGTCCAAGCCTGGCTCTTTAATTAATCTCACATCTCCCCTTTGCGGCAGTGCCGGTGGCCGTGGGGAGGGTGCTCGTTTCTCCATTGTGTGGGAACATGTGCAGAGAGAATTTACTCCTCAGGTTCTGAAAGCTCTGTGTGAACTTCAGTATAATGGTGCCAATTTTAATCAAAGAAATGTACTGTGGATGTCACCTGCATTTTTATCAAGTTCTCTTTGACAGAAATAGAATTCAGAGTCCTGCTAGCGATAGAAAGGGCAGAAAAGCCCACTCCTAGGCTCATTTTGCTTGCTGTTATTCTGCTACCATAATTACCTCTAAACATAATTATGGGCAAGACAAATGACATTTTTAGCTTTGGTCTTTAAAGACAAGAGTTAATTTCAGGCTTTGACCAGAACTATGTTAATTAGCCTCTACTCACTCTCTTTGTATGGAATTACATCACCCAGGACTTAGCATAGGTTGCCTTTCCTGTATCTTTGAGTAATGAAAGGACACGGCATGGCAACCAAATCAAGGGCTGCTGCATTAACAAGGCCACTTTTCTGCCCATTTATCATCTATTAAAGGTGCACTAGTTTGTAAAGTAACACCACCTTCAGCAGGGCCGCCAAGAACAGCTCCTCATTTATTTTCTGCATGGTTTAAGTTGGAGTTAGACCCACCTTGTAGCTCAGAGGTGACAGCCAGTAAGAAAAAGTACACTAATTGAGACATCTCAAGGGAGAAATAGAAGAAAACTGAAAAGGTAATTAGAATGAGAGGGTTTCAAGCTGGGTAAGTAAAATCGAATGGAGGTGCATATTAGGGGCTGTTACAGATGGGAAAGAAAGTACTTGGAGAATAAAAAAAGAAAAATGAATATTAGAGAACAGAGCACCCTTTTCACACATGAAGAATAGAGGATAGAGATAAAAAATAATGTAACAGTGGAGATACAGGCTGGGGAAAAAAAAAACCCTCCAGAAGTATGAAGGACATATTTAAATGTAAGAGAGAAAGAATGGGGAAAAATAATAGAGCAGATCAATTACTAGTGCTGTAGCCAAGGAAGGAGAAACTGTCAAACGAATATTTCTGGAGCTGTGGAAAAGTCTCCTTCCTTTGTGGGGGATGTAGTGTGTGTTTGGTCTGTGTGGGAGGAGTTTCTTTTGGGCTAACTCAGTATTTGAATTTGCTGCAGTGTCAGTAGCTCAAATGGAGAGTTGGGGTGAATGCCTGCCTGGGCAGAATTTGGTTATAACATGTAATTTGGCAGAGTTTGTAGCTGATACCAGATCTTTCTCCAGGGGTTGAAATTTCAGCCCCTCAGGAATTTTCCCCTGTGTCTCTATAAAGTGTCTGTAGTTAGGGACAAGTTAAGGTCCAGTCTCATTTTTTTCCACTTTAAACTTGCCCTTATCTGCCTGAAAAGAATCACCCAGGTTACCCCAAGCACATTTCTGCCCTCACACAGGGAAGCTGAAGCAGCTCTGCATTCCCTCATGCAGATGCACACACAAACCAAAGCAGCCACGATTTTTGGTTAAGAGTGGAAGATGACCACTGCTTCCCATTAAGGTCACAGATGGTTAGGCAGGAGGCTGGAAGTGAAAAACATCTTCACTGGCATGTAGAGAAGTTGGAGCATGGCTTCCTCTGGCTGCAAGGCAGGAATCATGAAATCACAGAACGGTTTGAGTTGTAAGAGACCTTAAAGATCATCTTGTTCCAGCCCCTGCCATAGGCAAGGACCCCTTCTGCTATCCCAGGTCATTCCAAGCCCCATCCAACCTGGCCTTGGACACTTCCAGGGATGGGGCAGCCACAGCTTCTCTGGGCAACCTTACCACCCTCACAAGGCAGAAGTTTTTCTTAATAACTAATTTAAATCCACCATCTTTCAGTCTGAAGGAATCAAAATCTTTCCCCTTTCAGGGAGGTGGGACCCCAGAGCCAGGACCAAGTGACTTATTAACCCTAAAAGACCCATGGTCTCAGCATCCAGTGGGCTGGAAGGACCAAAGTGCAGCTCTGTATCCCAAGGAAGTGCTGCACAGAGGGACCTGAGCTAACTCTAACCAAGAAAATCCTGCTTGCACCCTCAAGTTAGGGAGTCAGGGGAAGTCAGCAGGAGTTGTGTGTCTGGGTTTCTTGGTGAGACTGGACCAGCAGTGTTTGTCTTCATTAGGAATTGTTTGTACAGTGTCAGGTACCATGGCAGATACATCCTTGGGGTGTCCTGTGTAGGGCCAGGAGTTGGACTCGATGATTCTCATGGGTCCCTTCCAACTCAGGATATTCTGTGATTCATTAAAGGCTGTTTATAGTTACTAAGTTGTATCCTTGAAATTAATATCCACTCACTGTGGAAATGGAATACTCTGAGCCAAGTACAGTGTTTGTGGTTTTAATTGATGGTCTCACTAGAGCATTTTTCCTATGCATTGTCTGATTTTTCTTTTATAAGCTTCACTGATAAAATTGTCAGAAAAGGTTTTCTTGTTTCATGAAAGTTGTATTGGATTCTGCTTAAAATTTGAAAAACTTTAAAGCTGTTTATAATGCGCTGGCTTTTTTTAGCCACTGAGAATTTTGAACACTTGAGCAAAACCTGTTTTCATATTTTCATTTTCTTTTGTTTTGTGTTTAAGAAAATCAGCTTAGAAACTTAAGTCTAATTACATTTCAGAGCCTGATTCTGTTCTTCCTGAGAAATTACCTAAGAGCTTTTAAAAATTTGCTAAACTGAAAGAAGAAAAAACATCCCAAAATTATAAAAAGTAAAGCCTTGAGACATTTCAAAGAGCAAAGCTATCAGGAATTTAAAACAAAACAGAAAACCAGTTCATGAAGTTAGATGTACTCTGTCTATTTCCATTTGTGTGGCAGGAATGTTCATGGACAGTCAGGATTGCAGTATTTGGTACTGGACGCTGCCTGAAGAAAGGAGAAAAAGTAGATCTTTGTCCCAAAGTGATTACCTGAGTTATGGAAATGCCATGGCCATGTACTTCCAGCATAACAAACGATTCTGTTCTTTTCTTTTGCAAAATGCAGCCAACCTTCTGCAGAAGGAAATGGTGGCAAGTTCAGTGGGAAACGACACAGCTCTCAGTCCCAGAGTTTCAAAGATCACAAACTCCCTCTAAGGACTTGAAAAACAAAGAAAACCCTGTGACAGAGAATACTCTTCTTCATTCATCATTTGAAACCCAGCCTCTAAAAGTGTTAAGAACAAGTTATTTTCAATATGAGTTAGCCCCAGGGGATTTGATAAAAGGCACTTTTCTTTTCCAGCTGGCTAATCAAAAGTGGTCTGCAGAAGACTTTAGTGACTTGGAAGGCAGTTCTGAGACTCCCCCAGACTCAGCAAACTTTCCTGATCCAAGGAACCAAAAAACAAAGATGTGTCACAGGCCTGACTGAATATGGGAGCTGGGAAGACAGAGCTCATTCATCAGAAAGCCTGGAAATCTCCTGGGGAAAGGTGGAAAACAAATTAATACCTCATCTGCAAGCTCCTGTAGGTTCTCCAGCACTGAACTGTTCCAAGGAAGGAAAAGAACTTTCTTTGAGAGACATTTGTCTCGCTTCCGCTCCAGATAGTGTTACACAGAGTTTTCTCAGAAAGAGAGCCAGTGAGGACTTATGGTCTGTCTTTCTTAGGCAGAGACTGTTCTTCTAGTGCTTAATGAGCATTTACCAGAGCCACCTTTTGAGGCTGGTGCTAAAGATTTGGGATTTACAAAGTTGGCTTTCCTTTCTTGGAAGGAAAGGCAGACCTCTCCTGTCACATCCCTTAAAAATGTCCTGTTCTTTGTGGACGTCTCCTCCTGACACCAGCTGGGGATCCACTTACAAGCAAGAAGATGGATAGCTCTGAGGAAAAGCCAGCAGGCACCAGTGACTGGCTTCCAAATCAAGGAGTCCTAAATGTAGAAATTGTTTTCTCTCATGTCAACAATGTTGTTATTTGTTTCCTCATGCTGCACTAGGGTGGTCCCTTAGGCTTGTGTCCAGTCAGCGGGACTGGAATGGATGGGGTTCTTTTGAACATATTTTGATTTCCTCCAGTACTGGTTCATGCAATCAAATCACTAACACATCTCTAGATAGCCATGGACATACATGTATGTGTATTTATATATATATATGTACACACACACATACACATTCAAATTAGCTGTTTTACTGACAAAGATCAACTCCATCCTCAATCATCGTTGCTTAGTTATACTCACAAAAACTCTGAACTGGAGCAACATGTGTCAGAATAGACCTAAAGTAATTCAGGATTCACTTATGGTCAAATTTATATTTAATAATCAGGAAGTTCCTAAATGACCTTCCCTGTTCTCAGAGCAGACAACTGCCTGGCAGGGACTGTGTCCCTGTCACCAACCTGTCCCTGGGAACGTTCGCTTTGTGTGGAATTTGTGAGCCACATTCCTCAAAGTACCTCCTTTTTCCATCTGTCTCTTGTTATCTTTGTTTCTTCTGGGGAATGTCATCAATTATTTCCTAATACTTGAGTTCTGCTTTTTGTTTGGGTTTTATTTCTTATGCACAATCATGTGTGGTATGTATGTAAAATATGTCCCTGTGTTTGTGTATTTATTTTCTCCGTGCTGGGCTGTTCCTGTCTCTGTCATGTCCATACCTAGGCAGACAAATGAGATGAGCAAATGGAAACCAGTGTCATTAAATGCCTGCTAAAGCTTCACCCAAATGTTGTTAACAGGTGGAGAGAACAGATAACATGTGCCCTCTCTGACTTCACTGCTGGAGGGGGACACACGCAATAGGGTTTGATGCCCTTCAGCAGATAATCTTGTGATTTCTCATCTCATCAAAAAACCTGTCTGGCTTTGAATTTCTGCTTGCCCTTTTGAAAAGTATAGCTTAAACATCATCATTAATTGGGCTTTACAGTCCGGTAATAATTACTAATATTTGGCACCACTGCCTGTCAGCCTGTTTATTCCCAGAAACCTGACTGCCTTAGAGGTTCTGCCTCTCTTTTCTTCTTCTTTTTTTTTTTTTTTTTTTTTAAACAGTGGGAAAAGCCTCTGAATAATTCATCAAGAACCTTTAACATTATGAAAAATATAATCAGCTGGCAGTGCTGAGATATCTTATTTCTACAGGACGTTAACTCAAGTGTTACAAGTGACTGCAGGATTGATGCCAGAGCTCAGTAGGTGTGGATACACAAAGTCCTCTTTGTTCGAGGCAGTCTCAGCCCTTGTGGAGGGCTCACAGAAGGCTGGGTATTCCTCACCATGCCTACCTAGTGCCAATTAATAATTTAAATCCATTAATCGGTTAGGATGAACACTTAGTGTTGCTTGACTCAACACCACCAAGTGGAGGGGGTTTTCTGGGTTGAATAAAAGATCTAAAAATTTTGTCTTCTTGGAAGGGAGCTGGGAGTGCCACAGCTTCATTCATGAGAGGCTTCAGTTTTTATCTGGGAGGTGGGAGTGGGTGTTACTATGCCAAAAGTGCTTAAGTAAACAGTAATATCCATACATCATAAGTAGATGTCAGAGAATATTAGCTGTTTATTTCCCTGACATACTCTGAGGAGTCTGTGGGGGACTCTTGCAGGAGTCAGGACCTCGATGTAATATACAAGCTTTGATTCTGATATTTCCCTTGATAACTGTGCTCTACCATATTGGGGTCGGAAGTCAGCAAAGGTTCATTGGCTGTTGTAATGCTCACTGTCACCAGTAATAAGTACAAAGGACTTGCTTTAAAAGCTGGCTTATAAAACTTTAAGGAAACTTGGATTGCTTAAGTGAACTTCCAAGGCTCTTCAGGGGCCAAGTGCACTTTGGTTGTCTACTTATATTAATTTCACAGAGTTTAAAGGGTCAAGCAATGCAGTTGGTGATGCTTATTAATTTATGAAACACAGAACCTTGCACTATCTTGCTTTGACCATTTTCACTCTCCTTTTAGAAAATTTAATATACATTAAAGCTTGCTAGACAGGGGCGCCCTAAAGGATTAAGCCCAAAGTTCACAGCTGGACTAAAAGGTTCAAAGATGTTGTATCTGCAACACTGATTTGATTCCAAGTGACGTTCAAACAACAGAACCAAATTGTAGATGTTTGAATGTGTAAGGAAACAGCAATTAGAGGAATACCACAGAACAGAAAAGGATTAGGATTTATTTTCCTTAAAATGGTAAAACTGATTACAGCCTTGTTCTTTCTTTCATGGGGGGATGTGTTTGATCACATCAGCTTTTGGGGTCAGTAGTTGTCAAGAGCATATTTTGGTGTTACAAAACAGCTTGCCAAGTTCTGGAGGTTCATGCAGACCTAGTAGCTTTACAGAATATATTTGATTGCTGTGGCAATGTGAACTGAGTTCTGGGTAGGAAAATATTAGCCAGAAGGGAAGAAGGAAAAGAGGAATGGATAACTCCTGGAGTAACAGGGTTAGGATTTAGGAAAATTATGTAATCCTGTTCAGGGGTATTTCTGCATTCTGCTTACTTGCCTTTGAATTGCTTTGGTGTCCTGTCCAGGGGAGATAATTCCAGAAGCCATTCACACCCAGGCTGCAAATTCGATTCTGTTTTCTGGTGACAAAGGGAATGTGATTGCAAAGCTTCTGGGAAAATTGTAAACCAAATTGGCCCTGATGGTTGGTCTGTGTGGTCTCTTTTTGGAATCAACAAGAGGGAGAAGAGAATGAAAGACAAGGAAATGAAGAGTGTCCCACTGTACAGAAGATGAGTTTATTTAGCCAGTTTGTAAAGGGGGAAGCAAATTCCCTGTTATGCCAGGTCTGATTCCTGAGGCCCTAAGGAACCTTGAGGAAGCAGTTATACTTCACTGGAAATCTGCTGTTGCAAAGAGAGACTCTAAACCCTGTAAGGGAGTCCCAGTGGTGAAGAGTGTTTACATTGCAGCTGAGCCCAAAGAGCCTCAGATGAGACTGTGGGGCCCTGTGGAGCATCATATGCTGGGAGATTCTGTGGCTGGAGATGATTCATAGCTTTTTTGGGTGGAAAAGGACAAAAATGTAGGGGAACAAAACAGCCAGGAAGGATTTTGTGTGATCTGTGGCACTTCATTTCTAGCCAGAGAACAGAACTCACATGTCCAGGGCTTCAGCAGCCTTACCCTTGTATTTTAAACCCTTTAAACAGAGAGAACAATGCAGAAAATCCCAGAGGACACATGAGAAAGGGGGTTGTACCTAATCCCTTTATCATTTCTTTCCATTTACTTGCTAACAAAATATATTTTTCTTTAGAATGGCCTCTGAGATTTTATACTGTGGGGTATTTGGTTTAAAATGTACTGTAACCTTCCTTTTTTTAAATTGATCAGATCAGCCTTGAACACTCAAAGAAAAATCTGCCTGCTCTGAATATTGCCTGAGGATTTAGAAAGGTCTTTCTTGGAAACAGAAGAACAAGATGAAACAATTATCTGTAAAGCATGGTAAGAGAGAAAAAGAATAAAGGAACGAGTTATGTTTGACTTGTCTTCTTCCAAGAGACGTGGTTTTTTTTGGTTTTTAGAGTAGACTTTAGATGTGGGAGATTTGCAGTGTCTTGCAAGAATAAGTTTCAAAACACAAGCAGTTTTCCTCCTGCTCTGGTAACTTGTAGACCAAAGAAAGTCTTTGTTTTGGCAACTTGGTTTGCAGTCAGACTGTATTATTTGCTGCTTCAGTTGTAGGAGGAACTGTCCTAATGACAGATGGCAATCAAATAAACACTATCTTCCACCTGAGCAGAAGCAACACTAAAATTCCAACTGTGTTATTAATAAACAAGGAGCCAATGGATGTGAGAGCAGTGGAAACCCTATGATCACTTACTCTGAAGGGATGATTGTCAGTCACACCTTGATGGCATCTGCTTGCAGATATAATGAAGAAAGATTATCATTGCTGTAAGTGACTGCAGTGACTCTGGTCAGCAAATAAAAAAGACATTGTCGCAGTGATCAGCCCTGCCTCCCAGGTGCTGACACTGTTAAGTGATATCTCAGTGGGATTTGGGTCCTCAATTAGGTAACTGCAGTTGAAAACCAGAAAAAAAAAAAAAAAGAGCCTTCTTAATAATTAATTTCATGCCATTCTCTGCACTTCTAAATTGAAAACTCAGTCATGATCAAAGTCAGCTTATTTGTGCACTGATGAGTTAGAGAAGAAACAGTGAAAGGCCTTTAAAGCAAAGACCTTGGTTTAGTATTGGCAAGGCAAAATGTTGGCAATATATGAGCTTTTCCAGAGCTGATTTTGGATCCTGATTGGGTGAAGGAAGAACGAGCCATTTCCTGTGTCCTTTGGAAATGTAGAAATAAAATATTCTTGTAGTATTCCAGCTCCTCCTGGGGTGCTAGCTGCTGTTGGGAATTGTACAAAATCCAGAATCCTTCTGTGTCTGTCCTTACCTTAATTTGTAGCTTCAGTTAAAGGTGTGTGAAAGGAGCTTGGGTGTATGGACCCCTCTGCATAGAAATGTACAAACGTGAATAATAAAATGGACCAGCCCAGTCCTGACAGAACTCAGCCAAAGTGAGAAGTGAGGAGACTTCAAGACCTGCTTGTCTCTTATAGATCCAACCAAGCATCCCAAAGGCTGCCTTGTTTATCTGCCAGTGACCCCTGGTTCTCCTGAGAAGGGTACTTCAGTATCTGAGTAGTTTTCCAAGACTTAAAAAGCAGACTGGAAAATATAAAAGGTGCAAGGGAAGTTCCTGACTTTTAAATCCTTTTTACCATCCCCAAATTTCTGTTGTGATCACAGATGATGCAATACAACGTTGATAAATTCACCTGCTCTTACATCAGGCAAGTGTAAAAATTCTAGGTTTTGCTTTGGATTTCTTGCCTTCCCATATTCCATCTCAGTCCAGAACAAAGGACTAAACCCTGCTGAAACAATTCATCCCAAGGGACTGGGGGCTGTTGTCTCTAATGCACAGATAAAAGTCAGTCGTATTAGCTGCAGATGAAATCACAGATGAAATCTTACTAATTAATTGCATGAACTTTGTTTCTGCCTGGTTTGAGATTCTCTCAGCCTTGCAGAAAGATCTGGGCACCCATACTGTACACCTCAATGGGGCTGTTGATTTTTCAAGGAAGACTAACCATTTTTTGTGCCTAAAATAGTCCTGCAATTAATTCTGCTCACATGGTTTCGCTGTTACAAAATGGTTTCTGAAAACTGGTTTTGTTCACACGTGATTGAAAAGATGCCCTACGTTGTTCTGCCAAGTTAAGCACTGATTCAGGTTTATGACCATATCATTAATATTTTAGTACTGCATCAGTAACTGGTTGCTATTAATATGTAGTGAAACAGTGATATAAAAAGGGAGATGTTCCCAATCATTTGGCAGAATTTGCATTACAGCTGGATGAAATTTATAACACATCTTCTGCAACCTACCAGTCTGAACTCCTGTTATTAATTTCTGCTGTGTTTATTTCTCCTTTATGTTCACTTTGGGTGATATTCTATCAAGTTTCCTGGCAAGCACCACAGTGGATATAGCTAATTTCAGCTGACTGCAGGGGAAGGACTTTGCAGAAAGTGAATTTTGAATTAGCACTAGTATTTGCAGCAAAAATCTCCCCCTGAGAAGCCTATTCCCCTCGGCCTGGCGTCAGCAGCACTTAAGTGCATGTGAATGGCCCTATTGACTTCAGGTAGGCAGCTGTTTAATTACCTTCCTGAATCAAGGCCAGCACCACCAGGAAACAAGCTCCCAGCACAGACGTGGGCGCCCTGTCTCCCGAATGCCGGACTTCTGAGAGTGACCCACGGACTGTTTGACTTGGTAATTTGGCAAATCCTTTCCAGTCGAGAATAAATTTGAGGAAATCATCATTTGACGCACCGAGAGGTGAAATTTGTGCAGTGTATTTTTCATGACGAGGCAGCTACTGCCCGGATTTATTCAGCCTGCTTGGCTCTTCCTGTTCCAACAGTCCCAGCAATCACATTTTTTTCCCCCCACGTTTTATTTAGGAACTGTGAGATGACAGGTCTCTTGCCTCTCTACCAGGAAGGCGGTGTGCTGCACGCAGCATGCTGCACACAGGAGCAGGAGGATAAAGAATGACATGCTACTCTCTAAGCTACAACTATTTTTTTTTTTTCCGGCTCGCATCTGCTCTTGTCCCTCTTCTGTTCTCAGATCACTCTTCAGCTTCCCTTAGGAATCCAGCTGTGTCATCACATTGTGTGGCATCCTAATATTTCATACTAAGCTGTAAGCCAATTAGGAATGACTACTTACCATGCTGAATCATAGGAAGAGAAAAGGATAATGTGTCCTTCATATAACGAACCTCCTCTTTTTTGGCAAGACAGATCACCTACACGTTATATTTATAAGCCCTGTGGCTTTTCACTCTACCCAATTAGGGTGCAGCTTCCTCTCACACTGCTGCAATATTTTAAGGGACTTATTTACAGATGGATGCTTATTGAAAATGCTGACCTGCTACCATTGTACCTCATGGCACCTTTCATCTTCAGAGACTGAAACACTGGACAAAACTTGATGTTGTAATCACCTTTAACAGGATGAGAACATGAGTGCAGCAAAATATAAATACCTTGTCCTGAGTTCCTAAATGAACTGGTGACCCTGCACGAGGGTATAACATTATCACATGCTACACAGGGTTCAGGGAGATGTTGATTTAAGTCAAACTGTAAAATAAAGCCTGTTGACATCTACAAGGAAGAAAAACGAACCATTGATGTGTATTTGGGAAATGCATGAAGTGTTTAGTAATGAGCATCAAAGATATTAAAATGTATTTCCCATGCTGAAGTAATTAATGGGCTATTATGCCAGGTGTCTAAGCTGCTCAGGGGTCTGGGATAAATCGTGTTCCAGGAGAAAATGCAAAGTATGATTTAAGTGGAATGATGTTAGTTGTAGTGGAGCCTTTAGGATGCCCCCTTTCCTCCAACTGGTGTTTCTTTTTCCTAAGCTGCTTAAGGAGCAATTGGTAGTATTTATTGTCCAGGAAGAGATGTACTCCTTTAAATTTGTCTTTGGACCCTGTCAGTGTTGCGAACTGAAGACTCTGGTGATGTGTGCCTGGTACCTGCCATCCTTCAAATCTTGTCTGGCCTTGTTAGTCCTCACTGCAAAGCCAGCAGGGCAGCAGAGAAGCCAGTTAAGCCCCCTCAGGTGACAGGTTTTGTGTGCAGTCACGGCAGGGATTGCAGCTGTGTAAGAGCTGTGGATACCTCCAGGGAGAAAGGACAGCCTTGGATTTGGCCCCCCAAACCGCATTTCCCAGACCAAGTCCAGCCATTTTTGTTGCCTCTGCTGCTAGGAGAGGTTGTAGCTAAACAAAATGTGGGAGACATTTATTACAGACTTCTTCAGTGATGTCCAGCCATACCCTGCTAGGGTTCAATTTCTTCCTCACTGTTTACATCCCCTTTTTTTTACCCCCAGATATCTCTGGGACAAACAAGTTCTTTCATAACCTGCCAGGACAGGGCAGCGGTGACTCACAACAACTTGTGGGGCTGAAAAAACAGAGTCAGGCAGCTGTAGGGTATCAGGAAGATCCCTTTGCTTTCCAGGGTAACTAATCCCACCTGTGCTGAGCCCACCTGGAGGGCTCAGACCCCTGTGGTAAGCTCTTATGGTAAGGTGGAGCTGAGGATGTGGCAGTATAAGAGCTTCTGCAAGTAGAGGATGAAGATTTATGAATTTTTTTTCTTGCTAAGAGAAATCTCAAGTAAGTTGAAGTTAGTTCTGCTGTAAAGGTTTTGTGCTTTATCTGGAATAATGCTTGTTTTATAAACATGGGGGTTGAGAAACCTCTTGGCCTTCAAGAGAAAATTGCCTGTTTAGGAGCTGTACCTTTTGTATTGTTATTCAAAAATGTCTCAGTTAATCTTTGCTAAAGGCCTTGCCAGCCTGTATTGCAAATTCCTTATTTTTTTTTTTTTAATGCAGCATGTATATAATTTATATTGCTCCTCTCTCCATAGATAAGGACTCATCTCCAATGTCAGGGTGGGGGAGGAAAAGATACATGACCCAGAGGGCAAGAATATTGAATGCACTGGTGTTGGACTTGACATTCCCCTAGTATTCCCTGTGATAACATCAATCTCAAGGAACCCTCCTGGTTTAAATATAGAGCTGCTATGCTTAATATATATTTCCAAAGGAATTTCATAGTAATTGAGCATTAAATGATGTCCACTTATCGTAACATCTTACTGTTTTTATTAAAAATTATAAATGGGCTTTAGCAGAACAGAACATACCAGCTCCACACCACCATCTCTATTAGTCTTTATGTTACAATTGTCATTGGCCAGCTTTGCTGTCTTATTTTTAGACAGTTCATAATTTCTCCAGCTGATCAAATGAAGATTTGTGAGCAAAGAAAGGCTCCAGCTGAATTATGTAGTGCCATTGATTTTTATTCTCCTTGCTTCACAGAACACATTTAAAAATCTCACTGTCTCTGTGATGAGCCTTATCAGCACCTGGAGGAGCTGGTGCGGCTGGAACACGTGGGCTGTGCTGAAATCTCACCTTGTGCAGAAAGAGATGCCAGAGCTGGCCTTGGGATAAACCTGCTGGATGTCCAGGTAGGACCTGGGCAGGCAGGAGGGCTGGATCCAGGAGATGTTTTTCCAAGGTTCTTTCCAACCCAGATCAGTCTATGATTCTATAAAATATTGGCATTTCCCTTCTCTACGGACAAAGGCTCTTGCACAGGGTACCAAAGCACCCACCCACACAGCCTCTCCTCATTGTGACTTTCAAAGTTTTTAAAGTTTGAAGAACAAAACCGAAGTAAATGTCACGAGGGTTTGGTTCAGTTTGTGAGGAATGTCGGTTATTTTACCTTGCTGCTTTGTGTCATTTGTGGATGCTTGTACATTACAAATTCCTGAAAAATTGGTTAACTGTAAAATGGTTTCTAAGATAGAACAGAGTAAGGTTCGAAAATTGAAAACTGATATTTATTTGCAAAATTTGACCCAAATATGTTAATTATTTTAGCCCTCCCAAGTCTGTAAAATAGGTGATTAGGTGTTCATAGCAGAAATGATCTTTCAGAACATTGCTACTCTATTTTATTGTCATTAAACTACAAATAATGAGTCACTAAGAAGTAGGAGGGACACAGTGAATAGAAGTTATGGCAAAATTCATTATTTTTGTGTTTGTTCTTGAGGCTTGAAAGAAATGACACATGTGGGCTAGAAATACAGCTCTTTCTGTCTATCCTTCAGTCAAGTCTGGTGTAGTAGCATTTACCTTTTACATGTATGTTTTATTGGATTTTGCTGCATTATGTAGTTCAGATTAGTATTTTGGCTTTTTAATTATCAGGGCTTCACCATGGTGTGTTTGTCTCTGCTGCTGGTCTCTGCATTATCTGTAGAACACAGTCCATGGGAAGATGACCCATGGGAAGAATGCCTAAAACCTTGCAAAAAGCATTAAATGTTCTTTCTGTACCATGAAAAAGGGAACAAACCCTCTCATACCAATACATGAGTATCTGGGAACTTTCTGGAGTTTTTTCACAGCTAAAAAGGGGAAATGCCAATGTCCAGTTGAAGTAAAAGAATGGGAGTAGGGAGAGTTATGAATGCAGCTGTATCTTTGCCCTTATTGTTTATTAATGCAGCCAGTGCTTACACAGCCCCTGCTTCTCCTGCTGGAAGATATAACTTCCCTGTGTGTTCTGGTTTGTATGTGAAGTGACATGAATTACAGAGTCTCACTCCACAGACCAAACTTTTCACACAGCTCGGATAGAAATGAGCCCCTGGGGACTTAGGATGCTGCTAGTGCTCTGTGAGACTCTGTGATGGTGAAGCCAGCTATCAGTTGTTAATCCCAACACATCATAGGAGACACTTTCTATCTCCTCCTGTAATGTTAATGCAGCTGGAATTCCATAAATCAAATCTCAGCAGTAAAAAGGTTAATAAGTTTACACTATATAATTGAAAGCCATATTGGTGATTAAAAGGATTTTATATATCAGTTTTCTGGGTCACCAACTAATTATTTTTGGTGGCCTGTAATAAAACATAGCACCATAGGCAGATAGAGGCTGTAATCACATAATATATGAAAAAAAGCATTCCCATTTATTGGAGGTGAGGTTGTGTACACCAGCTTGTGGAATAGCCTTTGAGCTATCTCTCTCCTAGTCTGGAGAAAATGGGAGAACCACACGCTCTGTGTAGTTGGTGAGGTTCATCCCAAGTTATCGGGTTGAGTTTTGAGGTCTGGCACTCTCTCTCCAGAGCTAAGCCCAAGGGAACCGACTGTCACCTGTGATGGAAAGGTTCTGCAGAGGCACTGGGGATCAGATTGCTATTATAATTCATTTTAATGCATTCTGCACATACTAATCATTTATTGGAACAGGATCTTCTGTAATAGGGACATGACTAGCAAGAGACAGAGACAATTGATCATTCTTGCCCAGAAAGGATAGTTAAAAAAACAAACAAACCCCCCTCCCTTCTGTACCAGGGGCAGGTGTGTGTGCATGTATGAGGGATTGGGTATTCAGTGTGGAGATGGAGAAAAAGTGAACCGAAAGCTTACACTGAAACCTCTACAGTGAAAAGGAAACCTTCTGCACAAGGGGCAGGTGTGTACCTGGGCATTGTGTATTCAGTGTGGAGAGGGAGAAATTCTGAATGCAAAACTTGAATTTGAATTTCTACTCTATCAGGCTGAAATGCCCTTTTGGGAGCCAGAAATCTGGGTGCAGACATTCCAAACTCATGCCTCTGCTCTGCAGGTTGTACGCTTTTAGTGTGTTTCTCTGATTGCTTCAAGAAGCAGCTGAGGGCAAAGGCAGATGTGGTGTGTGCAGGTGGGTTTTCAAGGGGGTGTTTGCACAAATTATTCACAGGTTATTTCTGTAGCCTCTGGGACCTCCTGTGGTCCTGTGTGAGGTGACACAACCACAGCCCTCGTTATGGTTAAACAACCCACTGCTGGTCTCTGTTTTGCCTGGTGAGCAAAGGGTAAACAGCACAATGTGATGAGTGTTGGGCCCATCGTTCCTATTGTCAGGGCAGGATCCAAGATGTGACCAAAACCAAATGACCTGATGTTCCAATCCCTCCTGGACAAGGCTTGCAGAACCACTTTGGGGAGCAGGACCTTCTGTGTCAACTCTTTCTGTAATATTTTTTTATCTTTTAGCTGGAGCTGTTTAATTGGCAAATAATTAACTCTTAGATGCCCATTGCATAAAATCAGTGTCATGACATATTATACTGTAACAAGTAAAGGTTCAAGTCCTCTGCCACTAAAATAGTTTGCTTGTCATCTCCTATATCTAAATAGGAACTTTTCTGCCCTGAAAGGAACATATTTTTATTCAAATTAAGCTCCTAAAGTGTTTCCTAGCAGCATAGCTACAGGGTGTGATACTCAGTTTTAAACACAGGCTGGGGAGGTTAAAAGTGGAATGGCAGTCAGGTGAGTAATGGCCTGTGAGTCAGCTGCTAAACTTGACTTGACAACCTCCATGTCGCCACCAAGTCAGAAGTCATTTGTGTGACATTTTTGATGGTAAAGAAGTAAAAAATAACCTGGTAGTTTCTACTGGTAGAAGGCCATAACTGGGCCTTCTGAACAAAGACTGAGAAGGGGGCAAGTTAAGCAGCTATAGTGGAAATGAAGAAAGAGTGAGAATATAAATTGCATCCACAATTATAGGTGGATATCTACACAACTGTAGATAATTCAAGTACCTCAGGTGTGCCCCTGTGAAGTTCAAAGGAAAGGCAATATGGTTAAAGGGTCTGACTGCTGGAGAGGCTGTCCTGTCTGATGCTGAGCACGCCTCCCTCCCAGGGCTCTTTGCAGCTGTAACTTGGTTAGGTTTGCTATGACCAATTTGGGGCTAAGAAAGCAAAACAACACTTCTGCAATCTGCTGCTGTTAAGAGCTGGAACAGCACAATTGTTTGCCTTGCTGTCACTTTGTTCAGCCTCTCTCTTTGGAGAGATTTTTGTCACCAGATTGGCAGTATCAGGAAGTTGTTATTTTTCCACACATAATCAGCAGCAGAAAGTGCACAGTCCTGTTTCAGCCTCCAGGTGCTTACAGACATCTTTGTTAAAATTGACAAAGAGAGTGAGAACTGAATGGAAAGAGATGACGAGGTGACCTTGACATGGCCTAGTGCTAAGGGACTGCATGGGAAGAGAGGGCTCTCGTGGCCATCCAGGGAAAGAACTCCTGCCTCTGACACAGTCCAATTCTTCTGAATAATAAAATCACAATATTTTGAGGGAAATAGCACATCCTGTTTGATAGCATCGCTAGCGATAACAAGAAGGAATTTGAACATCCTTGGTGTTTAGGTCACTCCTTGTGACATGTATGGAATGGTGCCCTCTGGGGAGAGCTTCTGTCTGATATATTTTAGGTGGCGTAGGCAAGGAAGGGAGGATCCCAACAACTATTCTGTATCTGACCTAGAACAAGAGGTCAGGACCATAATATGGCCTCTAGTACTCCTTGTCACTGAAATCCTTTCACTTCACGCCTTATTGCATAAGTTCAACATACTTTTGGGCTAAAGCTCTCCTGAGCACTTAGCTCTCTAAACTCCCCGCTCAGCAGGTGGCTTATTTAAATGTGGCTGTCAGCTTGGCCAGTGGCCAAAAGCAAATGGCTCGATGCGTGAACCACAGTGTTTGGGTTTAATCCTGTTCTCATTCCTGCCAGCACAATCCTCCTGGCTCCGGTGGGGTTGTGTGGGGTACAAGTGAGTGCAATATAGGGCTGTCTGCTCAACTGTTTGTCAAATAAATCTATGGCCAGTCACTTGCATTATGTCAGCTAAACATTTGCCTGGCACTCTCGCGTCTGCGAGCCAAGGAGGAATTCTGGGTTGTTTGAAATGAAAACCATCATTGTCAACTCTCACTTAACCAGCAAGCATTTCTTCTGTCACATGTAAGTAACTTATTTTGCAGCCCACAGCCTCGAAGAGGAAATAGGAAATTTTTCTAAACATCCAGTACAAATGGGGATATTAGCTGCTTAATTGATTCTTCGAAATTTGGGTCTTATGACTGAGCAGGCGAGATGGAGGGAGAGGGGAAGCACATGGTTTAAATTAAACATATGGAAAATAACTGCCAAATGATAAAAATATATTTTAAAAGTAAGCAAACCTGTTTTCCCTCTACCTCTCCATTAAATGTGTCAGGAAAGGGCCTTTACAACTAGGTGGTAATTAGAGAGGAAAAAGCAATGCTGTCAGAGCAGTCAATCTATCACATCCTCTACTGCCTAAATGTTACTAGCAATTAAACAAGTTAGTAGGGGAAAAACTTGACAAGCAAGTTTTATCACAGCGTCATCTTGGTGGCAAAGTATGTGGGTGCTCTTATTAGATTACCCTGTGCAACCCCAAAGATTTTAAATCCAGCCCCAGGTATGCACGTTCAGACCAAAGAGACTATTTTCTTTCCCAGACTACCCAGGCGCAGGGAAGATTACAATGCTAAAAATAAAACAACCTTTCCCACCTCCCCCTTCCTCTCCCCTCCAAAGTCAAATCTGTCCAGGTTGACTGCTCCATTAAATTCAAGAACAAAAAGTTATAAATTGAACATAGGGAGAGCAGTGCCTTTTCTTAAAGTGATGTTTCCTCGCCTTAATGGATTTAGCTATGGCAGGGAGTCAGAGAGAAGCTGTCTTAACTAAATCTTTGACTGATTATGCATTTTTTTTTCTATTCATACAAGATAGATTCATCATTCCAATTTGTCAAGCTGGCGAAGTTCCAATTAATTACACCAGGAAAAGCTCAAGCTGCATTAGGCCTCTGTCAGGCCTAATCTAGTGGTTCATTTACTGGAGCCCCAAATGAAGAGATATCAGAGGTGTTGTTCCTCTTGGTACTTAATTTGATGAATGCCCTAGCAGCACGATCGGTGGCAGAGGTGTGTATGTGTGTGTCTCTTCATCAGCCACCACTGCTGAAGTCGTCATGCTTTCGCTAGTAATTTGAGGGCTCATCTGTATACTGGATGTTTTTTGGAAGGTCTATTCTTCATTGATATGCCAAAAGGTTTATTCTGTGTGTGCCTGTGTCTGGGTGCCTTTCCAGATCTGCTGGACCCGATTCTGAGCTCAGTGGTGCGATCAGCTGGGATTCAAAGCCTTGTATGGAAATGTAAAGCAATAGCAGTTAGACTGGATGCTGCAAAGGGCTGTAAATTTTGACTTCCCTGTTGTGTGTTTGCAGAGGAAGCATGGCTTTGCACATTGCTCATGAGAAAGTCAGGGATATCATCCGTGTCCACTGTAAAGAAGTGTTCAAAATGCTTGAGTAACCCAAATCATTTCTTTGCTAAATGGATTTGAATCTTTGATATAAATATATATGTGCTGTACAGTGAAGGAGTATATGCAGGTACAGATAGACTCTGACACCACACTGGTGGGCTGCTATTGACTATATACATCCTATGCTAATTCTTAAATATTTTACAGTAAAGACACTATGGACCAAGAACATATGTTTCTTTTCTGCAGCACTTTACGTACGAATTATTCAGCATAAGGTGCCAGAATGCCAATATGTTTAGCTTACTTTTGGCTTTTAACCACTGCTGTGATTAAAGATGTAACTGCAGCAGTGCTGTCACTTTGCACGTAGGTTTAGGTGTCTCAGAAAGGAGGAGGCATTAGCCAAGAGTAAAGTAGCTGTGTACTTTGGCTGAGTAAAATGCTAAAAGTCTTCATTTGCCAGCAGTTCCCATGCTGGGTTCCTGAGTTTATTTTCCCCTGACTGTGTTTGAGGGACTGGTGTGTGCAATGATGATTTTTAATGGCAGCTATCAGACATGCATATGGTGCTCAGCAGGAGCCTGTATTCTGAGCAACCAAGGAGAGAATTGATGCACTGATGGCTGTACTACGACAACTCTGGAGACAGTTTGGACCTCAACTGGTGCTCATTTTTGGAAGGAAGGTCTTTGTATCTGTTAATACATCAAATTTGCATCTGCCATTAGTGCGTCAAAATGAGATAAGCAGAGTTGTATGGCAACAGGGATAACACCCTAAGTCTTGTCTTAGGTGAGACTTTTGTAAGCATTTCTCTTTTACTTCTGGACAAAATCAAATAAAGACATTTAAATCCCTGTGGGAAGTGTTGAAGGGAGAGACAGACTGCAGTTGTAATGATCTCTTTTCATTCTGCACAAGAAGGGTTTTGCTGGACTTATACATTTGAGGTTGGTTCTTAAATGCTCTGCTTAAAAAGTCACTGAGGACCAAAACCATATGTTTCTTTTCTACAGTACCTTATGTATGAATTATTCAGCATAAGGTGCCAGAATGCCAATATGTTTAGCTTACTTCTGGTTTTTAGCCTTATGTTTTGTGTTAAGCAGATTGTTTAAACTCACCTGTTGAACTTGAAATAACTAAAAGCCTTTGTGTAGTCTGGGCCAGACAACAGTGAGCTCTTGTAGTTTCCAAGGCTCTGGGCTGGGCCCTTGGTTATTGTATTTGTACCCATATGCCATAGGCTGACTTGGCTTTGCACCTGGCATTTCCTTTACATTTGCTGATATTTGTCTCTGGTTTACAAGCCTGCTGGGGTATTTTGTGAGTGGTTTCAATGTATATTAATGCCAGTAGGTACCTGAGGCAGTCCAGAGCTGTCAAGAGCAATGTACCTGCTCTAGGTAGAGATTGTCTTGACTGGTTGTTTTTCATATGCACCACTGAGATAGTGTTGTTCTCTCTGTCCTTTAGAGAAGTTAGAAATGCTTGTTTGTCCTTCTGCTGAGAAGGCACAAGGTTGGAGGCTCAGTGGATGTGTCCATGGTCTGTCTTTCCCTCTCGATGTGTGCTGATTTACCTCAGGGCTAAGCAGAAATATGTCCCTGGAGCTGCATTGGACTTGTGCTGTTACAAATTAAAAGTAACGTAAGGGATTGTACATAACATGCTATCAAAGATCATGTTCACCTGTGCTCTCCTTCCTCTGGCACCAAAATGAGGTTCATTCACTGCTAAAATCCCACTTAACCTTTCAAAATATAGCCTACATAGTGCAATCATCTCACTCGGTGGCTTAAAGACTCTGATGACTCCTGAGTCATTCAGACAAGACAGAAGTGATCTCTTATGGACACAAGAAGTTGTGAAAAGGCCATAATTCAACAGAAATTTCTTTCTGTGAGCATGTGACCCAGAAAGCTAAAACTGTTCTTCCTTGGGTTCTCAGTGAATTTTCGTCTTCATCCAACGCTGAATGCAAACTCTGCAGTAGTTTGGGTCATCACATGAGCATCTATCTCTGAGGAATGATTATAGATGATGGATTATTACCTTTAAATAAGGGGTAATTAATGCTTCCCACTCTGACTTTAATGAAAGGATTTCCTGATGGAGGCAAGGGGGAACCACAAGGAATATATTGTACCAGTAATGCCCCTTTGGGAGTTGTTGGCACAGTCTATGGTTAATAATTTGGAGTAACAAATAAATGTGGGCAATGTGTGATATATGTATGGAAAAAGAGGTGTCAAATTATTCATTATGAATTATTCTGCCAGTTCCAATAATAACCCAGCTGTTGAGGAGGAAACGAAAGCTAGATCTGTCAGTGTAGACAGACCCTTTTGCAGTAATTCTATCTCTTTCAAATGGAAAAATATAAACTTCCTTGGAGAACAGAAAATTAGATAAGACAAAAAGAATGGGATCTCTGCTCCAAATGCATTGTTTTCAGCTTAATGCACACTAATGGATAATAAAAATGGTTGATTAATGAACAACCGGCACACCAACCAACTGAAAAAACATATTTTGGCAGTCAGCACTTGCAAAATCCATGGGTTAAAGACAAGTTCAACCTCTGTCACTGCTCTCACTGTGGGCAGGTGCAGTGTTTTCACGAAGAAAGGCCAGACTCTGTGTGTGTGTACTGTACGTGTGTATGTGTGTAGATATTGCCAGCTATACCTTTGGGCAGATTTTGGGACACTGTTTACATGTAATACCTGAAGATACCTGATAGAGTAGCAAACCAGCATCTGGCAACAAGGGAGAAAATCTGGGACTCAAGAGAGATCCCGACATCCACAGGTTGCCATATGGCTTCAGATAGGTTTTTGCTCCCTCCTGAAGCTTTTTCTCTTCCCCTTCTCAAAGCAGGGGGTGAAACATCTTCCCTTAGTCGTTACAAGCAGCTTTCTTCCTTTCAGATAATGACAGGTATAGATGGTGCCTTTTTAAAGAGGATGGTGCAATTTATTCCTTTGTATCAACCTTGATGCCATTTGTGAGGAATGATGTGTTGAGCCACCAAAGGAGAAAGTGAACGAAGTCTCTGGATTTGGTGAGTGAGTCTCTCTCCAGATGTGTTAATTTGGTCCCTGTCTGAAGGCACTAAAGGAGGTTTTGCTCAGCTTTTCTAACTCTGAAGACACAGTTTGCACAGTGTGAGCCAAAGGCATTGATCTGAAACCATGTGAGTTGAAACAAAATAATTAGAAGATTTTTGTGGGGCTTTGTCATGTTTGAATGTATTGCCTTTAAACATGTAGGGGGAAAAATATCTCTGCTATGTGATGCTTGGTCAGCTTTAACGCTCTCATGCCAAAGGGTCGGAAAATGTTAATACTCTTTACTGATGAACCCTTTTCTAAAATATTAATAAGCTCACCTGGCAGCCTGTATGTCATCCCTGCTTTGTGTCTTGCAAACTGTGCTCACATCTGATTAAAACGTGAGCTGTCCAGGGCAGGACCTGTGTGTTCAGTGCTGGCTTGCTTACTGGTGCTATTATAAATAATTAAGATAATTATAGATTATGCCAGTGTTTATGGCAACTGACTGCTTTGGGTCGGCTTCTCTGAGGACTCCTGTCATCAATGAAAATTTTGCAAATGGAAGGGTTTGCAGACTCCGGCACCAAAGATGGATTACCTGGATGCTTTCAGAGCTATAAACAATGCACATTCCATTTGCCTCTCCATCCTGTATGGAAATGATCAGAAACTGTAATTTTATAGTGCAAGTAAATGGGTGAGAGGCATCAACAGTGTGAGTGAGGCATTGTCTTTTCTGATGCCAGATCCCAGAATATTAAGAGTTTGCCAAAGGCGTTTCAGAGATAGGTTTCCTATCCTCATCAATAATTTAAAACATTCCCAAGCCTCCTCTGTGTAGCTCGGAATAAGAGCTGAAGGCACGGATGTCAGAAGGCAGGGTGACTCCCAATTAGTCAGGTAGAGTGCTTTCTTGTTGACTCAGCCAGGGCAAGGGTAGCTATAAAATCCAGGCTTAAGTCCTTATAGATTTCTTAATAGTTTTTCTCCTTTAAATCTGTGGTAATTTGTAGGAGATGAGTGGGCAGTCCACTGGGGTGCTCGTTAGTGCCACGGAGAAAGCACTGGGGCGGGCGGGTAAGTTGGTGGATGAAGCTGCTGACAGAAGATGGGTTGGGGAATCAGCACCATATTGCACCTGAGCAAGGCCCTGAAAGAGGGGGCAGCTTTTAGAACCTGCTGGGAACCATGGCATGAATTGTGGGCATTACCAGGCAAGGAGAGTGTGCAGTGGTGCCTTCTAAACTGGGACTTGGTGTTGGCAAGCATTGCCATTAGGACTGTTGTATCTACGGGGAGTTGTGAGGATGTGATGGTGTTTTGTCCTTGCACACCAGGGTGGGTCCTATTAGAACGTTCTGGAGTCATGCAGAAAGTTGCTTGTGGGCCTCTAAAACTGGGCTGTGTGAAGGAGTTGCCCTGAATCAGCCAATTTGCAGCAGCTCTCTGGCTGTGTCTCTCTGGATGGGTCATAAAACACTGGAGTGTCCTATCTGACCATGCTAAACGTGTTTATTTACCACACAGCTTATTGTGCACTAAACTCATCCACATGGCAGGCAATTTTCTGGTGCTCAGGCCACTATTTGACCCAGCTGCCATGGAGAAGGCTGTATTAAGTCCAGCTGATCAGGGCTGTCTCCACAGTGCAACAGGAAATTAGTCTCTATAGCTATGTGACTCTGTCAGCTTTTTTACGCATTTCACACAACTCATTTCCTATAATGTGCAGCCTTTTCCTACCATTTTTTCCCCTGCTGTGAGTAACATTATTTTGATATTGCATTCCCCAACGTGGCATTCAAATCCTAAGCTGACACTAATTATGTATTATTGTTTCTTATTTTTTTAAATTTTCTCCTGACATTACCGACTGCACCTGTTTCTGCCTTAGTGTCTCTAACTGCATGTGATTCCATCCAAAACATGCTGGTTCCTTGCACTTGGTTTGGAATTGTGTCTTGCAGCACACTTCTACATTTAATTGCAGCTTTGTGGTGCTTGTCTGGCCCAGTGGTAGTGCTTGACTGCATCTTTCCTCCTCTGAATAAATATGGATTTCTCAAAGCTATACCTTTTACTGTTGAGATCAGATATTTAAATAGCTGTCTACTAAGAAAAGAGTTACAGATGCCTTGAAGATAGACGTTTTAGAGATTAGAGGAGCTTTGGAAAGCTGCAGGTGAAGAGAGAATGAAGAGTATGGGGTTGCAGGGAAGTGGGGATTTGCTTCCCTCTCTAGGCTCATGCTCCAGCACTGACTTCAGCCATCATGCATATATTATTGCCCAGGCCTTGAGTTCTTATTAAGTCTTTATTATATCTTTATAAAATTGGGGTTCTCATTCCAAGAGGAAAAGATCTTCAGCTCTGCAACTTGGATTTTCAAGAACTGGGGTGTTCTTAGTGATGCAAGAGGTGAGACAGTGTCCACCACGTGGATTGAGTTGTCTGTGTAGGTAAAGCCACGTGGTGCATGCTCCAAGCTCATGGCAAAGGCAAGGTAGTTCAGTCATCTAAAATTAAAACTCCAAGTATTTGATGCTCCAGGTCTTGTCCCCTGTTTCTGTTAAGATGACAGAATTTCTGTGATCCTTAGCAGGGCCAAGTTCTCACGTAAATTGCACTGCTTTGGGTCTAAGACAACCCCTCTACACTGCAAGGATTTTATCCCTGCTGTAGAATGCACACGTGCCTGTGCTTTATGCTTTGGATTTTACTGATCAGGTGGCCAGAGAGCTGGTAATATGCCACTGGGCCAGTGGCTTAATGCAGGAATTACTGGAAGCAGCAATCTTGGAGTGCTTTTTATGAGGATAACAAGGCTTTTGCAGACATAAAAAGCAGGAGAAATGCTTATTAGTTATGGGGAAGGTGAAAGGCTTAGAAAACTGATTAGTGTAGCAGTGTGGTCAGATTGAAATGAAAGCTCAGTGGCATAATCGTTAATTGGGTGCTTACTTACCTACTAATTTGAGCTTGGATGTCAGCAGTACTGCACTTCATCTCAAACCAGAGGTCAGGCTTTAATGCTACATCATAAATTACGTAAAGGCACAACACTAACAATTAGATAATTATGGAGACCCATGCTGTTGCAATTTAACTGGGCAAGTTCAGGGCAATCATGACAGGAATAGTGCTTAACCCTGAATCTGCTGCCTTTCTTTCAACCTGACAGCCAAATATATGTGGCCGAGGAGGTACCCAGCTGTCTGGCAGCCCACAGGTTAAAAGCATCTTCCCCTATTAGTCAGATTCATCAGATGGCCTGGGCGAACTCTGAGGCAATATTGCAAAAACATTAATTATGGTTCAGAAAAAAAAAGCCTGTGTTTGAGTCTGCAGGAGATTCTGGGCAGGGCACAGCAGTCAGAAGAGTTTTTGTGTTCAAGGCACTGTTGTGGTTTTTCATTTGTTTCTAAGCCAAACCTATGCATATGTTTGGTTTGTTTGCTTTGCTTAAATAAACCACCAAGCCAAAAATAAGTTTACCTGCAGGGATCTCTTTCCATACATCTGTGCTGCACAGGACAGACCCACCAAACCTCCCATTTCAAGCACTGGAGCCATTCCACTGCCCCCAGCTTGTATCTGCCCAGCTGGCAGTGCTGCTTTCTGGGGCACAAGTAGCACTGTAGAGCAGAGACACAGCCACTGCAGAGGGTGGCTTTTCCCCAGCTGTTTTCCTGCTCCAACCCTGCTGGAAAGCACTTTTCCTACCTGCAGCCTCTGGTGACTCTTGCCTGTCATTGCCCAGAGCTTTCAGCATGGATCCCCTTGCTGCCCATGATGGCTTTAATGGGGAGAGAGTTCGATCAATGCTGGACATTTGAACATTCAATCCACAGGAAAGATATTGGAGATCGGGGGGAAAACACCAGTCAGGTGGTTTGAAAAGTGATTGACAGCAGGGTGAAATTAATAACGTGGGGATCTTGGGTTGCTTGGCCATTTGGCCATGTGGTTTTAGACATAAGCAATGTACCTTCATTGAGAAAGATGTAATGAGCAGTGGTTTCTACAGGCTTTATTGGATTTAGGCCTGGGACTTTTTTTAGTGCTGTCCTTTTACTCTTGTTCCTGATCCTTCTGGTAATCAGGTAAATTGCTCACACCATGATATTTTATTACGTCCGTAAACATTGAGGATTTTCCTGTGCTTGGCCAGGGTTGAGTAAAATCTGTGAATAAAAAAAAAAAAAATAGATCTGCCCACTGCTGTTATTTTGGCAATGTTTTCCTTATTCAGGACATTTTTTATAATCAACCAAAAAAATGTCCTTTGAGGCAATATCTCCTATTAATAGGAATGGTGTCTTATGGTGTACTGTGCAATGTTGTATGCTGACAGTTTCATTTTTGGGTTGAGGAACTGTGTGCTTTAGCTTTAGCCATGTTTTGCTTTAGCCTTGGTAAGTAAAATTCCTTCAGGTGCTAAGTGTGTTATAAAAGTGCTAGGAAACCCTTAGCAGTGGCACATTGCTTTGAAAAATAATCTTATAACCTTTATATATGTGCTGCAATATAGCATGGTCAAGTAGTGACACATCTGGTTACCTATTATTAAGGGTTGAGTTATGGTATGCTTTTTGTTTTAATTAGTTTGTGATAAACAAAAACTCAGGGGCTGTTCTGCTCTGGTAGTTCTCATTTTTCCTGCAGCCTTCCCTGCCCTTATGGGTTTATTAGTGTAGAAAAAGTGGAATGTTGTACTTGCAATGTCTAGACTGCCGTGGTAGAGCAAGCAGGAGGCTTGGTCTGAACCAATTGTCCATCATGCAGTGCTGGGGGCTCTGGGTAGGTCAATGTTACATTTAATTTGGCAGCTAGGGGCTGTGTCCACACCCAAAATCCCTACCAGCCCTGCAGGATAGGCTGTGTGGGCCAGGTTATCCCCTTTTGGGAGGATATGGGGAGAGGAGATGGACTCACTTGTTCTTGCAGCCTGAAAACTGGATTTTTAAAAATTCTTTTTTCCCCCCTGATACCTTTGAAAGGGGAAGACACAGCTGAATTCTGCCGTGGTTGGGCTACAGCTGGCAGTGTGAGTCCAAGAGCTGCGTGTGAATGTTACTGGGCTTAGTCCTGCAGTGACCAGGAGGGATTTTCTGGCCTTTGGAAAGAGAAGTCTCTGTGTAGAGTTATCAGCCCTCCCTCCAAGCAGTAAAATCAATCCCATTCTTTGGCTGCCGTCCTCCCAGCTCTGCCCAAGGGAGAGCCAGGCCAACGGGTGTTGAGAATGGCCACGTTACACAGGGTCATGCTGGGTCTGAATCCAGCCCTTAAAAAGCCTTTAATGGGTTGGAAATGATCTTTAGTGCAGGGGACATGCAGGAGCAGCCTCGCAGGCATGTTGACAGTTTTCCCCTCCTAACAAACGTGACACTGCTCTCCCGCAGCATTGGAGGGTATTTATTGCAGCCCATCTATTGCAGTGGCACGAATCCTTTTCCAAAGGGGCCGATGCCTTGGGTCTGTGACAATCTGATCAGCCCTTCAGACCATGACATAAAAAGACCAGCAGTTCCTCCTGGCAGGCTTTACTAGCAAAAACCTAGCACAGAAAATACTCATTTTATAAATAAACCCTCTCATGGGAATTGCAAAGGAAGACTTTGTCCTTAAGATTGTGCAGACCCAGAGGAGCTGCTCTGTCTGCATGTGTATCTCTTGTGGGCAGCTCCTCACAGCTGGCTCCAGGACACAGCCTCCAGGTCAGAGCTTGCTCAGACAGCCAAGGAAAAGCCTCTGCCAACCCTGGAAGCTTCACTGCAGTATTTGGTCCTTCTCTGGAAGCTGTACCTGCTGCCTGGAAGAGAAGGAACTAGACTTGCAGCTAGTCGAGTCATTTTAAAAGCACAGGTTTCTGGAGCCAAGAAGGAAAGCTGAGCAGCATAAAGCAAGTGTGCCCTCAAGGTTCAGGAAGCAGAAGGTGAATGAAAGGCACCTGCAGTGATTTCTTTTAGAAGGATCACTTGATGTTTCACCTTTTCATGTGGCTTCCTGACACTGGTGTCAGGACTTTTGCATCCTTGGGACTGGTGCCAGCGTTCACAGAGCAAAGAGCAGAGGCTGGTGCTGTGGTTCACTTATCTGGGCAAGATCCCAGGCAAATGTGACAGTGAAATGCTGTGCCTGAAGCAAATCAAATGTTTGCACTGTGGATTAAAGGCACAGTGTTGATGAAGCACATAATGCTCACATAGCTGGGTGCACCACAGCACTGGTGCCCCATCATGGGCTTGATTCTTTACCAGCCATTAAAAATCCTGGACATGCTTTAGTTATAGCCCTTCCCTCTCACAGAAAATATCCATAAATATAACATTCATGGGTCTGTTTGTCTTCAAAACCATGGACCATTCCCACTGTAGTGTCTTGATGCTGATTGCCATGGGATTTGTTGCTGATGCATTGTGAATTGGGTTGAGCTGAAGAACACCTGAACTGTACAGCTGGCCAGGCAAATTGTGTCATCTCTGCACACTGGGAATAAAACTACAGGTCCAGTTTACTCAGTTTGTTCAAGGTCACTGGGCTGGTTTAACTTACACAAAATCTTGGTACTTTAGAAGAGTTGCTTGCTTTGATATAAAGCTCTGTTTCATGTGGACATTCTCTCTCTTCACTGGATATTTTCTTACAATCAAATTGGAATTTTTAACTGCCATTGCCTTCAAAAAGCGGAAAGTAATGTTTTCTTGCAGAACCAGATTTGGTATCATGCATAAAGCAGAGATGTACCACTGTACACCAGTGTGTGACTTAAGTGTGCACTGGTTTTTCCAAGTGAGCTTCCAGTAAGTAAATCCCATCATGCAGACCCGCAGCAGCACTTACAGGTGCAATGCTGCATGCACTGAAATTGAAGTTACCTTTAAGGGCCTTGGCACCGTGAAGCTTTTCCATGGCTGCAATCAGTAACAGCAGTACTGTTGCTAACAGTGCTGCTGCTCCATCTGTGACAGAGGGAGTGGGGAATTTAAACTGGATTTTGGTGCCCAAATGCAGTAACTGCATGGCCTGAGAGAACAAATTCTGTGTTTTGGTGGTACATCTGCCTCTGAATCAAAAATCTCTTGACTAGTCTGGCCAGGCTAGGACTGGAAGTCAAGCAACATCATCATCTGGTGCTTGATTTCAGTTCTTGGTGATAAAAAAATTAAGAATTCTCATTGCATTTATGTTTATTTTTGATACAAATGGCAAAACAGTTCAGCAAAACAGAAACTTTACAGCTGAGAGATTGAGTAACAAGGGGAAGAAAATGTCAATGCAAGTTAAAGCAAATTTAATAAAGCAAATAAAAACAATATACTGACACTGAAATATAATCTTAACGCTCTGACTGCATCTAACTGAAGCCAGGAAATTCTCAGCTAAGTGTTCCCTCAGCCCTCTTAAATCAGCCCAGTTTGCTTAGGCATTGTTGCACATAAGCGCCTTTATGAGCCAGCCCCAAAACACTGGATGATAATAGGAGCACTAAGAAGATATTTATTTTGTCAGCTGTGTGTTTGGGTGTATCTCTGATGGATGGATCAGCCCCGATTCTGCAAACCATTGGAAAAGCAGCTCCACTGCCAGTTTGTGCTCACACAGTTTGCAGAATCAAGGTCACTGCGCTCCAGGAAAAGTGCAATCCATAAGGTGGGACTGGAGGCACCACAGAGTTGCTGAGGTGCCTTTGTAGCTCCTCTAATGCTGCTTTTCACAGACACTAGAGAATTGATCTTCACAAAATCTATACATTGAGGAGCCTCCCTTTGCCAGATGAGAGGTTGAGCTCCTGAGAGGTTGTGATTTACCAGCAGAAAAAGTGTGTGTGGCAGTGCCAAGGCTTGATTGTGCCCTCTCAGTGCTCACCTCCACTGGGTGTTTTCTGTCTGAGATGCTCTGCTCATGGACTGGAAAAGATTAAAAGGCTCAAAGCTGGAGACATTTGCACTGCCCTGCAGGTGCAGTGTAATTTGGGGGATTTTAGATAGAGATGAGAGGGGGTTCACCTTTTGGTTTTGGGAACTGAGGGCCTCCGGAGCCAGAATTGCCTGGAGTCCTACTTGAATTGGAGACTTAGGATGAGAGCTGGGTCAGGATGGGGCTGCTGCACACAGCTGATTTGGAGCTAGGAGAGGATGCTGAGATGGGTGATGAGCATTTTAAGAAGCATGGCTTATTCCATAGCAATCTTTTTTTTCCCTAAAATAATTATCGAAGCAAATGCTGGCCTGGAAAAGGGCGATAAAGATTGCTACCTGCATCTTTTCTCCATCTTTTACCAGAAATCTGGCCCTTAAAATGTATTTAGAGTTCTGGATCTTTATTTTTGTGCAAAAAAAGGGTCTTTCACACGGGAGTAATCCTGTGAAAGCCTTTAGAGTCTGCCTGAGTCATTAGGTCTGCAGGTCTTCTGGGTGAGATAATATAAGGAATGGTTTGTGCCAAGTGCTTGGGTTTTTGTTCCCCCACCTCTTAGGAGTCAGACCAGCCAAATTTGAACTTCCTGATACTGTTTGCAGTTGATTAAGAAAACACAGATATCAGCCAAATATATGCCTTGGTTGTTCTTCTCGCTTATGTTCAGAAAATGCACCTAATTTTTCTCTTTTAGAAGCAGAAACAAACAGATTTCTTGCCCAGATTTGCCTTGTTGCTGGATTCCATGTCCAAGAAGCTTTGACCTGCCTGTGCCTCTCAAGTCCTCATTGCTAGTCCTGACCATCTCTTTATTGAAGAACCTTCACAGTCCATATCCATCCTGCTTATCACTCTTACTCAGTATTGACAAATCTATGCCCACTTCTGACAGGCCACAACTAATTGATTTTCTACCAGCCAAGTTTTCTAGCAAACACTTCTGCAGTATCTGGCCGTATGAGTTCCCCCTGGGCTCAGGGAAAGGTGGGAAATATCTTCAAAAGCAGGTGTTTTTGTAATATTTAAACACCGTCTCTTCTCTTGTTTTACCCCTAAAAGCCTGTGAAAGACAGAGTGGCAGTGACACGGTACCAATCAAAATTTTAAATTGCTTTTGCTGTTTTCCCAGTTTTTTTCTATTTCTCATGCTCAGGCTGTGAGATCTGTGGGACTGGGGCTGAGATGTTGTGCAGGCCCCAGAATACAGAGATCTTAATCTGTGCTTAGGGCTCCCAGAATGTGTGGCAGTACATGTATTAAACAGCCTCTTCTGCTTGCGTGCAGGAAAATCCAGTAAACCCATCTGGACAGAGCTCAGCCCTGCTTTTTAATTCCTTTCTGGTGGCCCACACTGTCCATGCTGGGCTGCTTTGGGAAGGTTCTGAGTGCTCCTCCTGCTTCCCAGTGATGTGGGGAGGGTTCAGCTGCCGTCCTGAAAGGGGAACACGCAAAAATAAATATCAGCACCTTTCTCACTGCTGTAGTCTCAGGGTAGGAAGCTATTTTCTTTCCTAAACCCCATTTTTTCACTGTAGTAATTCAGGGACTGACTATTCTTAGCTTTTACCTTTCTGTGTCTACGGGACCACAGGGCTGGGCCAAATCACAGCATAGCCCCAGCTGTCAGTCATTTTAATAATTATTATTAACCCCCTGCTGATGCTTTTCCACATGAAAGCAAAAGGTTCTTTGGCACTTTTCTTACTTTTCTTTAAAAGATGGAAGGTGGAATAACAAAGTTCTTAATTAGCTGAGCTGGTGTTGAAAAGCTCAGTGTCAGATTTCCAGGTCAGTGTTTGATGGAGGAATGATAGTGGGAAGTGATGCATCGACATTGATTAAAGAGCAGTGATGAAGCAAGATAAAATTGACATTTAATTCTTCCCAGCTAAAGAAATGTGACTGACAATACTTAAAGGTGAACAGTCTTATTTCTTGAATCAACAATGCAACCTGTAAAAACATCCGTCACAGCAGTCTTTTCTTAATTACTAACATCTAATTAGCCCCAAATCACTGTAGCGTGCTGATTACACTAAAAGGTGCCTGCCACTCTTTCTATTTTGGGTATAGCTGAGAAGGGCAAAGGATGTGAAATTAACTGGCACTTCCAATTGTTTCATCTGGAGACCTTGCAAAGAGTCCTCAGCTTTTCTCTCTGTTCTCCATTCCTTAGTCAAACAGAACAGTAATCCCAGGTGAGTGCTGGATGCTGACTGGGGACAGCTCACTGGAAACACCAGGAACCCCCAAGAGGGGTGTGAGGACACTGCAAAAAGCCAAGTTGCTGCCCTCCCTGCTGTTAATAATGGGGAGGGATTAATATTGCATAGAACTACATGTGTTATTGTTGGCTTTTCTTTTTTTTTCATGTAGTGCACTTCGAAGCTTCTTTAAAGTAGCAATTTAATGTTTCCTCACTTTAGCATAAGACCAACCCAGCCTCCTTTCTTCAAGTTGACAAAGGGCTTTTGATGGTCTTTTTCCATCCCTTAGCTTTTTTCCTTTGAAAGAAACAAGGGGAGTAACAAATAGAAATGCCCCAGTACCTTATTTCCTACAAGGGCTCTGGAGTGCTGCCGATGCCTCCGTGAGAGTTTGTGTCGCTGAAAGCAGCGTTCAGGTGCTAAAGCTTGAAGCAGCAGTTAATGCTCGTTTTTGAGCTCTGACTGAGTTGAAATACTGCTTGTTGCTCCAAGGTGACGGGGACAGGAGGCAAAATCCCAGCGAAGTAGCATCCTTTTATCAGTAGATGGTAGTATAACAACGTGGAAGGAGTGTAGCTGCTCTGAGGCTGGCCCAAGATCCAAGCTGTTGTACTCGAATCTTAAGTGAAAAACAAGACAAAGAGAGGCAGAGGATAAGTTCAGGCTCCTGTTATGTTCTACTTTTCACCAAATAGTAGTTTACAGCAGAGGGACTGAATGTATGTTTTTATTCATGATTTATGCATGGTTTATCTAGAGCAGTGTGAATAATTGATTATTTTTGTTCTCTGGCAGTGCAAAAAAATTAAAATAAATATTTTCTTTTTAAGCAAAATAAAAAAAAAAGTTAGGAAATCAAATAGTGAAAGGGAAGGAGCAGACTCTTTTGTGTCAAAATAAATATTTTATTTTTTCTCCAAAACAACTGTTTTGTTCTATAAATGCTTTGCTTTGAAGGATGGTTTGAATCATTTAACATAAAGGAAATTGCCAAGTGAAAGAGTTGTAGTTCAGTTCTGGCTTGTACATATCAAAATAACTGTTTTAAAACATTATTTTCTTTCCTATCTCTAAGGCAAAGGATTTGGTGAAGCTGGGACCAGCTTCCCAGAAGATGGTGCTGCCAAAACTGAAATTATCGTGAGGATGTTTCAACCAAGGCCGTCACCATCCAGGCTCTTGGTTTGGCCATGAATTTTCTCCTATGAAAATACAAATCAACTAGAATAAACCTGCAGAGGGGCCTTCTCCCCCTCTAAGCTCACATTTGCAAAGCCTTTTAGGTTGTGGTTTTTTTGTTTTTTTTTTTTTTTTTAATTAAAAGCAGACTTTTCCTGTATGTGAGCTCAGGGATCCCAGGGGCCGGATTCACAATGTAAATGCACTTAGGCTAAAGAGATCCATATTGATTTGTACCAGCAGAGGATCTGGCCCAGTAGGAGCAAACTCTGCTTTTCAAGGTAGTATTGAATTTGTATGTGTTGAATTCTGTGCTTTGGAATTAAAATCAAGGATTTGATAGCAAAAAAAGAGAGAAAAGGAGGGATTTGTAGAGATATGGAATCCACTGTTTTCACTCTCCATGTCGTCTTATTAGCAAAAGCGCCGTGGTAGGGGTGATGTTGATGAAGATAAAGGGCTTTTTGGTTACAACTGGGTTCTAATCCAAACCCTAATCTGTGTATCTGCTAATGGTTGACAAATGACCGTTCTAAGGGGGAATAGAATCCATGAGAATTTTATATTTCAAGCACATTCTGACTGGGTCTGTAGCTCATTGAAGAGTGATGCTGAGCTTTTTTTGCCAACATTTTTTTCTCTTTCTTGAGTTCTTTACTGCTAAAAATACATTAGCAATATTATCTATTTTTAAGTCTACTCTAGTAAACAGACCTGTGAATTAAAAGCAGTAGTACAGTGCAAATGTATGAACACTCTGGCAGGTGGAGTGTGACCTGTGGGGGGCTGAAAATTTGTCAATCTATTAAAACGCCACTTTTTAAAAGTTTATGCAGTGGGGCCTGTCATTTCAGAGCAGGAGCCTCTTTCCATAGTGCCCAGGGCTGAGGATGCTGTGGCCAAAAAGAGAATGGGGAGGTCTTGAGGATTCTTTGGTGAGGGAGTAGCTTTTTGTGGTGAATCTGGACTTGCAGCCACAGGGCTGTCCCTTCCTGCCACAGCAGGATTTTACTTTGTCTTGTATTGCAGAAGAGTTTGTGTTGGAAGGACCTTAGAGATTTGGTGAACATACCTCAAACAGGGCTAGTTCTGCTGTGATAGGTTGGGCTGTAACAAGAAATGGTTCTTTATCCTTGGTTACTTCGTGAGTTGAGGTTATTGTGCGTGTATGAGGTGTGTGTAAATATGTGTATTTATATTTATATATATATATATATATCTATCCCATATTTATGTGCTTAGTGTCACTGAAAGACACCTTGTGAGGAAAGCTCTGTACAAGCTCCCACTGCATTTATTTTGCCAAATCCTCCCTTGTGCTGTCCCCTCACTCACTCTGACTTCCCCAGGCCTGTGCCAAGGGTTTGCTGCCAGACCCCTGATGGGACTGCAGGAGCTCTGGAGAGCTGGAGGGGGAGGCAGGGCAGGTCTTTCACCTGCATCTTTCTCCATGCCCAAGAGGAGCTATTTAGTGTTTCACAGAGAGCTGCTGGCCTGGGGAACAGATCCTGCAGAGCCATGGTGGAGCAGTGGCTCGGTGCTGGGAAACTGTGGCTGAGTGAGTTTAGCACTTCGGGCTGCATGTGACAGAATCTGTTAAAGTGCAGCTCCACACAGAGCGTGTGGGAAGGGAGAAGGACACAGGAAGGCATTTCAGAGTACTGGGATGCATTAAAAACGTCATTGTCTGGTGCATGCACTACTTTATGGGGACACTCAGGCTGTGTAAGGTGTACAGTAGCTCATCTGCAAATGCATCCTGGCTGTGCCACACAAAAAGCTGTGACAGGAAACTTTCTCTTCATGTATTTCCATCTAAAGGCACAACACACAGGTGAAGGGTTTGCTGCAATATGTGAACAAGTGCACTGGCAAGTATTATGTTAGTAATTGCTAAATCAATTGTTTTTCTATCTTAAACAAACAAACAAACAAAAGTTTAAAACTATCCAGACCAAACAATAGCATACCAAACTTGCTGGTCATAGCCAAACTGTCCCAACTTACAGTAGCTTGGATGTTAGTTTGTGTTATTGATACCCCAACTACAGCTTCATCTGGTTAGAGATGTGTGATGCACTTAAAATGAGAGATGTATGAAGTTTATGTCTGTGTGGGATGGTTTATGTCTCTCTGGATGGTCTTGTGCAGAAAGAATGGTATAACTGAAGAAAATGACTCTCAGTAATTTTAAGTGGCTCTGATTAAGGTGAGACTGATGCTACCATTCCTGAGTGCCTGTTGTTTTGTGCCTGGTGCTAGAAGGCCAACTGTAGGAACACAGAATGTCTTGTTCCAAGGATTAAATCCAGCTCGGCAGGAACCTCCCTGTTCCTTTCCAAAGAGTGAACATGTGTGTGTGTGCACATCTGGGGCCGACAAGCACAACCTGGCAAACCTGTGCTGGGAAACCACAGCCTGCTGGCTGCTTGCAGGAGCTCAGGTGCAGGAGGTGCAGTAAATCCTTCCTCCTGTTTAGGTAGGGGACCTTCAGATGACAGGATGCCTAAAACAATTCAGTTCTGATGTCTCCAACCTATTCCAGTAAAACCAACTGTCCAGCCCTATGAAAGATGAACTTTTCCCAGAGAAACTGGATGAAAGGTGTGTCTGCCTCTGTACATTCCAGAGGAGAGCAACCAAACTTTTTGTCTGAGGCTGAGAAAGTGTTTTGTAATGGCATGTGAGAGCTTGGTCATCTCCAGGGAAGCTGGGTTTCGTGCACAAGGTGCCAGGGCACGAGCAGGGCAGCAACACTGTGCTGGGAATGTATAAAAATGCATTTCCCATCAGGGATGGATGGTTGTGGTGTGAAGGGGCCAGGTTGAGAGCAGCAGGATCTCCTCAGCAGGGGGGTTCTGTGCTGAGATATTTCAGCCTTAGCGTGGGTTTGCTGGTTAATTTAACAGAAGTTGCTGTTGGAGTGCTTTGGAGGCAGGTGAGCAGAAGTGCAGGCTTTTAGAGCACAGAGGTCAGCAAGGATCAAACTGATAAAACAGGATGCTGTGGAGGAGGGAGAGGAGATGAGAGACACATGGACTCTCCACAGCCTCTGTGAAGGAGAAGAGATTGCCCTGTTCTCAGCAGTCTCCCCTCAGCTCAGGTGTTATTCCACAGGTCTGGGGAAAATCACAGAAGGAAACACACCAGGAAGAAGTAAGTCTGAGGTGACCTGTAGTATCTGTTGAGCTGGATTCTTTTTGTCTTTGCTGGAGTAAAGAGAATATGTCCGTGTCAGGAGGCCCTGAGTTCCCAAGCCTGGTGGGCTCTGGCAGGATGCTTGCCAAGGGGAAGAAAGAAACAGTGAGAGAGAGGGCTTCTGTTTTTCATTTGTGCAGGTGCAGAGCAGAGCTTTTCCAGAGATATGGATGTCCTTGCAAAGAGAAGGGGTACTGAAACTCAACAGGAGTTTCCATTTCCTTCACATCTGAGCTCATCCCACTCAAGCTGCAGGAGTTTGTAGAGTTCCTTTGCTGCGCTCACTGGCTTGCAGTAATAAAAAGAGATTGCTCAGGTGTATCCAAACCCAAGCTTCCATCTGCAACTTGCATCTTTGATACTGGGATCATTATTCACTTACACAGAGCGCAGGCAAAGCTGAGGACCGGCTCAAATCCAGGGCAAAATTCCTGTCATGCAGGTGGGTGCTGAAAAACAGGACTGACTTGTGTGTAAGCTGCCTTCAGTAACAGAAAGTCTGGGATGAAAGTGTTTCACAGGCTTCCCTGTCTCACTGAAGGCTTGACTGAGAACATAAAACTCTATGTGTAGACAGAAGTTGTTTACCATCACTTTTAAATACAGTCAAATGAGTAATTTTCTCTGTAATTTTTCCAGCTGTTTATGTGTAAGTCACGTCTGCAGAGCACTTTCTGTGCTCTCCAAATCAGGAGTTAAGTTATGTTGCTGAACTAGCTATATATAATAAAATACTTTCATTTACATCATAAGGGCTGCACATTGTTTTCCTGATAATCATTAGAACATAATCACTAGAACATAAAAGTGTTTGCATGTTTATGCAAAGTCTGATATTGGGTCTGATTTGCTATCATTCTGGAGTATCTGATGGTGTGGGTGGTGTTTTAGCCCAGCAGCCTGAGCAACTAGTACTTGAGAGCTGTTCATCAATAACCTGTAACTGATTGCATCAATAACAAGATCAAGTATGACAAGACTTACCTAAATTCTCCTCCTCCCTGCAGTCATCTCTCCCCCTTATGGAGGCAGTCCCTAACTCCAGGAATAGCATCCTTTCCGTCTGGGGTGGGATTCCTCCTCTGGTGGACTTCCACAGCTTGAACAAGTCATGAGGAATCCTGTTCTAGTCTTCTGAGAGAAAAAGGCACTTCTAAGGTGTTATTAATCTCATCCAAAAATAGCCATTTAAAGGACAGAGATGAATTGCAGTCTAGGAGTGCTTACTTTGGTCCTGCTGACTCCCTTAGATGTAGCATTCACAATATCTAAATATAGACGTGATGAATTTGATCCTTGGTGTTGTTCTGTTAGATCTGATGTAAAGGCTGTAGCAGTTGATGGAAATACTCTCATGGAGGTGTAGTTAGACACTGCATTGATCTTACTCCCGATCTCTTACTGTGCATTTTAATTTGAGCCAGTGCGGCCTCCCCTTTCAAGAGGTGGAGAGAAAACACAGTCAATTACACCATGAAAGCCACAGAGCTCCTTCAGTGATCCAAACTGACTGGGAAGTTACATTTGAAACCATTCACCCATTCCATTAAAAAAATACCAGGGAGCGTGCATCCCTATAAAATAATGATGGGCAGAATAAACTGTCTGAAAGTATCTCGCCTACTCCACACCATTTAATCAGGAAGCAGTGAGTGGAACTGGCCTAACATTTACAAAGGGAGAACTGACACAATGCATATTTGAACACCATGAGAAATAGCATCACCGGGGACAGAGAGTAAGTTTAGTTAATAATGAATGGCACATCCTATAAAACACCATTACACAGTGCTCAGGGCCCAAGAATGATGACATAATTATTAGGAGACTGGGAGATTAAGATATAATTTAAAAAAACATGACAGGGGAGGGTGTAATTGGGGAGACAAAATACACAGGAAGTTTGTAATTTACATGTCAAAATACCTTTTTCATGTTTTGATTGGATTGGACGCCGCCTTTCCACTTCATTTATCTTGGCTTCAATTAGAGGCAGGAGAAATGACATCTCATGTTCATATTCGTGACACACACTGTTCATAAAGACTTTCTAATTCTAACAGACAGTGAGGGGAAAAGGGAAACTCGATTCTGCCTCCATCATGGACTTCTTAGTTAACCCCTAATTTGTTTCTAAATGAGTCTGTCACTGTGGTTCAAATGAATATGTGCTTAGGAGTTGGGGTGTGTGTTTGGGTATTTGCTCATAGGCTGGGCTTTGCACGTGGCATGGCTGGTTGGACCCAAAAGCTGCTTTTCTGGGGGAAAAAAAAACCCCAGAAGCCAAGAACATTTTACACCCCAAAGAAGAGCTTTCCTGTGTGAATGGTGCAGACTGTTTTTATCAGAACAGCCATATTCACAGTGTGCTTGTAATCGTACAGAGCCATCTCCAAAGCAGAGGATGTGAGTTGTGATTTTCCCCTTTGGCAGAATTTTTGCTCTTTTTATTTTCTGTCTGTCTCTTTTATCTGGTGTTGCCATGTGTTTCCCAATTGGCTCTGAAGTCTGCTTCCATTTTTTTTCAGGAACTGTGCTCTGTTTTACACCCATTTCCACCCAGACACATACACTAGAAATGTCAAAGGTGTGTTTGAGATAAAGCCATATGTTTCATCAGTGCTGAAGTATCTGCTCACCTGAAGGCATGTACTGAAGTCTTTCCTCTCTTGGCAGCTGTGATTACCCTTTTAATTCTTCTTGTGCTTCACCTCAAAATCAGAGTTTTAGTTTTTTCCAAAGGCTGTTGATTTTGGTTTCTTTTCTTTCTTCTAAGATTTGCACAATCTTAGGTGTGGAAAGAGGGCAAAAGTCTTCCCCTCTGTAGGACTTCTGACCTCTAGAACTGGGAGCCATTTAAAGCATCTTGAAATGTCCAGCTGCAATCAGAGGTATTCAAAATCATCAGTCACTTTTGAAATCATGGGAAGCAAGTTTCAGGGCTTATCAGTAACTCTATTCATTGGATTTCCTTATAAAGCAAAATTGCTCCTGGAAATGCTAATAAGGAAATATCAGAGAGAGTAGTCCTTGAGACACGTCCTCTGAGAGGGACTTTGACTCACCAGACAGATACCAGAGCAGCTGTAAGAGGTCTCTGCATTTTCTGTGTGTGTCCTGAACTCTATCAGAAACTCCAGGAGTGACATGAAACTGGCTGAAGTGAGCAGTGCTGCTGTTGCTCATGCTATGATGTTTTTGGTATTTAAGCCATCTGCAGCCACGCTGGGGTCATTCACCATAAGGTCCCTCCAATTCTGGCAGGAGCTCACCACTGTCAAGAACACTTAGGTCTGGCTTCAACTGCAAGGTTAAAAAAATAATTTAAAAAGGCTATGAGAGAAACAGCTGGCTTAGGAAACACAGGCTGGGTCAGAGCAATCACTCATCCAGCCTGGGTGTTTAAAAGTGCCGCCAGAAGTTGCTGTCCAGAAGCAGTGTGTGACTTCAGCCTTTCTGCAGCCATTTGCCTCCAGTATCCGTAATTATTGGATTAAGGGTGTTAGAGGGTACATTCCTGCTTGTGTCTTTGCTGGACCTGCTGTCCATGAGTTTCTCTAATCCCTTTAAACACTGCAGATACCCTCTGCCTCCACAACCTCCCATGGCAGCAAGTTCCACAGGTTCACTGCCGGGGTTGCTTCACGCAGTTTTGCAAACTGCTTTTGAGCAGAGTGGGCTAAGATGCATTGCACATTCTACTGACCACACCTAGAGAGGCTGCACTGAATGTCTTTGGAGCAGAACACTGTGTGGCTTTTGAATATATAGCAACCTGAGTCAGAGAAATATCTCATCCTCTGCAGTCTCCAGGATAATATTGTCTGATTCCCCCAGCGTGCATTCTTTGTGATATAAACCATGCAGGTAGGCTGTGGGAAGTCAGTGGGACTGTGTGTAAAGTTACTAAGGTGCACATTTGATACTTGAAGAATTGTCCAACTTTTTCTTGAAGAATTGTACCCCTAGCTGATTGACTCTGCTGTCCCAGTTCCCTAACAAGCAAAGTAAGCAAATAAGAAATACTATTACTAAACCCCCCCTGAAATAGCTTAGGCTGTCAGGCAGAATGTTGGTGTGGTACAGGAAGATGCCTCAGGTGTTCCACAGTTCAACAGACACTTTGGTAGGTTGTGGATTTTACATGAACAGGTTTCAGATCACTTATGAACACACGAGTGGGTAAACACTAGGTACAGCTGCAGAAATAACTCATGGAGTAGCCAAAGCACCAAATCTATTTTCAACTCACATTAGCTGAGCTGACTGAACTCTGAACTACTTCACTCTGTCCTTTTAATAAAAGTAAGGTTCTGGATTTATGGAATAGAATATTTTTAGCTGTGTCATGGGTTCAATATCTACCCAGTGTACAGTGTGCCCATCTGAAGGTCTCTGGGCAGTAAACAGACTTTCAGTATCACTGCAGCTGCACAAATTTTACAGATTGGCAACTCATGTTCTAATATGCAATACCTGGAATCACCAAAGCTAAAAATTACTGCTTCATGAGTTATTCACATGCACCCATCCCATTTCTACTTAACACTGACATATGCAACAACCCCATTCTATGTGAGTACTTCTGTGGTTGATTTGATTTTTTCCTGTATCTCTGATGGTGTTTGAGAGACCAGGATAGCCTTATGTTGACTGTTCTAATAAGAATTACACAAAAGAGGAGAGAGCTGGCAATAGACTATCCTTGGGGGATGCAGAGTTTACTATGAAGGGGCTTCTGGCAACAAAAATTATATTTGCCACAGTGTTGTGTGACCCACTTTGAGCAGGGATAGATTGATCATCTGCAAAAAGCCCTGGAATAGCTGAAAGAGGGAATGTGCAATAGAAATCAGTAGGTCTTTATTTCAGTATTCATCATGACAAGGACAAAATGGAAAACACAGGCTAAGGGCCTGAGCTGAAGTCTGTGGTACCCCAAAGACTCAGGCTAGCACACACTGCATACATCATTAAGCCACTGGCAACAACACACTGAAGCCCTGCCCAAGTTTCAATTCTTACACTTCAAATAGTCTCAGCTCTCACCAGACAAATTAATATTTAATGCACAAGTGCACGCTGTAATATTCCCAACTGTGCAATCTAATATTAACAGCTATTTCATAAACCAACAAGGCCCATTCAATTGGTGACCATTTAAACTATAACACACCATTAAACTGTAAAAGCAGCCATGAAAACATGATTGAGATACATGTTTGTCAGTCCGTTGCTAAAAATGGGATTGTAACCATGTCAGTACAAAAAGTCAGCGAAAAGTGCCATCCAGAATAAAGGGAACCATGAAGCAAACTCCTTCTTGGAGCTGCAGTGTGGTTATTAGGGCAAAGTAGATCCTGTCCACAAGAATGTATAGATTTTAATAACTTTAAATGAATCCCTGAGGAAGTGTAGCACTCTGTAGCTTCCCTTTGCTTCCCTATGGATGTGTCTGCAGAGTCCCCCTGTTCTGTGCTAATTCTGCAAGGGCTACAGGAGTCATGGATGTTTAATCCATGAGTGAAGTGGGAAGGCAACTTCACCCCTGTCTTTAGAAAGCCAGTGGTGCTCTGCTTTATCCTGATTCTTCTCATGCTCCCATTCTGAAAATATACTGGTAAATTGGAGAGGAGGCAGGAAAGAGATGCTGGGGAAAATGCTTTGCCATGAGATACTCTCAATCTTTTTAGCTCATCAAAAATAAGATTGAGAGATGACTTGTCTTCAGTGTTAAGTGCCTCCACAGCAGGAAAACACTACTTTGTAAGAGGTTCTTTAATCTATCTGTGAAGTTATAACAAGAACCAGTGTTTGGATGCTCAAGTGAAATGACTCAGGCATGTGTTTATCTCAACAAGGGTAAATAAGCAGTGACAAGTTAATGGTAATAGTGATGTTTTTCCTCTTGTCTCCATATCAAGACAAGAAGCTTTTCTGAAAAACATGCTTATTCTTTGGTGTTTTCCTGTTAGGGATGGACGAGAGGGGCCCTGTGCATTGTACAAGCCTAAGTAGTTATTCTCCTTTCTCTTTCGTAGTCCAGGCTTTCAAGTGAGTTAAACGTGAGTTCACAAAAGAATGTGGAATTTGGTGTTGAAGGTATTGAAACACATTTGAAGACTTTAGCCTAAGCAATTAAAGTCTTTTAAAAATATCATTAAGCAAATGATGTCATATGAAGTGCCTTCAGATGGCTGAGTTTTAATTCTAGAGATGAAGGGAAAGTGGTCTGGAATTGGGTAGAATAGCAAGGTGAAACAATGAACCACAAGAAGTGTGATGTTAAAGGTGATGTGTTGTTTATATTCTTTTTTTTCCCAAATCCACCCCTCTTCACAAATAAAACAAACAGGTTTCTTGTGAAGTAATAGACTAATAAAAAGGGCCCTAAAATCTTTCCTTAAATAGCCTCCTTCATTTAAAGCCTCCTGTATTTTAAAGCCTGCAGGAGCTCAGACTGTGGTTTACCACATGAAGGATTGAACCTGCTGTTTTTGGAGGTAGGAACAACCTGTTGATAGATGACTTGCAAGTGACAGGTTGTAGTCAAATGTGACCCCGGCCAGAAGTGACCAAAACCTGGTGAGGTTTGATGTCTAATCTGAAATGACCTGTTTGTCTCATTGGAAGAGTGAGAAGTCACTCAAATCAGAAAAACCAGCACTGCAGATGGTACCAGCTGTCAGTCTGTGTTGGCAATCACATTAGAGAGGGCAAGAACCTGAGCAAAGCTTCTCAGGGAGAGGATTGCAGCTATTTGTCTGCTTGCCTGCTTGTCTGGTGGAGAGGGTAGAAAAGGTAAATCAGTTTTGTAGGGAAAAAAAAAAGTTCAAGAATGTTCAAAACAAATGCATTGCATACTTTAAAAGAAAAACGTTAATTTTTTCTGGCCTGATTTTCAGTTCCTGTTTTTTCTCCACTGTACACTGGGCCACCTTTTTATTTTTTTAAATATTTTCTGCTCTATTTTAATTCTGAACTGAGGAAGGAAGAGATTAAAAGGAGGAAAATTATTTCTGTGGAACAAGGCTCTGTGTATTGTAACTACTTAGTGCAGCTGCAGTAGAGGAGAGTGAAGAGTTTTGTAAACTTTCTTCATACTGTGAACAAATCTGTTTCCTTCTGGAAACTCCTCCTTGGAGGAATCCCATTTGCAGCTTTGTCACCCTTTGTGGAGAGCACTGAGCTGCCTCAGTGTACCTTGACACCAGCCCCAGGGACAGCTGAGGGTCAGCTCATAGAAATCAACTCATTTGACCTGAGATCTGAAACAGTTGAGGAGCCTCTGGGTAGACTGGAGTGTTGAAAATACAGTGATCACATTCCTCTTCATTCAGCCTCAGTCAAAGCAAATCAGAGTGATTCAGCAGAGGAAAAAACCTATGGACCACTCCTCGCTAGGATGAAGGAACGTTATTTCACTACGTGATGGAGCTGAAATGGTGATGGTATCACCAGCTGGAAACAGCCCAGATTTTCATATCACCATGACAAGTAGGAAGAGAGATGCCTCAGGTAAAGCAAACAGTGAGTCAGATGTCTCTTCAAATCAGAGAAGGCAGCTCAGGGGATCTTTTGTTGGAGGATCATGTAGAGGAGCAGCTGAGAGGCATCATCCAGTCTGTGGAGAGATGGGAGCCCCTCTGGGCTGCCAGACTTGTCTGTGCTTCCAGGCTGGATGCAGGGCCAAGAGGAGCCACACATCACTCCCTTGGCCTTCCGTCCCTATCTGCACTTTGCTTTCCACTGAGGTGAAGAAATGTGGGTACATGAATATCAGAGGCTGATCCTGGCCAGGAGCCCTCAGCAGCTGAGTGGGGCCTGGAGCCCTACAACAAACTGCAGGGTGCTCACTGCTCACTTTGGAGATCACCAGAATGCTTTGATCTGTCCCTGTTTTGCAGGTGGATGATCTACAGGCAGTTGACTTCATCTCCCCTTGCTTTGACTTTCAGACCTGTAAAGAGCAGGCAAGGATTTTCCCTCCTTGTAGAAAATACTTGATAATCTCCTTCCAAAAAGTGCAAAGTAATAAGTAGAATATTAGTAATATCCTGGTTATCCTACAAAGTATTACAAAAAAGTATTTTCTGTTTCTTGTTGGCATTGCCTGGGTTAATTCCAAGCTGTCAGTCTGTTCCTTGGGAGATGGTTTTTTGCAGACTTCATGATATTGCTGCAATGAAAGTATTGTGTTTTCATATGGGATTATTATTGGCTTGGAAAAAACCAACACAAAATGATTTCTCTGGGTTCTCTAGCAGGAATCCCAGTTATTCTCTTCTGCTGCATTACACAAATATGCAACATGTGATGCTACCCAGCGATGGGAGAGAGCAGCCTTATAAATAAATGCAAATGATGAAGAGAGGGGATGTTCTGCAGCACTGAAAGCTCTGCCTGTGCAGGCATTGGTGTTAGCAGGAATGGCTGGCTTTATTTTCACCTGTATATGAGAGCGACACTGGAATTTTTAAAGTATCTAATAGAAAAGGGGAATGATTTTCAGGGAGTTTGTTATCTTTAATATTCATATGTGAAAATCTGGCTTTGAGTTTTAAACCTGCAGTTTTGGGGGACTGTGTTTTTTATGGGCTAAGGAGAATATTCCCTTTCCTTGGCAGTTGAAGCTTTTCCCTGGTCTTGGTTACGTCACTATGCCAAGCCAGACCCCGGTGTGCAGTCAATTATACACTCATGCTGCTTTCAGATTCACTTACCCAGCGATGATGACTGTGAGCAAAATCCATCAGAGAGTTATTATCTCCAAAGCAAAAGCCTCAAATGTTCAGGCATCTAATCTGCCCCTGAAAATCAGTGCCTGTTCTCGAAAACACAAGACCTCAAATGACTTATTATTTTGGATGCCTGAAGGCTGGAAACACTTTTGAAATCTTGTCTGTAGCTTAACAGTTCAAGGTTGTCTCAGGTCTGTTGGCCAGAATTAGGCAGTGCAAGAGGCACAGTGTATTACCTGTGGTACAGAAGGTCACCTGGATCATGTTATAATTACATGAACCTCTTCATTGTGCGCCGTGAAACCCACAGTAGCACTAGATAATGGGCTAGGCATCATGCTAATTGGCTGGATAAAATGAGTGTTTTAAGCAGTGAGTCTCCAGCTATCCCAGTATTTATGACATGCACACAATTAGCAAATGTGCTTCTTCATTCTTCTGGCGATTCCAGCCACAGTTTTAAATCTGGTCTTGTAATTTTTCTTATGCTTTCACAACCTGGGGTATCTGGGCTTAGGCTGCTTTTCTGTGCCTGTTTTCCCTTCTTGCCTGAAGCATTTACTTGTTCATGTCACAGTTTAAAAGCAGTTAAATCTAGTCATGGTGGTCCATATTGCAGCATTAAATACACACTGTGGCTGCTCTTGTAGCACTATGATCAAATGTTTGGTATTCCAAGGGTAACTTCTGTCCTGGATTAGTCTGAGAAAGTGTAACAAATATAAAGCTCCTGATGAACTGATCAGTTTATCTTTGGTCCTGGTGCAGTATTTGTTAATCAGAGGTGATAAGCTTAGAAATGTTTCCTTGCCATAGTTCCCTTGGGTCTTGGAAATTGCTGGGTCATTGGGATCAGCTGCCACACAAGAAAAATGTCTGAAAGCTTGCATCAGGTTGGAGCTATTCACCCAGGCTTCACTTATTGCCAGAGGAGAGAGAGGGACAGGGCTGTCTGGAGGCATGTTAAGATATTTGGGATGAATTGCCATGGACAGGCTGTTCAGCTGAGCTAAAGTGAGAGGAATCCCATCTACTTTGGAGAAAGGTCAGGAGAGTTTCTCCACTTGCCTCCCCACTCTGCAGGTCAGAATGCATCTCCCAGCAACTTCTAACAAAATACTGAGCAACAAGGAGTGTCTCTCCTGTGTGGCAGGAAAGATTGCTGGAGGGGCCAAGTTTTGTGTGTTCTGTATTCCTGCAAAGTTGGGGAGTTTTGAAAAGTAGATTTTCAGGCTGCTCAAGGAGTGGATTGTGCCCATATTTTATAAGAGTCCAAACCCTCTTAGCAGTACTTGCCAGATTAACCTGAGATAAAGCACGTCTCTTGACCATCCCCCAAATAATCCAATTTCTCTTGACTTACTTTCCAAGGAAAAGACTTGGGGCCTTGACTAGCTCTCCTCAGATGACCACCTTTCAGAACAACTGCTGCTTTGTTATGGTTTGTCAAATGATTGGGAAAAAGCTTGTCCAGAAATGTGGCTTCCCTTCTGTGATCTTGTTATGGTATAACCTTTTAAGGCCAGAACATCTTAACCTGAGAATATTAGAGAAAATCCTACAAGTTAGAAAGATTTACCACACAGATAAGTTTGTTGTGGTTTTTTTTTTTTTTTTTTCCAAGTGACAGAGCAATTAATATCCTAATGAAATAAAGGCTCAGTCATTTATGATCCTCCTTAAAAATGGCCTTTTGGGACACCTTCCTGTGGCCATTGTAGTGAAGGAGGGTTCCATACCTCCTGCATCATCTGTGCACCAGTGCAAATGGCTGTGCAAGTCCAGCCTTACAGCTGAGCTAAAACAAGCTGAGCTGAGTCTGTGCCACTTCCCATCAGCTCAGGATTTCTTGCTGCTGGGCTGCCCGTGCTGCTGTGCCTGTCCTCCCCCATGCAGTCATGCCCTCTGGAGTGCTCCTTGGGACGTGGCAGTCAGTGCAGTGAGCAGGGCTCTGACCGTGCAGGACTCCCCAGCACCTACTGGGACTCAATGACAATCCTTTTAGAAATCAGGACGAGATGGCACAAAACAGGGACATCTGGCAGGTTCAGCAGAATGGATCAACTGCAGATTCCCCTGTTGGTGAACTTGGCCAGCAAGCCATTTCAGCAGATGTTTGTCCTTAGGCACTGAATGCTTTCTGGATGCTTCCTCCCTCTGCCTCTCAGGAGCGCATGCCAGTGCAGTGGAAATTCACATAAGCTCACTGACCAGCATTAGGAACTGTTGACCTGACGATGAGCTTCAGTATGTAAACTGGGCTCCTTGAAAGAACTGAAGCAAATGCCTCCTCTGGGGAGTTATAATGAAGAAATGTGGAGTGTAAGGAGCATTTGGGTGGTGTTTGCCAGCAGTGGTTAGGTACTGTTCATCTTCCCTGATGCTTGTGATTTGAATGCTGTATTGACTCTGCTCCATATACTTTCAAGCAGGTATATTAAAAATGCAAGAGGAACTGCATTTTGAAGGGGGGGGAGAAAAGAAAGAAAATAATTATTGTTACACATTGGAGCATATTAATGAATACATTAATAATTGATCCACTGTTATGTTTTCCCCTAATAGTCATCAAAATCTGTATAAGCCTGCACTACAATACATAACATCTCATTACAACGTTTGCTCAAAAAATCAATGCATATCTAAGTTATTTGTGTCAAAACTCATTTATTTCCACAATAACATGGACTGTCAAACCTTGACATCCTGTTAATAACATCCAGTGCATTTGCATATTATTCAAATATTTCCTTTTATGAAATGGGGGACTTTTACTTACACCATCCTACTTGCAGTGCTTCGTATATTTGCACATTAGCTCAATTCACACAGTTATAGAAGGGTTACCTGTGGCAACTAATTATACTGCACTTTATGCATATTAATGAGCCTGGTAAGCAGCCGTCCTCTGTTCTATGTTGAGATGAGGGGGAAAAAAATAACAGTGTAAGTGGGAGACCTATTACAGGCAAAGCAGGCGAGTGGAAGACAGAGATTTTATAATGTTTTCTCTTTGATGCCCACAGCCTTTTAGAGCAGACTAACCTGAGTGGGGAAAAATACCTCACAGCAGTACCAGCAGCTTTGAGGTCAGATGTGAAAAATATTACTCTTTTTTTTTTTCTGGATTTCTTTCCTGTTGTGGTTTTTTTTTTTTTTCCTTTTACTTTTCTTCTCTCCCTCTCTTCCCTCTCTGCTGCTGCCTTCAGTTCCTGGATGGTGTCTTTTCAAAGTGCTGAGCGCTGCTCTCACCCAGGATTGAGAGCAGCACCTCACTCGATCAGCCTTTTAAGGTGTAGCCTAAAGCCACCATCTGCCCTCTGATGAAGTCATCCTGGAAAAGGCCTTTTCACCTGCACAGATGAGAGGCACACGTTGTGTTTTGAAGGAGCATTTCAGCAGCAGGAGCAGAGACCCAGCTGGAGGCTGCTCGAGCCATTCCTGTGACCAGGTGTCACAAGGACAATGGCAAGAGTTGGCAGCCCCGCTGCAGTACAGGGAAGGGCCACATCCTGCGCATGCAAATGCACACAGAGAGAGATGAAGCTTTGCCCCTCTGTGAAAGTGGGCAATCTGTCAGCCCAGGGGTCTGGCAAAGGGCAAAAACCATCACAGGGGTGTGTCCGAGTGCTCCTCAGCTGAAGTCTGGGCTGTGCTGCCTTCCTGGGGTGTTCCTTGGGATCATCTCCACCTCCTTGAAAAAAAAGAGAAAAGCTCTGGCATTGTCACAATGGAAGACAGAAAGGGAAGATTTGATTTTATGCAGCAGCAGATGTCTCCTAAGCAGTAATCACAGTGTCAGATAGAAGAACTAATCATATTTCAGTAGCTTGTTCAGATCTCTGATTAAAATTCAGTGATACCATTCCTGGATCCTAAAATGCAACAGTCATCAGAAACAAAAGAGAATGTATCATAATTAATGCAATTAGAAGAGCCCTTTCCTTTCTCTTTTTTTCTCAGTGAGCTGTGCTGACCTTACCAGAGATTAAAACCACTCTCCTCAGGACTGAAACCTGCCTCAGTGTGGCAGAAAGAACCCCCAGCTCCTTACAGCCATCGCCAGGCTGGGAGTCCATGGGATCTTGTGCACTTGGGAAAATAAATAGCCTTGGTTGCTTGTGCCTCTCGGAAGAGGGGAGAAGGCAGATGGAGCTGTGCATCCAGCCTCCCTGATTTTCTGCTGCAGACAGTGCTGTCAGGGATATGGTTATTTACAGGTCTGGCACTTAGCACCCCAATCTGCCCTTCCTAGGATGAGCCAAATCTCCAGATACTGAATTTTTTCACAGTCAGGCTCTGGGCCTCCTGCCATGCAAATCAGCCAGAATTTGCTGAGTAATCCTGTCGTGAGCAGGATCCGTAGTTTGGGTGTAAATGGAGTGCTGGGGAGACCCATGGATGGTGCTGGGTATCCCTGGGGCAATTCCCTGGCCATCAGCTGGCCAGGGCAGGATTTGAATCAAGACACAAAGGGTGAGGAGTGAAATCAGGCAGTGCTATTTTATACTGATTGTGATTTCATGTCTGATAATTAGAGAGTTTTCACAGGGAAAGTATTTTCAGTGAGGATTTATTTGGGTTTGGATATGAACCATCCTTGATGAAGACCAGAATGAAAACTATTTAAATGATAATTTCAATTTAAAAATTAAAATCAAATATAAAAAAATATATTTATATATATATGTATAAATAAATATAAAATAGACAAACACTTTATCCCAGCTGAATGTAGGATAATATTTTTTGTAGAAAAACAGCTTTATCAATTTTGAGATTGAGGACTTGGGGAGAGGGTCCAGCAACAAAGAGGATGTTTGATCCTCCTTTCCTTATTTATACCAGCTGGAATGACAATGCCCACTTCATTTAAAGCAGGACTACAAAAATTCCTTTTTACTTTACAATGGCACTTGAGGACTTCTGTGGACTCGATATGGTTTAATCTTGGGTAGGTGGAAAGCTCCATTTGCTTGTTGTTATGAGAGCTTTGCTCTAGTCATCTCCAGAGTAATTATTTTGTGCTGTATCCCACACCAGCTCTGAGAAAAGGAGTATGAGTGAAAGGCTATTTAAGAGGTACAAGCATTTATTTTATCCCAGAGCTTCTGAACTCCGAATTGCTACTATTAGGCGTTAAAAAAAAATACTCTGGTGCTTCACTAGAAAAGCTGACAACCTGCTGTCTTATTAACATAACTCTAACATGTCTGAGAGATCCAGTGCAGCAGATTGATTATGTTCATGTCTCAGCCTCAGTACTGATGATGATATGCTGGTAAATATATCAATGCATCACCAGCTTTGAGCACAGAGTCTTTCTGTGACATTTTCTGAAAGAGGCATGACGATGGGAATGGTGTGTGCCTCTACTCTCCTCAAGCAGCAAAGTCAAGCAGGCTGCACTGTTTGGCAGAAGAGCACCTGGCAGTGATGATTAACTGTGGGGTCTCAGTAGTGTCTGTGTTGTAGAGATGTCACTCAGACAAGCAACACAATAGGCTGATCTGCAGATCCCCAGAATCAGAAAATGTCAATTTATGATGACTGTGTTCTTCCTGGAGGAACAGTAAGTGAATCATGCCTAAGCCTGGCTTCACTGGTTCTGTTCTGTTCCTGGTGGAGTGGAGCATGACAGGCCAAAAGAGGAAAGTGGGTAATTATTGCCTTGGTGAGGAGCATGGCTACAACCTAAAATACCTCCTTGATTCCTTTCTTTTATAGATTTTCTACGTAACTAGACAAGTCATGTAGGTTTTTTATTTGAACCTAGGTGTAAAATGATATTAACAGTGCTTGCTTTCTTCTTTTCTTTATCTAGCCAATCACATCTAACACTAGGGAGCTCTGAGCACAACTGACCTCTCCATGTGCTAAAACAATGAACTGGGTAGGTGCAGCAGTGTTTCCTGAACAGGCTTTGTCAGAAAGATAACTCAGGAATGAACATTTCAGTTGGCCAAGACTTTATAGAATAATCACAGAATGGTTTGGGCAAGAAGGGGCTGGAGAGATCATCTAGTTCACCTCCCAGCCATGGGCAGAGATGCCACCCACTAGACCAGGGTGCTCAGAGTCCCACCCCACCTGGCCTTGAACACTTCCAGGGACTGGGCATTGGTTCCATGGAAGTGACACAGGACTTGACTCTGAACTGTCAGGTTTGAAGTCCCAAGAGACTTTGTAACCAGGCACAAGGCAGGAAGTGGCAGGCAGTGGCCTGAGGAGCTCTAGAGTAGGGATCCCATTTCATTTTGTTTGTGACAGTTGAAATATTCCACTAAGGCCATCAATTCTTTGGATAGCCATGCTCAGGAAATGAATCATGGCTGTTCATACAGGTTAATCTAAGGCACCTAAATAATTGCCAAATTTGTAAGGCCAGATTCTTTAGCATCATGATATAACTGAAGTAGAAAGCTCCCCCACTGCACCAGCTTTTTCTTGTTTGTCTTCAGGAGCAGTGTTTTCCTCCACTGGCTATCAGAGCACTGTGGAAGATCAGGCTTTTACCTTTGCATCAGTGTTAGCAGATGTGAACTCCTCAGCGATTTGGGATGATGGGTAGCTGTGGTTGATACTGTAGCAAATTTTTGGGGCAGGTTCACCCCAAGAGGAAGGCAGAGAAGTAACCAGGTGTCCTCACCACTGTAGGGAGGCAGAGCTCAAATGAGGTTTAAACATTATTTTAGCTTTGAATTTCTTTTTAAACAGCAGCTAATACCTCTCTATGTCAATGACAATGGGAGAGGAAGTGAACTCCCTGAGAAATGTGGTAATCCAGACAGGAAATTGAAGACAGACTAGACAGTGGGATCATTCGAGGAGTCCACGTGTGGTCTGGTCTGGCAACAGCTCCTGTGTCCTTGAGGGAGCCCCCTCTCTGCTTAGACCTGTGCTGCCAAGGACATGCTGGTGCTGCAGACTTGATGAAATCCTTGGCTTCTTGGGGAGCCAAGGGCTTCTGCAAACAGCACCACTGCAACACTGACACTTACGGGATTTTATTCCCCTCGGTAGCAATTCTTTCCTAATGTCAAACTGAGCTGCTGTATCTTACAGGAAAGGACCTAAACAATGATGTATTCAGGCTGATGGGACTAGATTAACCCATTAATAAATAGGAGGTGAAGAGAGCAATCTTGTTGAACGTAATGTATGCTAATGATGTGACCTGGCTAATGGAGCCCTTTTCTATATTTTGTCATTGCGCACATCAATTATGCAGCCTCAATTATCATCCTGTTTTTGTATCATGTGGCTGAGAAATGAGACTTAATAGAGATGTTTCACCCAGTAAAATGCCTGATTAGGTTATGAAAGCAGAAACTCAAGGAAGAGAAGGAAAAGAAAAAACCTTTGTTACATTATATCCTGATTTAATTAGCCAAAAGATATTCTTCTTTGTAAGGGCTTTGAAGTTGTAGAAATATTGCTGCAGGCTCAGCAGCAGAGATGACTAACTGCCTTAATACCTACAGCAAATACCCTGACACAGCACTTGCAGACAGACAGATCTTAGCTAAACACTGCAAATCAGGCCAAAATCTCCATGTGGTTGAGGTTCCCAATGAATGGGAAAAGGAAGAGAGGGATTTCTGAGAGTCACAGCTCCAGTTACATGTGGGAGGGGAATGACAGCAAGCCCATGCTACTGGTGGCATCTCGATGCATGTGGTACATTTCAGGGTGTGTGGTAGCTTTTGGTAGCAGTTCTCAGATAAATGTTCCCCTCTCTTTGCTGGGTGGTCCTGTCCCTTGCTCTTTTTCTTTGTTTTTTAGATGTGGATTACACTGAGTTTCTGTAAGTTCTACTGTTATGGGGATTTTGTGTTCCTTCTGCAAGCCTGGTAATGGGGATTCATCAGGTTCATTGAATCTGTCAGGTTCCTCCTTGTAGCCTTAGGATGGTTTCAGGTATTTCTTGTGTTTCTGACATGGCTCAAAGGATAGTCAGCCCTGCAGAACAGGAGAGGGCCTTGGAGACAACCCAGTGTGTGATGAGGAGTTACCAGAGGAAAAAGGAAACCCTCAGGAAACTTTTTTTGCAGCAGCTGAATCCATGCAGGAAGTTGTGACCCTTGGCTTGTGCTTGCAAGACAAAACCTGTAGCTTTTGACAAGGTGGGAAAAAATGTAGAGGAGAAGGACCTAAGCAGTGGACTGAAGGTGACTGAGTTAAGTAATCTCTGCATTCCTTAAGGCAGATCCAGACTCCATTGCCTTCAGCAGTGTGGTGACTTTGCACCAGGGAGAGATCTGCCCCTTTCAGACCTGTCTGAAGACAACTCTTTGAGTTTTCATCCACAGCAGCAGAAGCACAACTATAAACCCCACGTTTTATTTTATTTGAGACATAACCAGCCAGCTAGATCCCTGATAAAAATCACAGGTGTGATTCACACAGGTTTTGACTGAAGTGCAGTGGCACAGAAAGCTGGTGCAAAGCAAGGGTGAATCAGGTCCTTGGCCTGTGTGAGCTGTTAGTTCTTTCCTTCCCTCAGGGTCTCACCTGCCATGGCCAGGAATGATGTCATGCTCATTGAGAACATGACTGGAATGACAAAATGCCCAGGGTGCAACATTTACTCATCTGTTCTTGGCCAGTCCATCTTCTAATCTCAGTAAATAATTTGGGAGACTTGGGGGAAATGAACACCTGGGCCCCTTGTTCCAGCTGTAGCTGTGCCTCCACTTTTGGGTGTGTGACTGGAGAAGTGCCTTCATGGCCTTACTCCGAGGACTGAGTTTGCAGCTGAAGCTGCTCTTCTTCACTGTGATGATGCTTCTAAAAATGGTTGATATTGACCCATATTTGAAACACTGCCTGTGCAGCAGCCAAATAAAACAGTGACAATACTGTGACTCCCTAACCCGGAGCAGCGCGTTGTCACAAGCTGCGCTGTGTCGCAGGTGCCAGCAGCCATGGAACTCAGCATTAAATTTCCTTTTATTGTATGCTTTGTGGATGGTTTAGCCACCTTCTGATGCCCTGTTCATCCCCAGTGCTGTGCATCTAATGTGGTCTAATGTGCACAAGAGGTGCCTCTGGTGAGCAGGAGTCGAGTACGTTACGTGGTTGAAATTGGTCATCACTTGCCGTCTGTCTAAGGAGTGGTGTTTAAAGATTAGGGACTATGGAAAAATGAATTGTATTCATTTTTTTTTTTTAATATACCTATGAACATTTCCAGCACTGCTGAGCTAACTGTGCAGAAAAGAGATGTGTGAACCTAAATAGGCAAATCTGAAAACAAAATAAAAAATCAAGGTTTTTGCATTAAGAAAGCTCTTGATAGGAACAGTGAGGTGGATCAATTTTTTTTTCTCCTACAGATTTTTGAGTGATGACATTTAAATAGTAGAAAATGGGTTTTAATTCCTACATCTCCCTTCTTGCCTCCATACACTCCTCACAAGCTTTATGCAAACTTCAGTTTGAATCTGTGTGCCTCTGTGGACAGGAAGGGGGTTGTGCTTTTGTAGTGTGTGCTTCATTATTGCTTTATGTACTTTCCTGTTAACTTCCATGCAGTATCCAGCTTATCCTTGCTTGATCCTTCGTGCATCTCAAATGCAACACGAACTGCTTGGCTGCATGTGTTTCCTGACCTCCTTTTCATTTCTGTACAATGTCCATATGATCTATCATAGCTTTGAAAATTCAACTGCAGGGTAGAGATTTCTTTGCCAGAATTGATCCTTCTCTTTTCCTCAGAAACCATCAGATAAAGGAATACTTGTGACAAATAAGCATGAGAAAGATCAGTGCATTAGAAATCTTTTGCTTTGTGCTGCGCTAGCTCTGTGTAATTCGAATGGGTCCACACTTACTTGTCTTTCACCTTTGGGGTAATTATTTGCTTGCGAGTGACGAAGATTCTTGATCCTATTTTGACCTGCAGAACTTGTGATAAGGAAAGATTTGCCTTCAGGCTTCAGTCCACAAAAGCCTGATATTCCTTTTTTTCCCCATCACATTATATTCTTTGCAGAAGCTGTGTGAGATGAGAAGCTCGTTATAGCTTTAGGGTCATCACTGAATGACTTTATTCAGTGGCCTTCCAGCACTTCCACAAGGGGATTCATATATCATCCCTGTTATAATACTCTTGTATACATTGTTTTAATTTCTATATCCTTTTCATCTAGCTACTCAGGGAAGAATGTTTTACAGCTCTTAATGTACTTAGCCTTGAAGTCTGTGAGTTGGAAAAAACTTCATTATGCCCAGGGCAGGGGTGGGAGAATTGAGGAGCAGAGAAAGGAAAGTGTTTGCTAATTCTCACTCTGAGTGACTCAGTGATTAATAAAATCAGGGGTAATACGGCTTCAGGCAGTTCTTTCGTGCAGTGTTTTGCTGTGTGATGATATAATTTTTGTTTCACTAAGAGTTGTTCTGTGCCTCTTGGCTGGAAGAGGTTGGGTTTTGCTAAACCTGGAAGAGGTTGGGTTTTGCTAAACCTGGACAATTTGGAATTTCCTGATAAAAATGAATATATACCAAATATTTAGAAGGAAAACAAAATGTTGGGGTACTTAAATGAAGTTCAGAAGAGCTGTAATTCAGGCACAGTATTCTCCTGTTCCCTTTCCTGTGGGGACCTGCTGCAATAACACACTGCAGTGAGAAATGCCTCCTAATTCCGAGGTGATCATTGAAGCTGTGTGCTCACCAGACGGCATCGCTTACAGGCAGAGCCCCGGTGACCAAACAGAACCACCCCAAGGGTCACATCAGTGCTTTGCCACAGTGCTGCCTCTGTCAGGAGGGGACATTTAAAATTCAGCCCATGCACTTTCCATTCCAGAGAGTTTTGTGGGCTGCACAAGAAGGGTTATTGATAGTTTATCCAAATGTTTTTTGACAGACCCTTTCACACATCCCTCCTAGGTGGCACAGCATGCAGGGCTGCCTTTTATCACTGCTGGTTGGATGTTACCCAAGGCGGCTGTTCTGCCCTTGTTCATCACAAAATGATCCATAAAGCAAATTGGGATATCTAAATGCACCAGGGTGTTCACAGATCCCACAGCAATTATTTTGGAGTGTTGCATGTAGGAATGTTTGCCAGAGGTGGAAAGCAAGTTGTACAAAATCTGCTCTCTGCAAGTCGTGGCTGTCTCAGTCCACTTTCACTTGCTCAAGGAGAAGGATGGTGGCAAGCCATCCAGCACTAAGTAGAAGACATATTTGGAGCTGAAACATTAAGTGCAGCCCAGCATGGATGGTCCAAACTGGAAGTTGAACTAAAGGATGAAATAATCTCTTTCAGCCTTGCTGTTTGCACATTCATCAGCCTTTGTAAGCCAACATAAGGGCTGCTGGGCTGGAGCCCCTTTGGCTGCTGGTTATCATTCAGTGGTGGGGATATGCTGAACCCCCTGTCACTGACTGATGATTCAGGGCTTGGGTATCAAGCTGACATCATCTTTTTTCCTCTTACACTGGAATTATCCCAATGACCAGTCAGTTTTCTGCAGAACATAGCCAAGAAATACTTGTCCCACATGGGAGCAATAGGCTGCAGTCTGGGAACTGGGGATTAGGAGTCTGAATGCCAGACCAGATGGATATATATGCACACAAGGTGTACTCAGATGTGTTTATAGTGCGTGTCTCTGTGTTTTTGTGCATGTAGAGATGGTGATTTGGTATATCACTCCCAAGCAGTGTGGGTGATGACTATCTCTGTGTCAGCTCTCTATTTGTGCCTGTCTGTGTGAAATTTGGGCCTCTGCTTTCCAGTGTGACATTATCAGATCATTCCTTTGCTGAACTGGTTGATCTGATTAGAGGTGGCTTAAAAAAGGAAAGTGAAGTGAACAGGTGGCAGACATAAATACACAGCTGTGCATTATTGCTGATTTTATTGCTACTTTATAATGCTGTCCACAGTTATTTTACAACAATTTTCTCTATTGCTGTAAATCTCACTGTAAAATGGCCCTAAATGTGCAATGAATTCTGTTAAGCAAAATAGAGAAACTTAGAGAATCACTCTTTTGTGATGAAAAGAGAGACAGGAAGAGAGATGCAGCCGGGGGAACAGCAGAAAGCCATGGGGAAAGAATTAGGGGACCAAAAGGCTTGTTACATAAGGAGGTTAAATCTCCTCGTGTGGTGCTTTAAGAGCATCGTGGATAAAGCAATGTCTCGTCAGACCCACTAGATGGAGATGGAAAGAAGCATTTTCTCCATGATGAAATTCCTGTAGCTGCCTGCTTGTACTTGGCTGGCATATTGAATGGCTTTTACTAACAGTATCTTAAGCCTGTCCTTAAAGCAATTACGAGATTTCTCCAGAGTCATATTTGGCATGTGTGGGCTATATCCAGGCTTTTAGCACTGGCTAATTTGCCTGGCCTAATTTTGTATATGTTCCCATTTATATTCATGGTCAGTATCTATTGTAGTTACAGGCTTTTTCATACAAAAGGCACCTCATTCTTTTCTTAATTTTATTGAGAATTAATACAGCTTCTTGTATGTCAGCAGGATGAGGCTAGAGAATTGGAAATATTTTTCCTTCTGAAAATCAATATCTCATCGGCTCTATCAATCATTAACTCTACAAACTTTTTTTCTTCAGTGCCTACAAAGTCTTTTGAGGTTGAGTCCTCTGCCTAGGACTGTCTGAAATAGAAATTCCTTCTCCTTTGAGAAGTCCAGCACCAGTGCTTGCCCTTAAGTCCAAAGGAAATCCTACAAAAGTCCTGCCATGAAAAATGTCAGAGTGTTTGGAATATTTTTCTTGGTGATATATTCACCTGCTCCTTCTGAAAGCTGATTGTTATCATAAAGTGAAGCTAAAAGTTTAGAGATGTATCAAACCCAGAAATGTTGGAATTGAGGGAAAGACAAAGATAACTTCTGGGACATAATATCTCTGAAGGAAAAGGCCACGGCATGCCCAGGGGTGCTCTGTGCCACAGGGCTCCACTATGGTCACACCTGGAGGCTCCCAGCTCCTGTGTGCTCCTGCTGTTTCAGATGCTTGGCCTTCCCACAGAGGTCCTGGAAGCCCAGCTTTGCTAGCAAAGCCTGAAGAAAACAGGATTCCCATCTCGTAGTGCCATTGGAATCCATGCCCATGGACCACTGTGATGTGCTGGAAGTTTACAAGAAATTTCTGACAAAATGTTGGGGTTCAGCCAAGGAGGATCTTCACTGACATGGTGTGCCTGACAATTCCTGACCAGTTGCTTTGGGCAACAATTTAATGAATACCAGAAAGTCAAGAAGCATCTTCTGTGTTGGGAGCTGCCTGTCCTCATCATGCTCTGGAGGTGGAACAGACTTTGCTGTGTTTTCTGAGAATCTCTTTATTGAGGTTTAGCTAAGAGAGCTCCCTGTGTGACTAGGACAGGCTGAGAGCCCACAGCTCAGCAGCTGCTGAAGCACAGAGCTGCTCAAGTTCATTCCCCCTTGAGTCCATGACCATCTCCTGAGCACTGGGCTGGCTCACAGTCCCCTTCAGCAGGAATAATGTGTATTCCTGCACTGTACCTGCTCTGGTGGTTGTAAACACTTGATAGTTGAGCAGAGAAAGCACGTTTGGACATGGCCATGAGTACTGCACAGGTCTTGAAATAGCACCCCACAGGGCTGTGCTCAAGGCACTTGAAGTTGTGAATCTCCATGCACTTTTTGTGCCTGAAACATTTATTCCAACCTTTTGCAACCCCCAAAGGGCTGGCAGCTCCAGAGCAGTGCTTTTTCTTTCATTCTTTGCTTTTCTTTTCCCCCACTTGTCTCTCTCTGTGTGGGGCAGAGATGTGTGCTCAGGTTTCTGCACTCTCCATTTGGGAATGTGTGTCCCAGGGCTCGACGTTCTCCACACCTGCAGCTCCCAGGCTTTGCAGGGCAGAACCTAAGACACTTGTTAAGCTGTTTATTTAGTGTTGTGGTCACTGTTCATTCTTCAAAGGAGTGAGATCAGAATGCACTGCAGCAGACCCTTCTCTCTCCACAACCACCTCCATGAATCACTTCTGAGCTTGTCAAATGTCAGCAGTGTGAACGGGAGTTGTAACATTTGGTGGGGCTGCTCTTGCAGAGGAGCTTTTCCATGTACAGGCTTTGGCTCCCAAACAAGATTAACGAGATTTTTTAGGAGGTGATGATATACAGGATGCCAGATTAAATGCTCTAATGGCCTGCTGGGGGCTTCACACTTGAACTGCACAGGGGAGAGAAGCAGCACAAGTGTCACTCTTCTAGCAGGGACTGTTGTCACTGTTGGGTGGGAGATTTGTCCTGCCCATGATCAGGAAACATCCATTAGAAGAAAATGGGTCTTGATGAGGTGGAGTTGCCTGTGGGCTTGAATTGATGCTGAGCTGTGGTGAAGGCAGGTACCACTCCTGAGTGCCCAGCACTTTGTCAGGCTGTCTCATTGGCTATGGCTCTGGGCAATTGCCCTGGTCACTTGTCCCTAAAACTGCCTTGGGAGGCTCTCTGCAGTTAGCAATCTGTTTTAATCCCCAGAGAGATTATTTACTCTCATACTTCTGCTCTTGCAGCTGAGGCTGTGCCTGGCCTTCATTCCAGAGCTGCCCAAGGGCTCTCTGTAGCAGCTGCCTCGTTGGAGGTGAATTTTCAGCTGTGCCAGAAGAGACTTGCAAAGAAGTTTGTGTTGTACTTAGTCATGCTGCTTGGTTCCAGCAGTGTTATTTGTCCCACAAGACCACAAATGCACAAATCACTTACAAATGTATAAAAGCCCCCAAACCACTGAGCACCAGGTAAGAACATTCTTTTACAAGCCACAGATTGCTCCAAGGGTCTCTCTGGTATTGAAAACCCACCATTTGTTGGCCTGTTGTAACCAAATTCACAAACTACCTCTCTCAGGTGGCAAGGGGAGTTTGTTTCCAAATCTAAGTGTTGTCGCCAAGTGTATATTAGAGCAGTGGAAAATAAGTATTTGTTTAAAGGGGGATTACACTTTCCAACTCAGAAATATGTAGTGTTTTTCAAACTGATTACAGCTCTGTTTCTTCCTTATGAAGACAAGTGTGTTTTCTGGCTATAAGGTGAAGTGGAAGGAAGCTGGAGTAAGGGTTTTTTGATGGCATTTGAATGATATTTTTAGAAAGCCCCCAGATAGGTGGCATATATGTCCTTGCAAGGGATGATCAGGGCTGACTGGCTCTGCAAAATCCTGCTTTCCCACTGGGAGCCTCAGCCCACTGTCTGGCATGGAGGACAGGCCAGGGGCTCCACACACCAACTGGTTTTTGGGTGATAGGTGTGGGTACTCATAATTACAGAAATTAAGTTTGTATAACAGGTGCAGGGTAGCAAAAGGTGGATTTCTCAGTTTATTTTATCTGTGTGAAGTCATGTACCAAGTATGAGTCTAATCCTTTGGAATGCCAGGTTCTTGTTCACTAATGTGTTATGCCTTTTGTTTCTCCAGTAGAAGTGATTTCTCTCTGTGAGCATCCTTGCCCCGCGGTGAAGCTGTGCTCCCAGCTCCCAGAACAGCAAAGCAGTGAGGGCAGAGAGGGAAAGGAATGGTCACACAATGATTAGGATGAGGAGTTGCCATGTGATGAGAGCAGGCTAGAAAATTTCACCTGTGTTTAAATAAGTGGAAGTACTCCAATGGAAAGGGTTTGGGATGGCTGGTGTTATGTACAGGAGGAAGTTGGAGGGTGGAAAACATCTTACTGAGGGCATGGAGAGCAGGGGAATAATCTCTCCTCTGTGAGGAAGTGACAGGGGACTTGGCGTGTTTGGTGGCCTCTGCCAGAGTAAGGGCTTTGAAATGGAAATCTGCAGATCAGTCTGACCTCCCAAAGTGGCACAAACAAACAGCATTGTGGTCCCTTTCTGTGCTGGGGGAACACAACCCTGGCCATCTCCAGCATCCCCACGCGTGATAGACACAGGTAAGGTGTTTATTGAAGGATCTGTCTTTTGCATGTTGTACACCCATGTATCTATTTCAGGCTAGAGCAGCTTCATTTAAACTGCCTGGAAAGATTAAATTATATTATTCTCTTACCATGACACGAGGGTGACAGGCTCCTGTTTCAGTGCAGAATGGTACACAGCCAAGCGGAACTGGGAACATGTTCCTCTCCTGGCCGGGGAGGAGCAAATCGATCCGAGAGCCCTGCAGTGCCTTAGAAGGATGAGAAAGCAGGGATTAATTTCAACAGCCTGATGTAAAACATGAGCACCCCCTCCTTGAGCTAAATCACAAAGAGGGGTTCTGGGCCTGTCAGGTGTCACAGCGCAGGCAGTGCAGGGGACTCCGTGGTGCAGAGGAGCAGCTTTAGGTGTTTTAATCTTCGTTTTGTTGTCAGCTTCTGACCTCACAGCAAATAAATGCAACTTTGCATAGACAGAAATAAATAATCCATCTTATTTTCTGGATGGGAGCAATAACAGTCCCTTGTTTGAGGACTAGCTGAGGGAGATAACAGAATTTTGCTTCTCCATCTTTTGGCAGACCTGCATTGGTAAATTTTGATTTTGATGAAAGTCTTGCAATGATCATTTCTGCGCCTCCTTTTCTTGTTAGCAAGCCATCATTTTCCTACCTTACAGGAATGTTTGACAGTTCATGCAGGTGACTTAGACACATCTTTTAAATCACTCCAGGCATGGTCGTTCCAACACTGCCCTGGGCAGCCTATTCCAGTGCTTGACACTGGAGGAGGAATTTTAGAGGAGGAATTTTTCCTAATATCCAATCTAAACCTCCCCTGGCACAACTTGAGGCCGCTTCCTTTTCTTTTGTCTCTCTTTACCTGGAAGAAGAGGCCAATCCCCACCAGGCTACAATCTTCTTTCAGGGAGTTGGAGAGCATGATAAGGTCTGCCCTGAGCCTCTTTTTCTCAGGGCTAAACAAACCCTTCCCCATCTCTGTTGCTCTTCTCTGGACAACCTGCAGCATCCCAATGTTTTTCTTGCAGTGAGGACCCCAAAACTGAGCACAGGATTCCTGGGCTGTTTACTCTCTGCTGTGCTGTGTTTTCAACAGGTATCTGCCAAGTTAGTAACAAGTCTCCAGCTCCTCCTGGTTGCTGCAGTGGGATAGATGCACTTCAGCTGGGCTGTTGATCTCATCACCTTTCTGGTGGGGGGGGAGAAAGCTTTAATTCCTATGGGACCATTCTCAGGCAAGTCTGTGGTTTCTAACACATCAATAACCTTTGTGTCTTTGCTGCCACTGTTACCAAAGCTCTGGGAGAAATTCATATTTGTCTTTAAAATCCTCAGTTTTGGCAGGACCTTTAAGACTTTCAAGCTTTGCTCTAACAACATAACAAAGTCTTTCCAGTGCAAGTTTTCACATGTGCTGAGGAAATATTTATTCTGCTGTGAAGAAACTGTGTAGCTGTGTTGATGGCTTAAGCTCCTGAAGGCATCCATACAGTGGGAAAATCAGGTCCTAAGTTATCTCTGACAGTAAATCCTGCAGATTCTCACAGCTTATATCAGAGGTTCTGTAGGCCTTCTTATATCCCCTGTTGCTCACTGCTTAGAGTTCTTTAAGGAACAGGAACACCAATGGCTGGCTCAAACACAGTGACTGATGCTGGAATAAGCTCTTGCTCAACACTGAAGGGAGCCAGTTGCTCCCGGATGCTCTCTCAATTAGATGTTTGATTTGCTCTCAGGAGGAGGAGGAGGAAGAGGGGGATTTTTCCTTGCTGCTTCTTTCACACCCAGCTTTAAACAGCTTCCTGGGAACACCAGCCCTCTGTATGCTTCCTCCCAGGTGAACACATCAGGGTCTGACTGTCTGGGGCAACAACTGCAAGCCTGCAGAGCTGGGAGCATGAAGTATTTAGGAATAAGGAGACCTCTTTCTGTATTTCCTCACTTGAGGTCACTTCATGACATCAGGGGAATTCTCCTTTAAACCCTGACATCCCAACATTGCTTAGCCACTGCTGGCTTGACTAAGTAGCTACCACGGATACATGTGGAAGCCAGTTTGTTTTGGGAGTTTGAATTCCTAAACACTCGAATCACACACCCAAGTGCTTACACAAAGCATTAGTTATGCTTAGTTCACTAACAAGGTTTACATGTGCACTGTGCTAAAGGCAGGGAGAGCAAACTCTGCCACCAGTGCCACTCTCTGACAGCGGCGACGCGCTCGGGGTCAGGTACTGGGGATTTGTCACAAAGGCTTGACAAGTTTAACAATACATCAGATAGATTTACTCTCACGCTCAGCTTAATGTTCCTCATTTTCTTATGATCTAGAAATGTTCCTCTGGTGAGGTCTGGAGGCTGGGAAGCTGCCTTAGAGGTGTAATGGGACTCACTCGTGGCCATCACCGAAGCGAAAATTGTTCCTTTGAATATTGCCTGCAGCCTTTAAGATTCAGGCTGCAAGACTAATGCTGCCAAGGTGTTTTTCTTGGTAGAGAAAAATCTCCTTCTTGATATTCAGCAGTTTCTTTATGGGGTTGTTTGGTCTGTAGACATGAGAGAATCCTGGCAATTTTGATCATTTGAAGAGAATGAGTAATGCGTGGTGCTTAGTGCAGTGTGGCGCTCTTCACTGCTTTATTTTCTATTGTGTTGAATGGAGTGATTCTATTATGGACTATCATTTTCTCTTTTTACTGTGGTTTATTTCAAGGATTCCTGCTGGAGCTCTATCTACAGAACATTTCTAGATTACAATTGACTATCTAAGACTGTTTCAGGAATACTTAATGGGCCAGCTCAAATTAGCCAATCTGAAGAAGTGAATTTTGGCCTTGAGAGCTCTCCGAACACGTGCCCTTCTGCAAGCAAAGGGAAAAGGCTGTCTGCTGTCAAAGTTTCAGTAGGTGTCAGTGTGGATTTTAAGCTGAATGCTCAGCCTGACTATTTAAGTCCCTTTCTTTGTGAATTTACCATGGTCCTGCTCCCAGTTATCAGCCCCTTGGTTCAATTTAACCTCCTGTTTCCCCACCTGTTTGTTGATCAAAGATTGCTGGTGATAGGTGATCACTAACTTAGAGCCAGGACTCAGAGGGTGACTGGTCATAAGTCTCCACAAACCCATGACCCAAATATCCTGCTGGTGTAGCTGGGGGCTGTAAGAGACACACATCTGGGTGAGGCTTCACATCCATCCTGGTGCGACCTTCAAAGTCCTTATCTGGCAGGAATTGCTAAGCCTGCATGGGAAGATCAAAAGAGCTCATCTCACTCAGCCCATCAACATTTGGGCCTGGCTCTGGCTGCTGTCAGGAGCACATCAAAGGTAAACATGAGAACAAATAGGCCAAGAAGAAGGGTGGGCTGCAAGCAAGAAGCCATCTAATCCTCAAGGAATGATATTCTGTAACAGCCTTTAGAGAGAACACTGGGATGGGTTAGAGCAAACACTGAGCAAGGTAGAAGGCAGCAAGTGGTCAGTTTATGGCAGATTATTCAAGATGCTGGACAGTGTTTCAGCATGTTTTTCCTCTGATCGTTATTAAAATATTGAGGGATAATTTTCTTTTTCCTCCACATGGTTTTATTTTTTCATCTGAGACATGAGTGTTTGTGTGTTTATAAGTCACAGCTGAAAGTGCACTGAGCATTCAGGGTCTGGGAAAAATGTCAAAGCCTTTCTCAGCTATTTTTTAGGTGGTCTTATTTGAGTGGCTTTATCAAGTACAGAGCACCAGAAAACCAATATCCCTTCCGGAGCAATGCAGAGATGCTCAAGAAAATACGACAGCAAGTTCAGAAAGTGAATTGCATCCTGGCCAAGGCTCTTGATATTAAAATTTCTGAGCCCTGCAGAAGAGTGTGGGTGGGACTGGGGGGACCAGCAAGGTCCATCAGACAGCTGCCCACCATGAGAGTGAATCCAACCCACAGCCTGGGGATGTGCTTCCCTCTCCTCTCCCCTGCCCGGAGCTGTCGTGCCTTTAACTGGTGTCTTTTGCTCCAGAGAAGGTGGATTTCAGCATTGGTTTTGGCACTGGATCCCCTCTCTGGGGAAGAGCATAACTAGGTATTTCAGTAATGGTGTGAAGCAAAGCTTTTTTGTTTGTTTGTTTGCGTGTTTGAATGAAGAAGGAGTTAAGTGCATGTTTAAGTGATTTCCTGGTGGAGGATCCAAGTTACAACTTTGTGATGGTAATTAAGAGGACATTAGCAACAGGAAATTTAAAAAAAAAAGGTTTGGCCATGTTTTACAGCAGCCCAGAGAAGGATGTGAGTGCCCCTCTTACAACTAAAATATTCCAGTGCTTTCCCTGGTCGTGCTTTCTTTAGGAAACAGCACTTCACAGCGAGGCCTCAATGTGTGTACCTGTAAAATCTCTGGTGTGTTTGATGTTGGCACTTCTCTGAAGATGTGTTCCTCCAACACAAGCCTGAGTCAGTAACAGACAGCTCAGAGGAAAGGCTGGGCTCCAGGAACAAACAGAGCTTTCGTCCCCTCTCTTTGAGGGCTTTGGACGGCAAAAAGAAGTGTAACCTGGCTGTTCAGTGTGTTTCTGTGCCGTGTTCAAAAGTCTGAGGTGGAGGAGACCAGGAGCTGTAATCAGAATTGAGTTAATTCCTGCCTTCATCATCGCTGCCTTGCAAACTTCAAAGCAGCAAAGCTCCTCTCTTTACACCTACGAGCATCATTTCCAGAGCTGAGCAGGGCAATTTTCACATGCAAATTCGAGAGGCGAGCCGGCCTTACCTGAGAAGGTGGACACACTGCTTAATGGGACAACAGCACCTCCTTGTCTCCCCTGAAGGAGAGCAAGGCACCACAAATAAGATTTCCTTTTGCTGTTGTTTTAGGGGAAAATGCCGCTTTGTGCTTTATTTTTATGCCTTGAATTGTGTTGAATGCTGGAAAAATAGAGTGCAGTTTGCCATCTAGAGCTTTAATGTTACATTTTTCATGAGCTACTGGAAGCATAAAGCAGGAATCAAAGACTTGGCAAAGATACAGGTCAGCTTTACTATTTCCCTCATTCTCAGGCATTTGAAATACACAGATTTGTGGACATTAATCTTAACATTATTGATGTAGTGGGAAAACAGGGAACAAATTTATGGTATGTACAGTTCTCACTGTTGGTTTTTGTCATATTCTCTTTGGGACAGTAATTTCTGTCATTTGTTATTTCAAAACTGCCTCCTTGGTCTTGAATTTCGGTGGGGTTTTTTTCATTGACTCCAACAGCAGAATTATTGGGAAGTTATTCAAAGCAGAGAGGAGTGAGTGTCAGGGGACCAGGCAGGGCAGTAACTGCAATGGTTTAGGCAGGTCACTTTTCCACTGCTACCAAGACTGCTAAGAAATTGACCTCAGGGTTTGTGTTGCTCAGCTTCTGAAAACACCTGTAGCTTGTGGTTTGGTTTCCTTTTTTTAGCAATGCCACAAAGCCTGCTGTGGTTTTTCAGTGCAGAAATGTGACACTCATACTTCCTTTTCTTGATCCTGTCTCTAGCTGAGCTGTCTGTTGGTGGCACATTGAACAGGTGAGGTGTGGCCTCAGGTGTCCATTGACTCTGCAGCATAAGCCTGGCTGCAGGATGCTGTGCATGAACATACAAACATAAAGCTCACAAGCACTTGGGCAGTTTGATTTGCACTGCAGAGATTCTCTGCATCAATTTCCTGGGTGTGTTGTCAGGTGTGTGTGCTCAGGAAAACACCCCAGTGCAGGATGTTTTTGGGTGAGGCCAGAACTTTTCACTGAATTTACCATTTCTGAGGCTCGCTGTCCTCAAATAGGGTGCAGGGAGGGTGGTGGTGTTCCCTGATCCAGGCACACAGGCCAGCGTGGCTTGGCTGCCACCTCCCTGCACCCCACCACGTCTCACCCAGCTGTCTGTGAGAGACACCACTGATGACCCCTGCAGAAACTGAGGACTTAATTGCTAATTGCTATGAACTCTGTGTCAGATTAAAATCAGCCTTTATTAAATTAAATAAGCTCCATCTGTCAATAGAGAGTGTGCCCTTCCACCGGAGATAGAGAAAGCAATTCAAAGGAGCATCTTTCAGATGATATTCCTGCTTCAGTTCAGGTGCAGAATAGAGGCTGAGAGTGGCTCAGTCCTTAAAATCTAAGCCAGGTCTCCTCTTTCTAATGAATCAAACGCAGCTCCACCAGCTGTGTGAAATGGGAATAAAAATCCATTAAATAGAGTGAACCTCAATGGTTTGGGCCTCATTCCTCACTGTTGATAATAAATGAGAGCCAGGAACTGGCCTGGAATCATAGAATAGATTTGCAGTTTCATTCTCATTCTTCTTTTAAGATTGAAGTTGGGATGACATTCTTCCTGGTGTTTTCAGGTTTCCCTGTGGGAATCTTAGTGTGGAGACAGATGTGATCTGGCTGGGTGGTTTACTTCCATGGTTTTGTTCAGCTTTTTCATGCCCCTCAGATCCCAAAGTCAATGAAGTACAGAGGACTGGACATTTGTTTTTGCATGTATGCATCTCCCTTCACACTTGGTGAAGCTTTTGACCCACCCTTTGATATGCAACCAAAATGATGCAGAACTGGGGTCAAAGTATGGAGAAACCTTAGTAAAATAAACCCTAAGAAAGGAAGCTTAGCAGAATTACAACAGAACTGATAAGATAATGATGCCTGTGCTCCAAATCTCCTTTCCCTTCCTCAGACAGCCTCTTGGGCTCTGGGTCTGAAAGGGTTGTTTGTCATCATTTATAAATCAGCCCAGATGACTTGCTGATATGAGTGACCCCTGGGCAGCTTTCTGATACACCTGATATGCTAAAAAACTTTGGACAGTAAAAAGACAGCTCTGGAGAGGAAGAGGCATCTCTGAGTAGTGATCTGTCACCTACATTCAGTCACCTGCCTTTCTGTGGCAGTGGGAAAGCCATGTGCAAACTTTGTACTGCAATATTCACAAAAGTGTGATGTGGTACCTGGGGCAGTCCATGAGGGACACTGTGGCCTTTGGTGGATCACTGTGGAAGACAAAGACAAAAATCCCAGCCGTGCACAAATAGCTCTTTTAATGGTCTTGACTGTCAGGCCTGTATTCCAGTTTAGTGGGTTCAAAGCTTCAATGATGTGTGTACAATATCATGCCTAAGATGTTCATGTTTTAAATTTTTCTCAGCCTCACTGAAGTTTTGCTGATCAAGATAATTCAGCAGTTTCCCAGGGCGCTGAGGGAAGGCTTGGGTGGAGGCAGAGTGATTGACCAGAGAAGCTGCCCCACCCCTGGGAGTGTCCAAGGCCAGGTTGGACAGCAACCTGGGCTTGTGGAAGGGGTCACTGCCCGTGGCAGGGGGTGGAACAAGATGGTCTGTAAGGTCCCTTCCAACCCAACCCAATGTATGATTCTATGAGAAACCAAAAGCAGTGAGGTTTGGGGAGAAAATGGGGACCCAAGCTTAGTTTTCTTTGAGGCAGGCTTGACCAGCAGTTGGATAGATGGGAAAGCTTTATTTCTTAAGAGTTGGGGAAAGGTAATTTATCCCAAGGAGGCTTTTGGATGTTTGCTTGCGATTACAGTTGTTTTAGCAAAGTGAACAGAATTTGCTCTTTGGATTTTCATTTCCATGCCCAGAGTTTAGAGTTGCAGGTACCACCTGTTAACACTGTGCAAACAAAATATAATTGACTCCCGCAGGAATCCCTCTGAAAGGCAGCACCTTGGGATTAAAGTTGCAGAGCCATCTATCTAAAATGATGTGGCAGATTTAATTAACGTGTCTAAAAATACACAGGCTGCAATCAAGCCTTTGCTTCTGCCCGTGTCTGTTCCCTGAAGGGGAATGCACATAATTTTCAAAATCTTGGGTTCTGTCAGCCACCTGTGAGTTGAATTTATTGATGCATGAGATTATCATAAAATTAATTTGGACACTGCTGAATTATGAGGTTGAAAACAGGTTGAGAAGTAGCTGCTCACCCAGTTTAAGCAATATGCTGTCAATAATGTTCCTTCAAGCCCATATGCAGAGCATTACCAGAGAGCTCCAGTTACTCTCTGTAAATGTGTGGAGATTGGATGCATACAGCCCCTTGTGGCAGGGAAAGAGCTCCGTGGTCTGGTTCTGGGAATCATTTGGAATGACTTGCATCTGAGTGGCAGATAACTACAGACATCAAATGCACTTCTCTTCTTGCCACTCAGGAGACAGATCTTTGCTGCAGTCAGAGAGTGGCACAGCACCGAAACTGAGGAGCCCTCAGTCAGATTGGCTGGCTGGCTGGCTGGCTGTCCATCACTTGGGGTTTCAGGCTTTGTAGCCACTTTTTAATTAAAATTATTTGTTGTTGAAGCCATAGTAGGCAGTGAGGAAAAGGAGTCTGCTAAGACTGCAGAGAAGATGTTAAGGGAAAGAACAAAGAACATTTGTTACAGTGCTGATGTGGTCTGCTTAGGAGCTGTTCCCTTCTCATGCTGTCAGGTTTTGGCATAGCTTTTTGTCAGCCCTTCACAGAGATCCCTTTAGCTTTTAGGGTGCAATAGAGGGCCTGGAGTTAGATGGCTGAATTAATGGCTTTGCTCACAAGCCAAGATGGGTGATTTCAGGTGAGATTTCTCTCTGGTAGAGCTCAAGTGAGTTCAGTGCCACTCTGTCTAACCTAACCAGCAGTAATACTCCTGGGAACTGAAATAATACTCTTAATCCAGAAACTGTTGAAACATGTGCATGGAAACGGAATGGGGAAAATGAGTGCAAACAGTGGGCACTGACATCCTTGGTCAAATTTTAAGGATTCTCTGTGGTGCTGCACATACAGTCCCATGTGACAGGATGCAGTGCTCCTGAGAAAAAGCTCACAGGAATCACAGTGTGGAGCTTCTAACTCAGGCTCTTGGCAGAGCCAAGGAGGTATTTCCTGACATGTTTAATTCATATTTCAAGGTTATGTTACAGGCTAGAGATTGGAAAAAAAAAAAGCAAAACCCCAGAAACATTTAAGAGTAGCTGAAACCTGGGGATCTGCTGGAGCCCAGTGGCTGTGACTCTTGGAAGCAGGGCTGTAGTGCACAGACCTTACATTTCAGCCTGGTTGTGATGGCTGCCTCACTGCCTGCTGATTATCTGCCCTCCTTAGCACAGCAGTGTCACAGGCTGTCAGTGTCCTGGTAGCTCAAGTGGCCTCCCCAGCCATTTTTGTAACTGCACTTAAGCAACAGAGGTGGGTGCCAAGGTGACTGTTCAGCTTTAAAGCCCAGTAAGATAAGATGCTTGAGAAAGCTTTAAATAAAAGCTAGCCTGTGGCAATCCCTTGACAAATCATCCATTTGTGAACTTTTACTTCCTTAATCTCCTCGTCGGACAGGCTAAAGAAAGTCCAAGGGTAAAAGAGAACTAGTCTAATTTAGGCCATCAACCTCATCCCTATTAACTGCTGGGGCTGTTTGCAAAGGCCTTCTGCATGTGGGATAGCCTGTGTCAGAGGGCTGGAACTCCTTCAAAATGGAGTTAAAATCAAAATTAAAAACTTTAAAATATTTCCTTCTGATAAAGGGGGGATCAGAGAACTGTTTTGTGATGAAAATGTAAATTCATGTCTCTGCCACTGGATTCTTTGCCATCAGCAGAGGCCTGTGCTAAAGTTTAAAGGTACATTTATGCCTCTGTCATTGCCAACAATTGTTTTGTTCTGTGATCGGGATCTCAGTGGGATTTCACAGGTATTTTAGGGTGCCTGCAATTATGTGAACTAATCTAATGAAGGCTGGTGAGGAGCTGCCATCCCCGTTACCAGAGCAGGGCTGTGCAGTCGGTGTTGTGAGGCTTAATGACTTTGCACAATGTTAAATTGTGCATCCTCTTGGAGAGAGGGTTCTGGCTCTTTTTCAAGATCTATAAATACTCTGGAAGTTGGCCTGGTTTCTTGTGGAGGGCTGTGGGCACGGTGCAGGCTGTGCGTGTGCACACGTGTGCTCTGCAGGGAGCTCCTCCCCGGCGCACAGCCTGCAGCCAGCCAGGCACTGCAAACCACCACACGGAGAAACATCCCCAGGCAGGATGGTTTTATTTACTTTTTCACCTTTCAGAGTGCCTTACAAAAATGTCAGGGGGGCCTTACATAGCTCATCTGTCCCCTAGCAGGTGTCCTTCCCTCAGGTGGGGAGGAAAATGTTCCGACCTGGGTTGGATGTAAGCAAGCTGCAGCTTTCAGAGAAGGACTGGGGAGGTAAAGATGAGGAAAACAGCCAGGACTGTGACTAACAGGGTGAGCTGTGAGATATAACAGCCCTTGTGTCACTGTATCTGCCCGGGGGCATGCACAAAGGACACATGGAAGGGGACTGTGACTCTCTGCAGGGTGATGTGACAAGACAGAAAAGAACCCTTGTATGCAGGATTTACCTACTGCAGTTCTGAGGGAAAGAAAATATTACTGCAGCTTCCAGGAAATGCACTTTATTAATTTATTTTGCTGCTTTTCCCCCACGAGCAGGGCACTGAGAGGGAGCACACAGCTGATGGCTGGGTACCATCGGCCAGGCAGCCATCCATGGCTCTGGGTTTGTCTGCAGCAGCAGGAGGGCACTGGGAAGCACACCAGGGTGACCACCAGCTCCCATAAATAAGTCCTCAACATTTTTTTTATAGCAGACTCTGTATAATTCTTTTGGACTGCAAAGTAAATGCTGCTTCTGGAACTTCTCAGTGGATTTTTATTAGAGCTGGCTGAGGCTGGAGGAAACAGCCCCTCTGACGTCAGAGGTTTTATATCAGGCTGTTTCCATTTTTATACTGCGCTCCTCTGGGCATTCAAGGCATTTCCGCTACAAAGCAGATCCGCCTGGAACTGCTTCATTCCTTTTTGCTCCCATTTACAGCAGATAAAAGTTCTTGCCTGTTGCAAATTACTGGAATGCATTTCAGTCTAATTTCAGGTGCCGTTGGAGGGTTATGTCAGTGGTTATTTAGCTCTTTGGAGCACGAACCTTGGGCAGAGCAGGTTTCCCATAAATAAGGGAGCAGAGATGCTGAGCCTGGTCTGTTGCTGGGGATGCAGGACCTGTCCCTGTGTGTCATAAAACGCGTGGTGCTGCATCCGCTGGCTCCCAGCCAGGGGGCTGAGGCTGTTTAGCTGTGGCCAGACTTGTTGCATGTGTTCTCCATTCATCACAAGCCATGCCTGGGCTTGGCAAGGGCTGCCTTGGCCACGGGCAGCAGCTCTGCCAGGTGAGCCATTAGTGGCTGGGCTCAGCTGGAGTTTCCTTCCCGCAGGCCTGGAGCGCGGTTCAGGCGCGGCGAAGGCACAGCAGAGGGGATGGTCTGACATGCAAATCACAAGTGTCACCTCATTTAGCCAACGACTCTTGGCTCAGAAAGAGCCTGGACTTGTGCTCGAACCTGCAGGAGACCAGATGGCTAATGTGGTCATCAGCCATTGTGCCGTAATCCCACATCCAAACTTGGCTTTCCGTGGGAGCAGGAGTGAAATGTGGAGTGTTAAATACAAAGCAAAGCAGAACCACTCCAGTATAACCTGCAGTGATGGGAATTCAGGACTGCTTTTAAGCAGCAGGGTTCCTTAACTCCAGGCATTTTCTATTTGGTTTTATTTCCCAAACCCTGCATTATCTTGTGTTGTGGTTTAATCCAGGACATCTTGTTAGGAGAAACATTATTTCACTTTGGCAATTTCTCTTCTCTTCCTCAACTCTCCCACATTTTTTAAACTCACAGTGGGGAGATTAAAATTTATGCTTTTTGGAGCTCCGTCTGCCTTTATTTCCCCACCTTTCCTAATGCTTTAACTCATCATGTTCAAATAGCACTAATTAAATTTGTTCTCACTTAAAATGCAGTCCTGCCTTCAGCAGGCAAAATTACACCTGGACTTTTCTGAACTGGTCTGACCTTGGCAGTATTTCAGCAGAAATCAGTGCCACTGCTCCGTGGCTGGGATAGGGTTGGTGTTCATAGCTCAGAGCCAGGCCCCTGATTATTTGAGTTACCGTCGGTGCTCCTGTCTGTGAGGGTTTGTTGGCTCAATGGGAGAGGTTATGTGAGCACAGCTACATCTCTGGTCTGGCTCAGCTCAGGCTCAGCATCAGCTCAGTCAGCCAGGACAGGGAATTGCTGGGAGCCATTCGGATCCTCTGCACTGCTCTGCTGGTTTGGAAAAGGTGTATTAGCCCAGGAGTAGTGTCCAGCCCACATGAGAAAGTCTGTGGCAGTGACTGAGGGAGGACATGGTCACAGCTGGCAGCCAGGGTCCCTGTATCACTCCTTTTTGGTGTCAGGCTTGTCCCAACCTTTCAGCACCCCCATCATGAGAAATTGCAGGTAGGGTCCTGTGCAAGCCTTTGCCTGATGTGTACAGGACAGTGGGGTCACTTCTTGGATCAGTCATGTCTGCTTGGGAGGAGGTGCTTTCCCAGCCACCTGAATTCAGCATGTGCTTCCAGCTGGCTGGGGCATTTTTCCTCATGATCTGTCCTGGCCTCCTGAGTTTTTGTGTACAGCTGTCTTTCAGAAGTGGCTGGATTTAATGATATGGGGTTTCTTTTTTCCTTCTGCCAGAGGTTTTGGTACCAACCATGGCATTCCTTTCCAAAGAAGAGCCAGAGACCCTGCAAACTCCCCTTGAGACTTTGCTGTTGCAATCACCCCACGATGGAGCAGCAATCTCAAATACTGAGATAGATATGCAGGTAGTAAATAGCTTTGAGAATTCCTTGGAATAAAAGATATATATCCTACATAAAAGTAATAGAACTAATTATTTTTATTGCTAGGACTGTGCTATTCTGTTTCTCTTGGGATAGGAGACTTGCTTAGACCCAAGAAAAGCTGCTACTGCCTCTGTGCCTGCCTCAGATTCCTGCTGCACAGATAAATACCATGGGAAAGCACTTGCAATACAAACACTTGTTTATAGACAGACATTTAATTATCATATTACAGAATTCTGGAGACCAGCTGCCACATGAGATTTCTGGCTGGGACACTGAACATAAAATTAAAAGTGTCACATGCCCACAGAGCTGAAAACCTCGGCGTAGTATTTGCACATTCCCATTCTCTGTGAAGAGCTTCCTGGATGATATTTCTGTGCAGATTATTCATGAGAAGTTGGAGTGCTGTAAGCTTGATGACGTCTTTGTGACTGGATCAGAGAGCAAATATTGTGATCTTTTCAGCATTGGCTCTCTGTGAGTGATTAAATTTCTTCTGCAAGGAATCTAGGTCAATTGCCAGCATCGGGGCACTGGGCATCTATGGAAAAGAGAGCTAAAGTGGATTGTTTTTGTTCTTTGAATCCAAAGTTTTATTGATAGTCCTGAATCTTTTGGGAAAATGCATGATAGTGCAATATGGAAAATAGTGCTGCATGTTAATACCTCTGTGTAAAGGAAAGCATGGAAGCTCCTTCTAATCCTCATATGGTTTGCAAGACTGAATCATTTTCTCAGGCAAGTAAGGATTGTATTTGTGAGTAAAAGTGTTCAGGGCTGTGTTTTCTCTCCTCATCCCTCTCTACTTTTTCCTGCACCCACCACGACTGCCTGCTGAGTCACATTCCTGTCTCCAGAACTCCATGTGCTCCAAGCACTTATTCCCTTCCCTACTTTTCCTGCCAGTTCAGTTTAGTCCCAGTGTCCAGGTCGAGATGTGCTCCCAGCAAGGGCTCACTAATCGTGGGGAAGCTCACCAAGAGTGACTTGGGAACTTCCAAATGTGCCAGCTTTCTGAAGCAGTCAGTCATTCTCTGTCCTCTTTTGATGTTCACATGTGGCAGTGGCTACAGGAGTGAGATGCTTGAGTTTCTGAAATAGTGGCACTGGAAAACACAGTGATGGCAGCAAAGAAATTTCTTCCCTACAGGTAGAACCAGGAGGAGAAATCTGCTGGTTTCCTGGTGTGTTTCAGTGTGAGTTGTCAGGAAATCAGCCTATGACAACTTCCTACTACAATAACAGGAGATGAACTGGCAGAAATGTTTCACAAATGTATTTTTGGAACACAAAATCCCATTTATCCTGTAGCAAAAGTGTCTTAAATGCCATCTGAAAATTTCCAAGTGGCACTGCCTTGCCACTGTGCTGTGCTATAGGATGGGTAAGAGTCAATAACTCCAGGTCAGCACATGTGCCTCCCTCAGGATCTGCCATCCCTTTTTACTCCTCACCTCTGTCCTGTTGCTGGGTCTGGTCTTTGCCTACGAAGCCATTAAACAAACTGGAATGCTGTTCTGTTCCACATGATAAACCCATAGCTGTGGCATTCCCAGGAGCAGATCTGGAGGTTTATAACTCAGCAGGTTTTTGGGGCTGTGGCTTACAAGCCAGTGCTGCTGAGTGAAATCTGGAGCTATGTGGGCTTGTGCACTGCTGCTTAAAAGTCAGGCAAGGCATAAAATGTGCTGTAACCTTCCAGCACTGGCTCAGGGCTTCTCAGCAGTGTTGGCAAAATGTGGTCACAGCCATGCAGCCTGGATGAGAGCCCCAGAGAGCTGCTCTGCTGAGAAGCTTCTGCTTCTGCTAAGCAGTGTCTCCTCTCTGAAAACAAGTCCTGTTTTAATATGCCTGTGTCTTGTCTGGTGCCAGGGAGCAGGAAGATTGCTTTTGACTTTGTTGATACCTTGAGGTAGTAGAGCTGGTCTCCTTTTTTTAATTCAGCATGTGTAAAGCAGCTCATTACCAGGGTCAGTGGCCATCCTGGGCAGTGGTCCTCATGTCCGCTGAGGGCTGCATCAGTATTTAGGCTGCAAATGAGGCTTTACCACGCTGCTTGCCTGGTACTGCAATTCCTGGGCTCAGCAGAGACCTGAGCACATCCAAGTGCAAATACTGAAAGTGAAAAAAAGAGCAGTGGAAGGAGGATCCCAAAGCATAGGGGAGGGGCTGTGTTGTTTGTTTATTGTAGTTTTTGTAATATACTCCCCCCTTTATCCTGAGGTCATGAAATGTTTTTATTCCAGCAGTGTCATAGTGTGAAGAAACACAAAACCACAGAGTCCTGTTGCAATACAATCTGTTGGTGGAAACCATGTGAATGTTTTGAAAGACCATAAGTTTCTTCACAGATCCTACTGATTAGTGTGTCTGAACTGTAACTCAGAGCTCTGGGCATGTGCCCTGCGTTGCCACACTGGAAATGACGAAAAATGACCCATCATCCACCAGAACACAATTCATTCTGTGACACACTGGGCAAGTGTCTTGGGATTTTGAGGAAATACTTTAGCGATGGGGGAGAGGGAGGGAAGATAAATAAAAGTAGAAAATACCCTGTGTACCAGTTGCAGGCCTGGTGATGGGCTTCCAGCTTGGAAAGTAGTCCAGGGACAGTTTTCACAGCTGCTCTTTGGTGACCTTAGAGTTGCAATAACCCTGACACACACCTTGGCACAGCAGAAAACTCTGCATTAGAAGCAGAAACCTCATTTCCACTGTGCTGCCCAGGGAAGGCTGAAGGCTCTGTGAGTGTCTTACACAGATGAGGTGAAGAGAAGGGACAAGGGATGTGGCCTCACAGACTGTATCAGGAGGATGATGTGCAGTCTGTTGAGGAGTATTGCCATTGCCACTTCTGCTGGAAGCAGGAGCTCCAGAAAGAGCTGAGTGTCCTGGGGATAGCTGGTGGGATTGGACCTGCAGCTTTCCCAGGGACAGTCCCTCCTGTGTCTTTGATCTGCTTTATTTGAGAAGAGAAAGAGCCAGTGTTGGTGTTTCTGGGATGCTGTCTGAGCTCAGGTGGCTGTGTCTCAGTGGACTTGGAAAGGAGGGGATTAACACTGTGCTGCTGTGGATGTCTTACATGTCCTAGCTCTTTCCAGGAGTGAAAACTCTGGATTTCCCAGAAGTCAGGCTTTTGCTTGCAGTGACGGAGATATTTGTCTTGCTGGGGCTGGCCAAGATACCACCCAGAAATTCTCTTCTGGGAAGTGGCATCATCGATGGGCCTTGTGAGAAGCAAATGCTTTTTTTCCAAGAATCATCCCTGGTTCCTGTTTTGCTTTGTCACTGCTGTGGGCACTGTATGAGTTTGTGTGAAATCCCCCAAGGTCCCCGGGCTTGCAGGAACCACGTGGCCACGAGGGCTGGTGGCCACCAAAGCTACTGGCCACGTGTACAAGAGCATGGCCGGGACCAGCCACACACAGGCAGCGTGAGTGAATGGGCATCCTCGACATGTGAGGCTGATGTAAGCACTTGTGGCTTTCTACATCTCTGAGTCTCACTGTGGAGTTTGGTACAATTCTTCTTCCATTTTTTAATGAGTTGGGGTTTTTTTCTTCACAAAGTCTTGAGCTGCTGCAGCCTCACAAATGAGATCATTAAGGAGAACTGTTTGAGACCAGAACCAAGTGGCATAGGACTGGGACTTCAAATTCTTCTTCTAGAAGAATTTCATAAAATTGCTCAAAATCAGAGGCTCATTTTTAATTTAACACTTTATTTAACAGAGAAGATGTTATGTTTTTTTCTCTTTTAACAGAATAATTAAAACTGTTAGGGAGAATTTAAGACATAATTAAGGATTTCTTTAGGATTATATTTGATAAATCTTATACTATTCAGAAGTGTTCTACAAAAGATTCTATTGTTAAATTATATCAAAATTCCAAACAACTTTTGCCTGAAGCAGTATTATTTCTACATTTCACATATTTTCAAAAAATCTCATCTCAGTATTTTCAGCCAGTCAGAAAAGGCTCTGCATTGAACCCTGTCAAATCTGGGAGTCTTGCAGTTCCTTACACTGCTGTCAGGTCCTTATGATTTCAGCTGACTGCATTTAATAATGAGAATATTCAGTGTTAATGACTTGGGAAGTGTTTCCTGTTTTCCAAAGGTGTGTTTGGCACTTGGGGGGATTAATCCTGCCGGGGTCACTCTCTAAACTCTGTGACACCAAAACAGATCTCCTGGACCGCTTTGCTTTGTGCAGAGCTGTGAAATTTCAGCCTGTGAAATAGTTGTGTCTTCCAAGCTGGCCCATGTGACTCTGAAAGCATTAACACAGCAGTTAAAGGATATTTAAACTACCTGAGGGTTCAGGTGGCTGCAGAAGTGACACCCCTGTGGGCTCACCCCTCCCTTGCTCCCCCACGCTGGCAGCACACAGCCCATCGCAATGGAAACGCAAACAAGGACTGTCAGGACATTTCTGCTCAAAGGTCACTGGTAAATGACAGACACTTAAATGCTGTTTTGTCTCTGTTCCACAAGCTGGAAAATAATAGGATTGGATTTTGATCAAGAGCTGTGTTTTATTCCCTCCAGTCATCAGCTTCATGGTGTCCCGGACACTAAGATGAGGTGTAACTGATGGTAAAGGGAGGAGAGCTTTGATGGTTCTTTAATTTTTTGGATTATTTTGGAGTTCAGCTGTTTATATACAGTGAGCACTGTTGTCTTTGGGACTTGGTTTGGTTTTTTTTGATGCTTTCCGACCTGAGGCTGCTGCCCCCCAGGCTGGCTGGTTCCTGAGCCACGCCAGTGACTCCCCTGCTCCCTGGGGCAGCTGGGGCAGAACACACAGCCACAGAACATCTGGTTTCTCTGATCATTTGATACAAGGGCCCAGCAAAGCCCTTCTGCAGGGAGGCAGTGTCTGTGCCAACAGAGAGCCATGGGGGACCATCACCCCTCTGAGATGGGGAAAGGGGTCTCCTGGCCAGCAGGATTGGGAGCAGAATCATGTTAGCTGTGGGTTGAACATGTGGGAATGTGATCTTGACATGCAGAATTGCAAGATCCTTGCTATAATGTTTCAGACTATGTAAAATTAGTATTTTCTGAACCCTTATGAAGCACAGTGTCTACACTGTCCAGCTCCAGGAGCTGAAGAGGGCAGTGGAGTGCCATGTCTGGGGGTCATTAAAGACTGCTGCTCTCAGTTCTCATTCAGCAATGTACCCTTTGCTCAGTGTGCCTCAGTGGATGGAGACTTCACCCTGTGTTTGAGCATTGTTTGGTCATTTCATTTCATTTCATTTCATCTCTTAAGACCTTCCACTTCCATTATATCCCCATAATAATTCCTGTTTGGAGGACAGTGCAGTAAGTGACTTCTCCCTAATCTGATTTCTGATTCTTAGTGGCCTGGATAGACGAGCATTAGTTTGCTATTTCAATCTGATCCATCAGAGTCCTCTGCTGTACAGGGTTGCTCTTTTATATCACGTAGGTGGCAAAACCACAGTTTGATGCAGCTGGTCTCCAATGCAGAGCCAAGCAGGTCATGTGTGTGATGAGGAGAGAGGATTATCAGCCTCCCGCTGTGCCAAAGCCAGAGCAGGGGCTGAGCACAGAGGTCTGGTGTTGGCCAGAGCTGCTGGGGAGAAAAGGGGCCTCTGCAGGCTGAGAACAGGGTGTCTGATGCAATGCAATGGTAACTTTATATATCACGTTAATACTTTGTTGTCTGGATGCTGGAGAGGTTCATTTGACCCCTTTGTCACCCCAGTTTTGCAAATAATGGATTGTTTCTGAGTGTAGCTGGAAATAGAAATTCCCCTGAAATTATTGGTTTGATGTGTCTGATGGCAGCTGCAGGTCAGTCAGTGATCAATCATAGCTGAACAAAGTTACTGGTGTCAAGGTGGGGATTGGCATGGCCTTTGGGATGGAAGGTCATTCCACACTCCTTTATGAAGTGCCAGGCTACTCCCTGCTGCCCAAACCCTTACTGATGGATTCGAGAGTGGAAAGAGAAAAAGCAGAAAGGAGGGAGGTACAGTGGTCTTTTCCTGAATTAAGGGACCTGAGTGTGGTGGAAAGAAGCTGCATCTGCTGTTCCACTGGTAAATCCTTTCTGGGAATTGGGTGAGGTTGGTAATGCTTTGGGGATATGCCAGACTTGTGGGCTCCCTGGAAAGATGCAGTCAGACATAGTCATGACCACCCACCCACCTTTGCTCCAGAGCACCTGGCTCAGAAAAAACACAACAGGGAAAATCACTGACAGGATAATGAGGAGAGGGTCAAGGTGGGAAGAGCTTCGGGGCCAGTGATTGCTGAATTCTGGAGAAGGACTGCATAAGTCTTTTGGAGTTTGAATGTGTTCCTGATCCTTTTGGGGTTTCCCTTTCTCATGGCACCCTGTCAGACATGTTCATTGCTCAAACCTAATGAGATTTCTTTACTCTGCATTGCGAGGCTGCATGTCCAAACCCAATCTGAAATTCCACCAACCTCCCTCGCTCTGTCCACCGGCCCCAGCCTGCAGGAGAGCACATGATCCTCCTCACACCTCTGAGATTGTGGTTAGCAAGGCAGGAAGATAAAGAAAACAGCCCAATTTTTCCACAGGTCTGCATGTGACCAAGGTGGTTTTTTTTTTTTTCTTTTTTTTTTGCCAGCAAAAAGGTCGAGCTGATTTTTCAAGGGCTGCAATTCTCAAAGGCCCCTTGCTGCTTTGCAAACTCTTTTGCAAAATCCCAAAGCTTTGGAAACTGCTGGGTATGATTGCACAAATCTCGGAGCAGCATGTGCCAAAGTCAGCCATTCTGCTGCCTGTGCCACCAGTTTAGATAAACTGAGCAGCAACTGTGCCTGCCCCCCGGGCAGAGGTGTCAGTGGCAAAAGGTGCACACTGGGACAGGGTGGATTTCCCCATGAACTGCTGTCTCTCTCTGTCATGCACCACCATCTCTGGTGCATGTCTCTGCTGTCACCTTTTTCATGGTTTAGCCCCAGGTGACAATGCTCTTGCTCATGCTCTTCCCGGTGGGGAGGAGCATCAGAAAGAAAAGTGAAACTTGTGGGTTGAGGTAAGAACCACTTATTAATTGAAATGAAATGTAATACATATTAATACTAATAATAATAATAATGAGGAAAAGGAGAGAGAGAGGAGTAAAACCCAAGAGAAACAAATGATGTCCAATACAACTGATCACCATGTGCTGAGCGATGCCCAGCCTGTCCCCAGGCAACCCCCAGCCCACTCCCCCCAGTTTGTATGGTGAGCACGACATTCTCTTGTGTGGAATATCCCTTTGGCCAGTTCAGACCAGTTGTCCTGGCTGTGATTCCCCTCTGGTTTTTGTGTCCTTGCTCGCTGGCAGAGGCTGGGAAACTGAACGTCCTTGATTTGGAGTAAGCATGTGTGAGTAACAACTAAAACATCAGGGTGTTCAAAACTTTATTCTCATGCTAAGTCCAAAACAGAGCGCTGTACCAGCCAATAATAGGAAAATAATTCTATCCCAGCTGAAACCAGGACACCTTTGAGGATGACTGAGCTTAGCATGGGACTAAAACAACCAGTGTGAAAAATATTCCAATGAACTTCATCCTGTTGCTCTGGTGGGAGCCTGACTTAGGCCTGACTGTGCTGAGGGAACTTTCCAACAGAGTCAAGAGTAAGTTGGTTTAAGTCACAAGCTTTCTGAGTACCTCCTTCACTGAGGTTTTTTCCAGCTTGGCATCTTCCAGTGTTCCTGAAATGTGCCTGGTGTAGGCACAGGGTGAAATGGCTCCTTGACTACACAGAAACTATTGCAGCTCTTGCTCTGTACCCTGTCACCTCTGGTGTTAGAGAGCAAGGCAGGGATTTAGGAGTCCACTGACTCCTGAATCCCCCAGGAAAACTGCTCTGATATGTACAGATTGTAGGCTGACTGTAGGACTGATGGATATGTATCATGGGGATTACTGAGTGCTTATAGAGTGTTTGGAGATTTTGGTATAAAGGCTTAAATTTTTTTATTCTTATAAAGGGATTGAGTGTTTGAAGCTAAAAGCGGAAGTTTCTGCTATCTGAAATAAACAACTGTGAGGTAGGTAAAAGTGGTAGCAGGTTTGTGTGCTCGGTGAATTCAGCACAAAAAGCAGGATGTAGCAAAGACTGATGGGTCAGTAGTATTTGGAGAGTTTTCCAGGGCAGGCTTATTAGAAGCACAGAGTGATTGGTGACTACAGCCTTGACTCTGCCTGGTGGGAAATGTCTGCACATGCTGGTTGTGGAAACAGAGGTGGGGGACCCTCTGGCCTTTCCAGATCACATTGAATCCAGCCCCAGTGACACTAGACCTCTAGTTCTGGACCCAAGAGGCTGAATTCCAGACAGTTGTTAAAATCTTTGTCCTCTTTTTGTGCCTGTCCCTGACACCAAGAGTTTTGGGATAGAGTGAAAATGTGCATGAATCTTGTGGTGCTCACTAGGTCTAGAGCCAAGGTCTAAGCAGGAGGCATTCCCCCATCATATCCTGCTTTTCTTCCCCAAAACTCCTGTATCTGTTGCCTCCAGTCAGGTAATAAGAGCATCCAGTGTCCTACAAAGCAGCATGGTCTTACGTCTGTTCTCCATTTCCAAACCTTTGCCTCTGTTGTTCTACTTATGGGTGGATCACAAAAATAATTACCTAAATGAACCAGGAGCCAAAACACCGCAAGTGATCGCGTACTCCAACAAATAACAGTGATTAGGTCAACCTCCTTGCTTATCTCAGGTTCCCACCCTTAGAATAAGGGCAGCAATATTTTTGCTTTTAAAAGAGCAGGATTAACTTGTTCATGTCTGAAGTATTAATCGTTGTTATTATTATTACTCATATGGATGGCAGGGAAGCACCTAATGAATTCTGGTAATGCTACAATAGGCCCTGGCAGCTATTGGCATGACTAACCTGGGATAAATTTACTGGGCTGCCTGTTTATCCTAAAGCAAACTGCACCACGTACTTGTGGTCCCTCACCAACAGATCACCGTGGCCACAGGGTCCTTATGGTGCTGATGGCTTTGTGCTGCACGTCCATCCTTTCCAAAGGCATCAGTCTCTCAATACAGTATCTCAGATGTGCTCCTCCAAACAGGAGCTGCCCAGGGTGTTTCCTTGCTGCCCAGCAGTGGCTGGGTTTCTCCAGAGCCATTCCTTCCCTTCTGCTTTAAAAGACAGAGAGAAGCAGCTCAGGCTTCCAGCTGTGGATTTTGGATGCTTTCCATAGAGTGAGTGCTTTGGCTATCTGAGAATAGATGCAGAAAAATAAATTCCTTCCAAGTGTGTCCTTGATTGAGACTAAATATTTTTCATCCTTTTTTCTTCATAGTGTTTCTAATTACATTCCTTAATAATCTGCCAGAAGTGACCTGGGCTGTGTGGGGTGATAGAATGGGATGCCACACTTGTGTATTTGGGTAGGTAGGAGTGGGAGTTGTCTCTGCTGATGGCTCTCAGGCAGGTTTAACACTGTTTACCCCCTTCACAGCCATCACTCAGGCAAGGAGCAGCATTCCAAGTGAGCTGTCCTGCCCAGGAGCTCTGCCCAATCCTCCACGGGGCTGTGCAAGCCACACACCCCTTTCTGGTTAGGGCTACCTCTTCCCGGCTGCCGCTGGCCCAGGGCCCACACCATCACCACAGATGTTTTTGGTGCTCACCTCTCCCTCCTCCCAGTGAATTTTCAGCCAAAGGCCAGCTCTGGAAGTTGACTGTGGGGTGTGTTGTGTCACTCCCTGCACAGCTCATGACTCAGCAGTTGTACAAGTTTCGTACCTGTCAAGGACGTGCCAGAAACCACAAATGTTCCTAAGCCAGCAACAGCAAAAGCATCTGGGAGTTTCCATTCCGCTGAAGACAACAATGTCTGCAGTAGATTCTCCTGCACATTGGTTTCATTTCATTGCCAAGAGATGAGAGCAGGAAAAGGATGCCAAGGGATGAGGGCAGGAAAGCCAGCATCTGGATTTCCAGAGCCTGGAAAGCCCGAAATAATCAAAAAAACAAGTGACACACTACTGTGCACTGCAGTCTGTTGAAAGGGAGCAAAAACGCTCCTGGAAGCAAGGCCATGAAACCATTAAGTATTTTAGGAAAATCTCAGGCTGTGAGATCAATTAAAAGAAAACACTGCAGAGGTGCAAGGGAGCAAAATGCAAACATCTCTGCAGGTGTCAGCCTGAGAGCATCGTGCCTCGAACAGGCAGTGGCACTGGAGCAGTCCTGCGGTGCGTGAGCCGTGTCCTGGCGCCAGGCTCTGGGCAGGAGGGCTGCCCTGCTGCCCATGCAGGGGTGGGTCACCCAAGAAGGGGCTCCTCCTGGCATCCCACGATGCCTCCCACAGCCCTGCCAGCCAGAGAGCCAGGAACACGTGCCAGCCATGGCAGGATTGCTTCCCGCTCTGCACTGCAGAGGCTGGGGCACAGCCTCGATGGTTTCATTCCGCTGGCTCACAGGAGCTGAGCTGGCAAGGACAGCTGTGACAGCAAGAGCACTGCCAGCCCCGCTGCCAGTGTCCCCTGCCACCCCCTGCCCTGTGCAGGATTTTAAGGTCCGTGTGGTTTAGTGTGAGGGGGAAGGGAAGGGTTGAACAGCTGAGGTCTGGCAGTAGAGCAGGCTGTCTTTGCTCAGGGATTGGGGCTGTGATGCAGCCAAGATAACAGTGATTGGCATGCCCTTGTCTGGGAAGGAGGGAGTAGTTAGGGAGCAGTTGAAGGAGTGGGAGGAAGCGCTGCCTGCTCAGGCCTGTGGGTGATGGCTTATGCCTGGGAAAAGTGGCACTGCTTAGAGGGATGGAGAGCGTGGGTGGGCGACACAAAGAGGGGATGGTAAGCAACCAAGCCTGGTCCATCCTGGATTTCCATCTTGGATTAAATTAAAACATGCCAAGGCTGATGTTCAACTTCATGCCAGGCTGTTCTCCTGGTTTTCCCTTCCCAAGGGAAAACTTACTGGCAGCATGTGTTTGACAGTGAGTGTTGCAGGCAGAAATGGGGATCCCCTTGAATTGTGCAGTGTTGTAGGCTTGGCAATCCTCTCTCAACAGCCTTGAAGTCATTTTCCCAACAAGCCTGCATGCCAAGTGTGTGCTAGAGCCCTGTACCAGCAGTTTGGCTGGGATCAAACAGGCGGCCTAGACAGGAGATGCAAGTGATTGCCATGATTGCTGGGTGAAGCCTATCTGAGCAGGAGTGGGAGGCTGGATTCTCATGGAAATTCTCTGCTTTGGACAGGCATGAGGTGGGGTTTGGAGCGGGGCTGAAGGAGGATTCAGCCAAATGTATCAGGGTGTGACAGAATGGCTCAGCTGAGCATGGGGGCAAAATATCTGGGCATGGTTTGAGCAGGACTGAGCTCAGCCAGTGTTTGGTGTGGATTGCAGAAAGCTGTGTTTGATAAATGACTTTAAGCATAAGTTGAGTGCAGGAGGGAAGGAAGGATGGTGCTCTTAGCACTGCTGGGGCTTTCTGACCAACTCACAGCAATGCCCGTGTCCCTGGCCCAGTGTGCCGTGTTTGACAGTCAGGTGTGTCACTGCTTGGTTTGGGCTTCTGCCTGGAAAAAATACATCCTTGGCACCTATCCAAGAGCTATTTATAGCAGGAGCTCTCAGAAGACTTTAGAAAACAAGGAATTGCCAAATCATCCTGCAGAGAGCACCAAATTAACCCCTCACCACACACACCCGTGGGAGCCACGCATGCCCAGAGCCCCAAATCCTGATGAGAACTGGTACCAAGTGACTTCATGAAGGAAATCCTGCTAAGAATCGACAAGGACAGCTTAAGATTCCTGCACAAAATGCTGTCATGAGCAAGAGCCCATGAGCTCTTTGTCCTTCTGTGAAGTCCCACGGAATCAAACCCTGAGGACATGATGAATTGGTTCTCCAGTGATGTGGCACACATGGTGTCTGGGAAGATGCCTCCACCACAGAAATACTGATCCCTGCCAGTCCTCAAACTGCTCTTGGCTTTGCTGCATGCCTTTAAAAGAGGATGTACTGAAGAAGGCAACACCTCTTTAGTGTGAGCAGTGACAGATACCTGCACAGCTTGTTCCAATCAGGTAGTTGCAATTTTGCATCAAATGTTGTTTCCCCTTTCGTAACTCCCCGACAGCAGATGTTTCTCACCCTGTCAGGAGCAGGTGGGCACAGGTCTGCAGGAAAGCCCAGGCTTTTATTCCCTCTGCCTGGCTGGCCATTGCAACAGGGTGACACTGACCCTTCCTGGTTGAAGGGAGTTCAGTATATAATTGAGCATTGAACCCAAATCCATGGAAAACAACAAGAGCAACAAAACCCCAAGGCAGACATTACCTAACTTCAGTGTGGAGCAGTGTCCTGTCCAGTGTGTCATCCTGCCTCCTTCCTTGTACTTCTCTGTAAACACCATTTAGGTGTGTGTTTATACAATCCATATGTTCCCTGCAGTTCTGGGATCCCTTCACTTGTTCCACCCACTGGACTAGTTGTAACAGGCACTAAATTATGGGGGGGTTGTTGCTTGCTTAGTTTATACACCTGCAATTTCCTGGTTTATATGTCCAGAGGTTTCAGTCTTTAATATTATTCATAGATTTTATTGAGTGTTAGTTCACTTTGTAAAGCACCTTAATGGGCAGTGTCTGTTTAATTATATATGGCAAAGCCTACAGAAACAAAGGAAAATTGACCCAATTTGTTACAGCTGGTTTACAAAGATTCCCTGAGGTGACTGAGCATCACTTTTCTTTTTTACTGTACTTCACACATTTCCCAACTCGTGTCAGTTCAGTTCTCACCTAACCTCTCCCTCTGAAGCAGCCTCAGTGTGGCTGCCACTTCTCCCTGCAGCCCTGAGCCCAAACCCAGCATCTTGTCAGCTGTTTGAGGCAGGAGTAAGGAGACTGACATAGTCCTGTGGGTTGTTTTTTTTCCTGCTGCTACTGGAAATGTGCAAAATGCTGATCACATCTATTGTGGAGATGACCAAGAAGCATTTTTCTACAAGTAAACAATGGTTAAATAACTCTAGATTGGTTAAAATATCTCCTTTATGCAGCAAAAGCTGCCACAGGCACTGAGATGGTCTCTGCCCCTGAGGAGGTCCCCATCACAGGCTGGCTGGATGGCGTGTGAGGCTGGAATATGTCTGAGCATCAGCTCCACCGTCTCCTGGATGCAGCATTAATTAAACAGAATGGCCCTGCTCCAGGCCCCGGTGGACGAGCATCCACATGGCAACTGCGAGCCTTGTCAGCAGCAAGAGATTAAGGAATTAATTGGCAGGGTTAATCTTCATGTCAGGGTTGGAAATGAATTGTTAATTTGTTTGGATGAGTGTAAAGTCCTCTCGCAGCGATGGCAGGTGGGATCACATGAGGGAAGGTCTGTGCACTGCCCTTCCTGGGGACCTTTCTATTTAACACCTCTGCAAACAGACACCTCCACTTGTTTGCCCTCAAGTGTGAGACTCCCGGGTAGGGTCGGAGGAGCTGCTTGTGTCACTCATGTCCTTGCAGGTGACAGCACAGCTGCTCCAGGCTGTGACACGGGAAAAGGTCTGGCTGCAGCCTGGGAGAGCCCCTTTGAATTCCAGCCTTTGTGATCTTGCTCCCTTGTGCGAAGCAGGTCTGACTGTTGCATGGCATGTACTGGGTGAGGCCAACCTGCTCAAGGATCTGAGGGAGGGAGAGATGTGCTCGCACCGAAATGGCACTTTTGGGGCACACTGTGCAAAACCTGATTGGTCTGAGTGGACACTGAACCCTCTCAGACACTTCCTTCCTCCTCCAGGACACTGTCGTAGGAGAATCTGTCAGGTCAGTTAATGCTTTTCCCTTTCTGCTCTTATTTTACACTAAGGACAGCAGAGTATTTTCTTTCTTAGTATTTTTCTAATTTATTAAGGCTAATGCATTGGTCACATCACATTAAAACATAGGAGAAAAGCACTTCAGGCCTTAAATTATTTAAATGAAATTGTAACTTTTGCCACTTGTGCTCTTTTGTGCATTGATTAGTCTACTTAATTCAGCAATAAGAATCACTTTCTCCTCATGCTGGGGTCTGATATGTTGTGACCAACACAACCTGATTCTAGCCATGACATCAAATAGGACTGGCCTGTGCAGAGGCCTGGGATCTTTCTGAGTGTGCAACTATCCTGTTTAAGACCTTGCAGTCAAAATCTTACCCATTTGCCCTTGCTTCTGTTCTCACCTCTGTCAGTGCCCAGCACCTCATTTATGGCAGGCTGATACTGTTACAAGGGGCTGTGATATAATGAGAGTTTTTCATTGCCAGAAATTGGCTGGGTTTAGCCTACTTGCTCCAACTTTCACCTTGTCTTTCATTTTCTCCTCACCCTACGGGTAGCCAGGTGGCTGAATGTAAGCCAGACTAAGGATTTCCTCTTTTCTTTTGAAGGGGTGGGTGTTTATAGAGATTTAGCAGTAGTGCAGTTGAATCTCCTCTGTATAACTAAGAAGGCCCATAGCACACTGCTGGCATGAGCAGCTGCTCCAGCGAAGTCCCACTTCAGCTGTCATTTTCCACTCCACATAAAACCACCCTTTACTGTTTTTTGACTTGAAATTGTTATTAGTCACTTGTCCTAAAATGTCAATAATGCAGTGATATTCTAGCAGAGCTTTTCTGTACTGTCATTTCCTATTAATTGCTTAGAAATAACGTAATTTGGAACAAGACTGTCACCTTGTCTATGCCATATATAAAATTTTAATACTAAAAGGGGACTGGGTTCATCCCAGACCTAATTAGATCTTTGGAGAATTTACTTTGTGCAGCAGCCTGTACTGTCCATATTGATGTTAACGTGTTACATAATCAGCTTTAGAAAAGGCAGCAGTCTGAAGGCTGGGTTCTGTGTCCCTGTGCTAAGTCACTACCCGGAGGAGAGCTCTGAAAATCCGCAGAATTTAACTAGAAAATAAAGCACAAATGGCTGGGTTTTTTAAGGGGTTGTAGAACAACTGATTATCTTCAAATCACCATTGTTTGCAAACTGTGCTCTCCAAGCATGTTTTTATTGCTATATATATAGCAGAGATTTTACAAAATCAGTTAAGATGTTCCCTTTCGCTGTCCAAATTGGGTGGTGAAGTCATGGAACATGCTATTTTGATAATTTGGAACATGCCCCAGGAGTTGATTAAATGATCTCTCTTGCTCTGTACATAAACTGTGTGTTTCCATGCACACATCAGAGCTGCAAACACAAGCCTGCAGGATCTGCTCTATTGCTGCCTGGCTTTTTACTACCTGTTTAAACACTAAACATGTTTTAATAGACAATTACAGCTTGCCCACAGAAATACTCCCCTATAAAACCAAACAGTGGACGAAGTGGAATTACTACTGTGAACTTAGTGGTAAGATAAGTATCATTTAGTATCATTTAGTGAGAGAGCTTTTAAAAAATCTAAGACCAGTATTCGAGGTTTTACATTTTCCTTTCAATGAATCATGACCACTCTGCAAGTTCTGGTGCTTGAAAAGGCTATCAAGGTACAAGGAAGAAATTCCTCCCTGGCACAGGCTGCCCAGAGAAGCTGTGGCTGCCCCATCCCTGCAAGTGTCCAAGGCCAAGTTGGTCTGGGCTTGGAGCAACCTGGGATAGTGAAAGGTGTCCCTGCCCATGGCAGGGGGTGGAATGAACTGAGCTTTAAGGTCCCTTCCCACCCAAACCATTCTGTGATTCCATGATCCTGAACAGCATCTTCACCTCAACTTTCCAAGGAGAAGTTTGCCATCTTCCCTCGGAAGTGGAAGCAGGAAGAAATCAACTGTTGCTTGTTTTTCCTCAAAGGCTTGGGAGGCAGGACCCTGATAGAGATTTATCATCTCACTCCTGGCACAGGTGAGCAGGGTAGGTACAGTTTGTCACCTCCTTCCCCACACTAGGCAGGTTCCCTGCTTAAGTCATTCTGCACCCTGGTTGTAAGGCTGTTCTGATGTATTTATCTTCAGTTTGTTGCTCTAATCTTGTCTAAAGAAAACAATGAAATATCCTAAGATTAATATATGAGATGAAAAACCCAATTAGAGCTGAAATCCTTCAATCTTATGGGTAAGAGCCCCTATTACATAATAACTACAGGTGACAGTGGGCCCTTTTTGATCAATTTGTTCCAGCTCTGGATTATGAATCATTCAGGGAACTAAAACAGTGATAGATGAAGGCCTAATTCCCAGATCAGAGAAGAGTTAGAGATCTGTAGAGTGGAATACAGGTATTTCTTGACATAGCACCAAACCAGAGATGAACAGCACACTGTAGATTTGACATTTTTATTAACAAAGAACCCATGGGGCTCATTCATTAGTACAAAATACAATCATGTTCCTGTATGTTAAACAGCTTTTTTTATTTTGTCTCTTTTAAACTGTTTCACAGTTATCAAAACAAAGCCCCTGCATATTGAACTTATTATTGTGCAAACAGTAATTATTTTTAAGGATCAATTTCTGCACTAAGCCAAGTGCCAGAGAGCAGAACTTAATCTTGTTTTCACCCCTCCTTTGAAGGGCCATGTGTGCTTCCTAAGAAACACATAATAGTTGACTTTTTTTTGCAGCAAACAATCTAAGGCCACAGTTTATCTGCAAAGAATAAAAAACTGAAAGATTTTAGAGGGGAAAAAAAAAAAAAAAAGAAAAAGCACAACTTTACCCTTCATACTGTTGTTTGCTTGACCACGATTACACCAGGTAGCACACATCACCTATCAGGTATGAAAAAGCACCTAACATTCTTTAAGCTAGTATTTTAAATTATTACCATGCAAGTTAATACACAATCACATTACTTTTCAAGTAACTCTAATGGTATCTGTTTAAGGAAAAGATGCTTGTTCCCTTTCCAGATGATGTGAATGAAAACCCTGCATCGATGGTATGGGCAGGCCCTCACTGAAAGAAAAAGGCATGAGAGCTACATCTTGAGACTTAAATACTCATTTTTAGAATGTCCTTTCTAAATCATGCACTCAAATTTTGGTTAAAGCTGCATTTGCTATAGAAGACTAAATACTAAATGTTGCAAATGAAAGGAATAACTGCAGTTTGGAAAAGTGAATCTCCACCAGTCTGTCTTTCACACTGATGCAAAAGTGATTTGAGGTGAAGTGATAGAAATTAGACAATGTAAGGAAGTCATACGAAAAGAAGACTAAAAATATAGATCTGTGTATGCCTGTAGAAAAATCCCTGCTTCTTAAGTGAAGACAGACCTCATAAAAAACCATTTAGACTTTCTTTAACTGCAGTTATTGATGAAATGAAGGAAACTCAATCACTATTTTTGTAGATATCAGAAAGTACACTGTTTTACCACGTGAAGCACCGGGTTTTAACCCCAAACCCTTCTGTAAGACATAGGGAGTATTTCTAGTAGTCCAAAATCCCCTGTAGTTCGAAGACAGGACTGTAAACGTGCATGTTGACAATGCTGTTTTCTGCTCCTGTAAGTGATCTGTTGGTGATTGTTTACTTTTCCCAATTGATGGTTGGTAGGAAGCAAACATTCTACTTTAAATGAAGGCAGCAGAAGGGCAAGTAAATGCTGTGCCTTCAGTCTTAGCAGCAACAAACTCTCACTGTTCTAAATGACCTGAGGAAGAAAACATTAAAATATTGCACCAAAACAAAATTAAACAGCAATAACAAACAAGGAAACACACCAACAAACATAGTATGGATAGCAAATGACCAGTGCAGCCCCTGACAATAGATCTTTAAACAAAAATGCAGGAGTAATGAAAAGCTTTGTGCCATTACCAGAGGACTTTGTTCCCCTGATGTCGTCTGCTTTCACTTCAGTTATAAGCTATGTCTATTCTGGGTATATTTACACCTCTCCTTACACCTCTTATCTCATTCACTAACCACAGAAACCATTTAGGGTCCCTTTTAGAACCTTGAAGTATACTGGAGCTTTAACAAGACTTTTTTTGGTCTCAAATCTGACCGTAAGTAAATATCCAAAACAGAGGTAGGCTTATAAAGGCTTTTGAATAAATAAATATTGTCCATTTTGCTAAGTATACCTGCTGCTGGCAAAAGGTTTCTCCCTTGCCATGCTTCCCCTTATCATGCTATCCATAGGCTTAAGATGCAGAAGAACTCACAGTAGAAGAGGTTAGAGTAATTCCCTTAAGAAATCCCTTGAAAGAAAGCATAGTGCATAAGCTCATCTCAAAGTTCACTGTTCTGTTTCATACTTGTGTCTTGCATTCAGGAAATGGTTGCCTTCATAATATTGTGTAATAGCCATTCTGGCATCCAGGGTGTCTTCAGGATCACGATGAATGAGGAAATAGTACCACTTGGCAGTCATGAGAAGGGCAGGTCCCCATCAAATATGAAGGTAAGACTTCACTCCATGTTTCAGTAGTGTTCCTTTTTTGGATGCAGACAGTGCAAAGCTGAAGCCCCTTGAACACTGAAATATTTGGAAATGTTTCTTTATCCCACATTCTGTTCTACTACGCAAGTTCTACTACAGAAGTTCTCAACAACACTATGTACATTCTTCCAGAGTGTTGCAAACAAAATATAAATTCTTTTCTCTTCAGAAGATCCACACATCTCCTTCTCGTACTTTGTGTAGTGTATCCACTTTTTGGAAAACATTCAGTATTTCACTGATTCATTTCAGTATTTTCAGGTACTTCTCAAGTATCCCAAGCTTAGCTGCTCCCCTGTTATCCTCTGTGCAGACTAATCCAGCAGGTTCACTTTTATCACCAAACGTGCTCATACCTCCTTCTCCATTATCCTTTGCCTTTCTTGTACACAGACTGAGGTTTTGATAAAGAAAACTGTTTCCTTTTTAGCTGCACTACCAGCTTAAGCAGCAGAAAGATTAAGACATTCATCACAATGATGCTCGTTGCAAATCCTCTTCAGAGCATGAATGAAACAGGCTGCATTTCTTCTACATCAGTTGGATGTGGATCAATCTAAGGAGGGAAAAAAGACAACAATTACTGCCTGCAGTTCCTGCATTTAGGTATGTGTTTGGGGTTTTTTTTGCCATCTGACAATAAAAACACCACCTGCTATTTATTTTCTTACCTCTGAATAAAGAGGTGGAGGCTGAAACCGGAACTCTTGTATGTAAGCAAAGACAGGACAACACAACTGTTCCTCACAGTCAATGGGTGGTGGATAAGCAGGAACATGTCTGGAAAACTCTTCCTCCGACACTACATCAGCATAATTTGGTGGTGCTGAAACACAAGAGATGCTACTGTCAAATTTCAAACTATTCACCCCCTCACAGCAAGCCAACAGCTGTATTACAGTATATCCAAGACCATGAAAACTGTATTGGAAGTGCACTGTACTCATAAATATTGTAACTGAAATTATATTTTCAGTAAGCTTAGGTGAGTCAGCAGGAATACAGAGACTGCTGTGCTTTTAGGACAACTCCAGCAGCAAACCTGTGTTGTATTAAGAAATATTCAGTAATGAGCAGAATATCCCCACTATCATAAGTTAGCTATTTCAGTCAGGTGGGAAGGCTGGAGTTAGGGTAACCTCACCAATCCTCTGGGATCTCAATTTAAGACTTGTCCTGAGTCACACTTCCATGGCCTACATCCCTGGCAGTGCCCTTTAACTGGCACTGCACCCTTCTGCTGCAGACAGTGCTGTGCTGGATTAGAGAGAGTTCAATATGTATTTATTACCTTCAGGGTGTTCAGGCATGGTCAATGCCAGCCAACTCATATCCATACTAAACTGGCTGGTAATGCTGGAGTTTCTGCTTGAAAATCCAATACATGGAATAGTGCCAATCACCAGAGGCATTTCAATCATCAATTTCTTAGCACCAGGAATATGGATATACACCTATGTGACAACCCCCAAACAAAAGAAAAAAACATCATGAGACCCTATTGAATGCTGCCCTTAAAAAGCTGTCCTACTCCCTATACTGCAAATTATTTTAAAATTAAGAGCTGTGTCATCCCAGATATGCTTAGCTAATACCCTGACAGCTTTCTTTATCTTTCAGCAGCTTCCTTCTGTCTGTAACTTGTCTCTAGGTGGCATTAAAAAATAAAACTATCTTGACAAACATAATTATGCACTTGACTTTCAGTCTTATCTTCCCATTTCTGGAAAGAATCTCTTGAGGAACCCATTCAGCTTGAAATGCTTTCCCAAAATAATCTCTGTGTGTCTGAAACTAAGCTACATCTTCCTCAGTACCATTTTTCCCTTTTCCATATTATTCCTGTCTTTCCTCTCAGAAGATTAGTGACCTTCAGTCTCTGATGTATATGGTTTCTGGTATTTATTTTTCATAGAGCCATAGAATGGGTTTGGGTTAGAAGGGACCTTAAAGATCATCTAGTTCCAACTCCCCTGCCAGTGGCTGGGACACCTTTCCCTAGATTTCTATTTATTGTCATTCCCAAGTTAAAAACCTAAAAACTACTCAGTAAATTCCTCTGCTCCCAACTGAACACAGTATCTAAAGTTTGCACATTTGAAAACCCAATACTTACAGCTAATGAATATTCTACTCTAATAATGCAGCAGTCAAGTATAGATGGGGATACAGGTGGGATTTTCAGAGTTTTCCCATTCCAGGTATCTGTACTCCCAGAGGCAATGTGGTTTCCTCGGACATTGGCAACCATCTGACGGAAGGTTTTTGTCTTCCCACTGGCCAGGTACGTTTGTGTTTGGAAAATGGCAGCTTTTGGAACAATCAAACGAGAAGAGCAGTTCTCAATTTCTGCATAGATTGGAATGGCTTCCCCTTAGAGACAGAAAAAGTCCAATGAATAATTTGTATTTACCTCTGGGAGTATCAAAGCATGTTACGCAGCACGTAACATCATCTGCAGTGTTATGAGAACAATACTTGATAAGTTCCCTCAAGCCAGTTTATTTTTTTCAGAGTGGTATCCAGGCAGACTTATAGCCACCTACTACGTTTTACACATAAACAATGATTCATTTTGAAACATTAAGCATAGTATGAACAAGCTATAAAAGCTTTATTTGCAAATTATGCCCCAATCTTCCTTTTATCTATTCCTAAATTAATTTCAGGATGTTTTATTTTATTTCCTCAATGTATCTAATTTTATCAAGATGAAAGAGAAGCTGCTAAAGCTTATTCTTACAAAAGTGTAAACCTACACAAATATGATGTAAAAACTTTATTACATCCCCAGTTAGGTATTTTATCCCAAATAAAAACATTTTGTTGTTCTTTTCACTCCCATGTACATGGATTTTCCGTAAGATTATTAACAGGACTTCCTTTCAATTTATATTCCCAAGGGAAAAGATGACTTTTTAAAAATTAAGTTCATATAGATTTTAATTTACTTCTATTAAACAGAACTATTCTTTGAACTGCCAAGTGTTGGCTTCACCAAGATTTAAAAAAACCCCAAACCTATTAGATGCTTAATATGTACATTTTTAAGGTAACTACTCTTACCGTTACAGTATCCCTTCCTCTCAATTTTGGCACTGAGAGACACTGGCCCAGAGGTGAAAAACCAACAGCCAACCATCTTCTCCTGACTTCTTAGAACAGGTGTCTATAAAATACAGAGTATTTTTTATTTTATGGGATAAAGCTCTCCATCACTTGCAGTTTAGTGTTATGTACATCAGTCATTGCAATCCAGCTCTGAAATCCACTTCATATGAATCCCTGAACTGCTCAGTGCAGTGGCAGTTTTGCCACCACGTGAAATGGAACCAAGGTTTGGCAATCTGAACATTTCTTGCTTTGAAATCCCAGTCTGCATTTAGACTGTACTGACTAAGTAACACAGACCAGTGTGTCTTTGCATGTGCTTTGTCTTCACAGTTAACTTTTTAAAGGTCTCATCGAGTACTGTGGTGTTTATCCCCATGTTCCTCAGTGCAGAAGAATGCAGAGTTATTTCATCTGCAAACAACTAACAGTTAAGCAGGTAAATTGTTTTTATCTTTGTATCCTTAAGAAAGGATGAAATCTATGTATACCCAGGGCTAAGGGGATGCACCTTCATTATTTACAAGCCACACAACCCCCAGAAATTTAGGGGCAAGATAAAAATGATCTTATTTATTCAAGGACTGTCACATTAGATGACCTTTACACTGCCTGTAATGTTTTCATTAGAATAAACTCACAAGCACACGTCAAGGGTCCAAGCCAGGATCAAAATGATTTTCTGGGTAGAAGCACCAAGTCAGTAACACAATGGGAACTGGTGCTGTGTTTTCTTTATTATTATTCTTTTTCTTTATTCTTTAATAAAAAAACTTTGTTGTTTTGCACTTTTGGTGGAGTCTTGGAATCCATTAGGACTGGCACTGCCTTCCAAATGTCCCCGCAGGCCTCTCCTGTGCAGTAACCTATGTTCTGCTCTGTCCTTACACGATGTGGGTATGATGCCTTCAAACTCCCAACTACTGAATACAAAGGCTATTCTGCTTACAGATGTCACTGCCAAAATACCCTAAGTTCTCCATAGAATGGATTAAAATGTAAGCATGTAATGAAGGAGAAAAAAAGCCTGCTCAAAACATCTCTTAGCTACATTCACGTCATGATGTTAAAATTATCCCACCGTTTAAAATAAAATAGAAATTACTCATTCATATTTAAATGAATAACCATTTAGATCCAGTTGCTATCATGAAAGTGCAAGGTATAATTTTATATTATTTTCATAATATGGGTTGAGATAAAAGAATCCAGCTCATTAGCTTCCATCTTGCCTATTTTCTCATTACTTAATGCCTGATCTTTCTTATTACTCTACAGTATTTCCAGTGATTATTAAAAACTCAATGCTTTAATGTGGCCAAATCTGTCACAGGGAAATAACTGAAAGGATCTCTGGAGCAGCTGCGTGCACACACTTCATGTTAGAAAACGACATGCAAAATGCAGGGATACGTAACATAATGGCCGGAGCCTAAATGACAGGCTGGGCATGATTAATACTCTTCTCTAATTACTGTTCCTCAACCTACTATTATTATACAGTTTAGGACACTGCAGCCCTGTGAATGTAGTTGCTCTGGTAAGAGTAACTACTCTGTGCTCATGCATTACTATTATTAAGCCTTATTTATGCATCTGAAGCCTGCCTAACTTTTTGGCAGGAACATCTCTGCCAGCAGGGATATAATCAATGGTATTTAAAAAAAACCACTCTGCTTGCTATTCACACAACCTAAGATAATCTATTTATAGAGAAAAGCTTAGGGACCTTATATACTTCCAGAAGTCAGAAAATGACACTGTGGAATGACATGGGAAGGGTTATGGCTGCTTGGAAATGACTTATTTGCAGCTGGCTTTACAGGGAAGAGGAGGAGTGGGGGACACTCTTACCAAGAGAGCTGGTGAGCTGACATCGATATGGCTGATGACCTGGAGCTCTGTCTGCACACTCTGGTCAGGTACTGCAGGCCTCTCCAGAACTGCTTTCACAAAGTACTGAATACTGCCATACTTCCCAGTAAAAGAAGTCACCAGAGGTCTGAAACAAGCAGTCATAGAATGATTACCCTCAATTAATAATTCCACTCCGAACATTAACACTTCCTGCGTACACAAACATTTCCCAATTCACGGTTTGTAGTTTTAGGGCCTTGGGGAAGCTGAAAGCAAACAAGGCCTGTCTGTGCAGCCCTTGATTAAGACAAATATATAAAGCTGATACTAAAAATAACACAAGTCAAATTACATTAAGAAAATGTTCCACTACAAGCAGCATCCAGCACAATCCCTTCAGGTTGGATTATTTAACTTACTCTTGAGGGAGCTGAAAGCTGAATGGAAATTCGTGTCTTCCATCCAGAAGAACTAAGTTTTCCTCACCTGTAGGATAAGACCGAATAGTATGTTTTAGTTTTTCCAGAAATAGAACAAAGCAGACACTTTTACCAGTTATTCATGTATAAAAACACCCAGATGCACAAAGTTTTTATTGATCCCAGTGGGTTCTGGACTGCAGCCCGTACTTTATTTATGCTATGATGTGATTTCAATGAAAAACAAGAATCAAGGAAAGACGGGAGACCTTGAGATTCAGTTCAGGACTCTGGCCAATTTCTAATCCAAAATGGCTTCTGTAAGGCATAAAGTAAGTTTCTTTTCAGCAGGTCAGCAATTAATCTACTTTTCCAATTAACAATTAAACTAACTTATGTGCTGAAAAAACTGCAGTTTACGGTCAGCATGTAAAAATACTACAAATATACGAGCTCCCCATTTATTAATATAGGGCCTACTGTTACACAATTTTCAAGGCCTAGATCTACTTTCCCTACAGCTCAGCCTGAGCTCCGTGCCACCCTTACAGAACAAAATGTCGTTCTAGCTTTAATTTTTCAACGCTGCCATAGTGCTGCAGTGTCTGACTGACAAAGCTCTGCAACAGCGAGCTTCCTCTGCTTCCTTCATCCACGGGATGAGCCTGACTGCTTCCAGGGTCTTCCCCGGCAGCTTCCCAGCAGCTGCCTGTACAGCACAAGCAGCGCGGAAGGGCCCCGCGGAATTCACAGAAGGCCCGAACCTCTGCACGAAACCCAGACAACCCAGGGAATCGGGCTACGGATCTCATTCCAGCCCCGTTCCGCGTTTTTCAGCCACCGCACAAAGAATCGCGCGGCCACTGATGAGGCAGTGGCAGCTCTCCCGGCACACGGCTGAAGGCTGCCCCGGCACCCGCGGTCGCTGCGCATTTCTTCGGGCCCCGATGCCCGCTTCCACCCGCATCGTTCCCCCTCTGCCTCCCCCTCGCTGCCGGCCGTTTCCGCAGCCCCGCCACCCTTCCCCGCTCCCGCAGCGCCACTCCCCCGGTCCCACCTCCGCCGCGGCTGCGGGAGCGACCGGGCCCGCGCCCCCGCTCCCGTCCCGCCTCACCTTCGGGCGGGTCCCGCAGGAGGCTCTGCCGGATGTCCAGGTACCGCACCTCCGCCTCCCGCCGCGGCCCCGGCCCCGGCGCCCGCACAGCCACCCCCCAGGTGCCCGCCCCGGGCAC
>VXAC01003605.1:397277-470857 GCA_013399225.1 Rhipidura dahli
GGGGCGGAGCTGAGGGGCGGGACCGGAGCCATCACCCCTCTGCCCGTCCCGCAGCTCCGCCCTCGCCCTCTGTGAGGGGTCCAAGGGGGGCAGCTGGGGGGTCCTGTCCCTCGCTGTGCCGCTTCCTCTGGTCACTGCCCGCCAGCGCTGTGGGGAAGCCGTGTGCCCTTGGTGACCCCGCGCTAAGGGGAAGCCTTGTCTCTCGGTGTCCGTCGGGTGCTGTCATGGGAGGGAGGGAGGCAGCGCTGTGCTGGATCGGTCTCAGCCTCTCCCGCTGACAGCTGGGCTGGCTGGGGCTTTTAAATATGGATGAAAAGATGTGGTGCTGCTGTTCCCTCCATGGTTTGCCCGGAGGTTACCTCGCGTTACCTGTCTGTGTAAAACCCTTTCTCGCCCCGCTGAGGAGCAGGAGGTGAAGGGGTTCAGCTCTTAAATGAGCAATCCTGGACAGCGTGGAAACCTCGTGTCCACACAAATACTGTGCCTTTCTGCACTGTGTAAAGCACGAAACAGCCTCGTTCAAGAACTTGCTCCTAAAACCCCGCTTGGTCCCTGGGCAGCGAAATGGATGCGCCCTGCTGTGTGCTGTCACACCTAAGCACATCATCATCCATAGGTAACACTTGGAAGATCGATCCGCAAGAATAAGTGCAAAGTTTTGCTGTTACGTTTAGCAATAGAAGCTGAAACCCCAGCAAGAGTGGTGAACATATGTGTGATGGGGTCACATCACCCATATGTGATGGGTGGCCGCGGCCAGAATCACCTTTCCGATGGTGGCGAGGCTGCGACAGCTCCGCGCGCACCGCCAGCCAGCCCAGGACATGCTGCAGACAGAAACGCTTTGACTCTCCGAGATACACGCTGCGATTAATGCTGTTCTTGCCTTTGCTGTGTTTTATGACGGCCCGGGCTGGCAGCAGTGCATCTCCCTGGAGCTGTGTGCGGTGGATGATCTGCCGGCAGCTCCGCGGGTGACCGAGGAGTCATTTCCCGGTCGGAGCCACCTGCCCGCTTGGAGCTTCTGGCAGCTGCATCTTCCTGCATTCCTCCATCCCTCTGGGGCGCTGCAAAACACCGGCCTGGTGCTTCCCAGCTGACTCAGTTAATTACTGAAATCAGCAAAACTTGTGTTCCACAATATAAACGAATAAATAAACAGTAAGCTAAGTCCAGGTTTTCTCAGAACCCCTGTGTGTCTTGTGAAACGCAGCCTCCTATTCAGAGTTCCCTCTGTGAAGAAGCGCCTGTCCTTGCCAAGAGCCAGGTAGGCCTTTGGAACACCTTTTGTTGGCTGCAGGTTCACACACACATCCCCATTAATCATTAGTGACCTGGGAAAAAGGAATTTTTCCTGGTTACAGATGGGGTGAATTCATGGGCTTTATTTCAACCTTTGGCCGTGCGTTCCCCAGGTTGTGATGAAAATTATGTACAGAAAATAACTGTGTTTTGATGATGGCTGATTGAATATTTAAAGAATTGTTGGCTATTCACGTTCTTTTGTGCTTTTGAAATAATTCTTTACAGGAACTGCAAACGTTGCATTGTAGTTGGGAATTGTGGTGTATAAAATTGTGCTATTTTGGTACTTTTTTTAGTTCAATTAAACTCAGACTTGACTAATTTTGCATAAATCTTTTCCTTATATGAAGTTTTTCCCACTGATAAGTATCAGGCTAGTTTTGTAGTCAGCCAAGAGACTGTGCTTGGATGTGTAGCCTGAAAATTTGTTTACTTGATGAATTTCATTAGGTACAATGTGTGTGTGTGCAGACTGATTTTGAGAGTATGGTGCAAAGGAAAAAAAAATCCAAATCCCACAACTCCCTTTTTTCTACATGAATTAGATCCTGTATAAAAGTAATTAATTCTCTTATGGGTTTATGAGACCATTCAAACGTTGCCTCCCTTTTATTCTTTGCAAGTGGAAATGAGCTAGATAGGGAAATGAATAAACATGGCAAATTGCTTATGAAACAAAACATTACCCAGAATTAGAGAGAGCTGGGAGGCTTCAGTAACTCAAGCAATTAGCCTGTAGAGGACACAGTTAAGAGGCACATTTTGTCACAGTCAGGTGATACTTGTTCCAGATGTTTGTTTGCCCTTTAATATATCTTTTTTTTTCAAGCAAGATTCAAAAGACAGAACTTGTTATCATTATTATGGAGCGATTGGTTTTCTCATCTCCCCATCTTTTTGGTGTTTGAGGCATTTTAACTGACCCACACAATGACGTTGTTGCATGAATGGTGGAAACCACCCCATGACTATTTTAGTCTCTGACAAGCCAGAAGGAATGAAGAGGAGATGAACACTCACAGTGTGGGTGTTTGTGTGTGACTGGTTATCTGAGTATGGGAGTTGGTGTGAAAGAGCAGGAGATATGTTAACATGCTTGATTACATTTTCATTCCAATTATTTTGCCACTTTATTCAGGACTCTGTAAGAAAGGGCTGCCTGAACAAGTTAAAAAAATGCAAAAATCGGCCTGTAAGAGTAAAGAATGCACAAATAAAGGTCTTATTGGAGAGTATCCACAAAGCTGTGAGCAGCTCTAGCAATAATCACAGGCCCATCATGAAGGGAAAGGAACTAGGAGAACATCTTCCTACAGTAGCTGATAATATCCTGGCTCTGCTGGTTAATTTAGAAATGTCTACTGTGGGCAGGTCACTGAATTTACATGGATAGTTTCTACATGCAGTAATTATATTTTAGCTCATTTCAGTGCACATGTTGAAAATAGGGCTATCAGGGCTTGAACCTGCCAGAAGAGTTTTGGAAAGTACAGAATTGATTCCAACTTTCCACAACAGGAAGGACACATGATATGTAAATAAACTCTTTTTTTAGGTGGAAGATACAAGATAAGAAATGGTCTCGGTAACAGCTTCTTCTGCCAAGGAGGTTTCTGTTTTTCAAGCATCCAAGCTGTAACTGGGAAGGAAGTGAGAAACTTGATGAGTATTTGCTGTCCTCTTCCTGCTCGAAGGGAGCTGACACACAGCTCTTCATCATGAGTCAGGCACCAGGAGTTTGCCAACTAAGCCTTTCTGTTCTTAATCAATAGCCTGGCAGTTTAGAGAGTGAAGAGCTATTTCTGCTGCTGGAGGAGGACTTGGGGAAGTGTTTATGAGAGCTGCTAACAGCTAATTTACAAATGTGAGTTCTTGTTTGAGATTGTTGTGCTGTAACATCCATTCAAGCATCTTTCTTAGCCCTTACCAAACACAATGGGCAAAAACCCAGTGTCTGAACCGCAGCTGAGTTCAGTGGAAGAGCCATGAGACAGGATGTGTGTGAGTGAACCCCATCCTGACTTTTCTGCATGGGAGGGGGGATCTGTCCATTTTCCTTGTCCTTTATCTGCAAAGAATTTCAACTATCTCAACGGCTGTGACAGATATTAGGAAGCTGTTGGCTGAGAGCAATGTTTACCCCTGAAAGCAGATATTACAGGCTCTGGAGTCCCACAGAAACCCTCAGAATATAAGGCATTTTTGTCTCAGATACCCAGAAATCCTTTCTGGTGTTGTTTATGGAGTCAGGATAGGGAGGGATGACAGACAATTCCTTTCTTTCCCTAGTTCCTGGCCTTTTACCAGCAAGTTCCTTTATCAGCACTGTGCCAGAAATGCAGCCCTGAGTGGAGCATGAATTCTCCCTGGCCTCCCAATCAGCACGAGAAGGCGACGAATGGGTGCTGGTGACACTTGCTGTCATGGACAGTCTTTTATTGCTTTTATTCTATTACCAGTAATTGAAAGGTCAGCCAAATTTTTCTTAGACAATTAAGTGACATTTACAGAGAGGAGATTGAGAGCAGCCAGAGATGCTTTTCCAAGTGCTGCTGCCCAGCTAGTCTGGTACGTCGCTACAGCCAGTGTGTAAAGCACCAGGAAGGATGTTTTTAAGGGTTGTGCTGTATGTGGTACATTGAGAAAAGCAAATACTGAGATACTGACCCAGGAACCTGAGGGTTTTATCTGGGCAGGTGTTAGTTCACACAGCCCAGTCTGACAAAGCACAATTGCCTTGAAGGCCAAAAGACCAGTCTTAATTCAAGGTTATGTCTGGGAAATGGAAAATCACAAATGAGAATAGGGCAGCCCATGTAGAAATCTGAGGCAGAGAAAGGACAGAGTAGCTTGTACAGGGTTGCTGACAGAGAACCAAACCATCAGGGCTCACACAAGTGCCACTTATCTCGTCTGAGGGCTGGGAGAGCTGTGTCTCATCTCTGCCTCCAGAGGCTGGGGCTGAGGGAAGGGTGGTGGTGCAAACTGCAGGGGATCCATTCTACTTCCAGTGGCAGCGCAGAGCCAGGACCTTTTCTCTGTCACCTCATGGGGTGGCAGCACCAAGCAGGCCCACAGGACAAAGGTCCCCAGTGCACCAGTTCCGGGCACTAGGATTGCATCCCAGCACGTGATGGACCATCATGTTACTTCATGCACTGGTAAAGAAAGCACTTGAGTGACTTGTTGTTTACTTAAATATTTATATAGTGATTCAGAGTGCAGGATCTGTTACAGCTCATTCCTGCACCTAAAAGTGATCTAAATCCAGCACTCAGCTGGGCAGCAGAGGACTGCTCCAGGGTGGTTTTGGACGTTTACAGCTACTACAGGCTTTGCAAGGAGCATGCATAGAGAAGAATAATGGATGTGGTTAGAACTTCTCTTCATCCTGCTGTCCCCTGAGGACAGAAAGATTTATTGGGGTTGTGGCTCCTGCACAATTAGAGTGGCCTTCTGGAAGTGCTCTTCTGGAGGAAGAGTTTCCAACAATTGTATCATGTACCCCTCTGCATTTCAGTGACATCAAAGCAAGGTGGTCAGGAATATTCCTAAAAATATCTGACATGGAGAGAGGATACAAATTTCTGTTGTTGAATCAACTCTTAAACAGCAGCTGCATTATTCATGTGTGGATCATGGTTTGGTGTTCAAGCTCAAGGGAATGAAGCCAGAAAGGGAAAGGGGAATTAACAGACTTGTTTGGGTTCTTAGTTATGTGCTGTATTAGCTGGTTCCCACTATGAGCTGTAATTTGAGGGTTTGAGGTCTTTGTGAAGTGCTTTTTTGAAAAAATTTAAACTGAAAAAATTTGAACCCGGGATGAACCTGAATCTCATACCAGGAAACCTCACACTGGAGGGAAATGCATGCCTGGATCTGAACTCACCTTTTGGCAGAGCATTCCTGTAAACAGGAATGTGAGCCTTGTGGTGCCACTTCAGCCTTACGAGTTCACACCAAGCAATGACATGGATCATAACCCTGAGAAAACACAGGGGGCATGTCCAGAATATTTGTAAAGATTGTTCCAAGTCAGATATTTACTGGAAGCATCTGGTGTGAAGCTGTCACCTTTGTGACATGGTTCAGCAAAACAGCAATTGCAGATGCAGAGGTGCTCCATGTGAAGCCTTTTTTTTCACAACCTGGGCTGTTGTTGTTGCCCAGGATTAGGAAAGATATTGCCTCAGCAGGAAATGGAGATAATGGAATGCTTTATGCCAAAAGGGAATGTAGAGTAAGAGCTACAATGGATGGAAAGTGGAGTCACCGAGATAGCACAAGGGATGGGCACGACATGGCCTGGGATCACAGTGGAGCTTTGCTGATGGGAATGTGTGCTTTTACTTGGAACAGGGTTATTTGGCCTTTGCTATTTCAGCATGATTTGAGGTGCAGACACAGTGCGATTCTGTCCTTAAGATGTGTGTGTTGTCAGATGTTTCTGCCTGCTGTCAGATTGTGGGATATTAAGAGAGAAAGGTTGATGTTAGTAAAGTTGTACAGATGCATTCAGATACTGGACCTCCTGTGCCTGGAGTAGCCAGAGTTGCTCCAGGATGTGGGATCTTTTTCCTCATAAGACTCTGGGAGGGTTTGGAGTTTTGTAGTAACTGCTCAGAGTTAAGTCCATCTAGTCGAGATAACCCGGGATATCAAGCTGCTACACCTACTACAAGTTTTCTTTGCATGCTTTTTCTCCAGCTTAAAGCCCAAGACAATATTTTAGCCATTATAAGCAGTGCTTAGCACAGGAGAGGAACAAGTGAAAGCAGAGCACTGCCACTGATGAGGGGTGTTGAGAGGGAAATTATCCCTGAATGGCAGAAGAAGGCAGAAAAGCATGGCTACCCCAAACCAATCCAACTTTTTAGCAACCTTTCCCTAAAATTTGGAGACCAGAATAACCTTGGACCCATAAGCAAGGCATGTCCTTGGATGAACCAAGGACATTCTTGGTGTTCAAGAGAGGACATGGAGCTCCTGGCTCCAGTGCTTTGGAGGGAGGTGGAACACCCCCAGCGATAGAAGCTGACTGACATATCTGGGGGAAAAGTCCTCTTACAGTTATGGCCAAAGAGCTGATGCTGCAAGGCACAAAATCAGATTATAATTGTCTTAGGGTGGAGCTGTACCTTCCATGAGCATGTCCTGTGATGGAAGTGAAACTGAATCTCTCAAATCATTTCATCAGCCCTGGGGAGACCAGGACTTTTTCAGTCTCATCTTACTCCCCCTTCATGTGCTTACAAGTAAAGACTCTCACAAACACTGGAGTAGAGCATTACTGGAGTAGAGCATTCTAGAAAGATATGGAATCTTGCCATAAAAGTGCCAAGACAATGGCAACAAGTTCTCTAGTCCCTACTGTTGTTTTTCATCTTACTTCAAGGCAATTCTTAATTCAAGGTAGAAATTACTGTTTTCTAAATAGTTAATTCTAATTTTTTTGCTACTTTGTGTGAGGTTGAATCATTCTCATTACAGAATTTTTCTAGATGCTTATCAAGAGTTATCACCCTCTCAACCTTTCCTTTGGTTGAGGAAACTCAACTCAACTTCAGAGCTGAAGATCTGGGATCTTTTATGCCTCATATCATGAGGCTCATTTCCCAAACCCCAGGAGTCTGTGCTTTAGCTGGTGGCTTTTAAAAACAGCTAGTGGTGTAACCACATTTAAAAATACTTCAACATTTCTTGGAGAAGTTTGTCAGTAACCAGTTCAAGCTGTGATTAAAACAGAAATGAAAAAGCTGAACTTACCATGGCTCATTAGGCATGCATTTCCTTTTAAAGTAAAGTACAAAACATATCCATAGATGTAAGAAAAGGTTGGGACTTTATCATTTTGGTTATAGCCATGCATCTGTGTGTTACAGCCATGCAGCTATACACAGATGCATAAATATAAATAGAAAAGTATAAAAGAAAAAGAGAACACATCAAACTCACTTGCCATGGTAACTGCTGTTGTGGAAGCCACCAGTGGTCAGCTGGCTGTGAAAAGCCTGAGAGATAAGAGGACACCATTAATACTGTTCACTTTTAGACAGGCACACAGTGAAGAAGCTATTTTTACAGTTTCTTCTGAAATATGAAATATTAGGCATTGTCAGAGCCAGGATACAGGGCTAGATGGACTTTTAACTGCCTGCTGTTGTGATTCTTATCATCCTCCATGGGGTGAATTAGAATTCTTTGGATCAATGAATGTACACAGGCTTTTCTTGTATCAGAATAACATTACACGTCCTCTTGTCATTATAGCACACCAGAAGATTATTTTCAATGATAATGACAAGATCATGTCAATCACAGGACTTTTGTAGTAGAAATTTGCTTCTTATTACATCTTTCATGTGGTAAATTTTTCCCTTTCTTCATCATGAATTACTACTTAGAAGTTGGTAGCAAAAATGTTCCAAATTTTAAAAAGAGAAAAAGGAAATGTCTAACTTGTTCTGCCACCAATACTCTAAGTTATACAGGCATTAACTTCTGCTGTGCATCCATGGTTATAAAAATGGCATAGGCAGAGCCTACATTTTGTTCTGCTTAAGTATCTGCAGAGATCACAGCTTTTCTCTGACAGACACTATTGTTGGAAAACATTAGTATGCACTACCTGTATTTTTCCGTGTTCCAAGGACATAATCACAGAGCACTTCATTTACTTTACTAAGAGCTCAGTAAATGCTGCACTGTTGCCATTCTGTAAAGAATGTATTTTTATGTAGAGGCATTATCATTAACAGATTCTTTCCAAATTCCAGAAAGAGTGTGATCCTTTTATCTGGCATAATGAAGTCTGAGCACTTCTAAAATTTGTTTTAAGGCCTGTAATTTCCCTCCACACCTCATTTTTTTAAACTTAATTAGGTTCACTGGAAATTTCTTCTGTTTATACAAGTTCTTCTAGGCCCAATGGAACTTGGGCTAGGTGTGTAATTCATGGGGACAGTGACTGTTGGTGTCCATAGGATCTGAAAAGTGAAGAAATGGATAACAGGAGATGCTGACTGTAAAACAACTGCACCAGGAAGTTAATTACAAAGAGCAAAGATCAAGTTCAAATGCTGAGGGAGCAACTGACTTGAAGAGACTGAAGTTATGAAATCTGGATCCTCTTAGTGTCTCTGGTCAAATAAGGAGCATTTTTAGATACCTTTGAGACATTGCCATAGATTTAGAAATCAATCTTGCCCTAAAATTTTTAGGAAGTTAATTCACATTTTTGATTTTGAGGGATAAAAGACTGCCTGAAAGTCAGTAGGATTTTGGTGCTGAGTTGGGAAGATACTTTAGGAATGGGGCTGGTTATCACCTCCATCACGTTTTTATTCTTTGTTTTAGTCATTCTGTATATTTTGCTAGACACTATTTGTCCTTCAAGTGAAGAACCTATTTAAAATTAATGATAATTGATTAGTTGCTTCTAAGTCTTCAGTTGTCATACTTTGCTGATCTCTAAAACTTCCCAAGAAAAATGGTGTCATAATTGCAACACTGTGCACCTTGACATTAAGTGTGTATTTCACTCATGGCCAATTTAAAAATCAAAATAGAAACTTTGTAATAATCTCCCTTTACAGTTTGGGTTATGAGATGCTGAGAATTCCCTTAGGCTTGATTGATAAAACATGGCATTTATCCTATTCCTAGGATGATGTTCAGCAAACTTTATGACGGAGGGAAACAGCTGGTAAAGTGGGTTCATGGAAAGGTGAAGGTAATATAGACATAAAAAACAAGAGGATAATGATTTTAAAAGGGATAATAGTTGTAATAACACCATTAACCTTTTGCTTCAAATTATTGAATGTGTGGTCTCTTCAGCAGGCTAATCAAAGGTTTGCATTAACCACGATGCAAGAGGAAGTGGCAATATACAACATGAGGTGATTTTTTTCCCTCTTCCAATTATTCACTATCAAACCCTTCCTGAAAAAAAAAAAAAAAAAGGGAAAAACGACCCTTTGGCCATTGAAGACCACTTCTGATTTTGAATTGAAACTGCCTTGCTTTCAGAAGGAACAAACTTCAGCTACCCTCCTGATTTCTAAGAGGTGGATTTTGCCAGGGAAAAAAAGAAAGAAAAATAAATATAAGTTGTTATAGATATATAGAAATTATAGCCAGAGTTGTGAACAGGTAGCCAAGTGTTAAAGGGCAGATTGTTGGTAAGAGTGAGCCCTGACCTGCTGGGGGAATCACAGGCAGAGGATCAGCAGCAGAAGCCCCCCCTTGGAGCAGACCCATCTCTTTCTCAGCAGCATAGGCAGGTCACTGCAGAGGTCTGACATCACCCTGTCTGGGCCACTTCTACTGTCTAAAGAGCAAATTCAGCCTGGAACAGAGCAAAACTGCCCTTTTCATTTCCCTATTCTGTGCACATGGCATTGACTCCCAGAGGTAGGCTGTTTTTTGACAGTTTACCCACACGTAAAGAGGCAAATGCACTGATGGTGGCAAACTGCTACAGAGGATGGAAAAGCTCATGGTGACTTGATGGAATTATTCAGGAATTTGTCTGGTTGGACAAATCTGCTCCATTGTACAATTTCACAGGTGATGATCCTCATTGTTCACTTAAGGCACCTGAACAGGTTGCCCAGAGAAGCTGTGGCTGCCTCATCCCTGGATGTGTCCAAGGCCAGGCATGGATGGGGCTTGGAGCAACCTGGTCTAGTGCAAGGAGTCCCTGTCCCTGGCAGGGAGGTTGGAGCAAGATGCTCTCTAAGGTCCCTGGAGCCCAAACCTAATTCTATGGTTCTGTGATTCTCTGTGCAGCCAGTGGAGAGAGAACCCCCTGACAGAAACACCCAACACGAGATTGTCTGACTGGCCCACGATGTGTCGTGTCTATCTAATATAAAAGGAAGTTTGCACCCTTCCTGGCTGACAAAACCGTGTAGCATTAACAGTCCTGTTCTTTGCAATCAGAAACGGTGAAAGACTTCAGGAGCAACGTGCCCTGAATTTGAATTAACCAGATTGAATTTAAAATCAACAAGCTGAAAGGGTTTGAGATAAGAAGTCAGAACATTCAGAGGAAATGAGAACTGTTCTGGGAACTAAAGGTGAGAGAAACACTAAGTCACATAAAAAATATTCCACAAGAACAGAGACACCTCTTCTTTTTCTGGACACCTTTTCTTAGAAGCTGTCTATAATCAGTAACCTTTCCTGGGCACTTTCCCAGGCTGTTTTTAGTAGCTGAATCCTTTGTTTCAAAACCACCCATTTATTCAGTGCCCTAAGTGAGAAGTAATTAAGGTGGACAGAAATCTTGCCTGCTGTATGGGAAGAATGACGTGTAGGAGACAGAGGCAGAGAGGCGGTGAATGAATTTTTCAAGGTATCTCTGACAACATGTGTGAGTCTGTGTAGAGTATCATGAAATACATGTGTGTGGAGATGTGCAGCTCTTGGTCAAATTTTTGTCTATTGATCTCTTTTTTTCCACACACACACGCTGATGTGCATACGTGAGTTCCTGAAACATAATGAACTCTTTAGGCAGTACTTTGTCAGAATATCATTTAAAGAGTTACATCCTTTTAAAGCACAGTAGTTTAAGCAAACTCCAAGGTTCTTACTCAGCAATAAACCCATTAAATCATCTTAAATACCATGTCATAATGACAATTTGATGCCACCAGATGTGGCACTAGGGATTTTTTTCCATTTAAATGCTTTCCTGGAGATACAGCCTCCTGAATTTTAAATTCTCTAGCCTGTTTGCACAGCTGTTAGATCCCAGAGCTCTGCCATCTTTTTGCCTTGCATCAGTTATTCACTAAATCATGTGTGGCACGACTACAAACTCACTGCATCTAAAACGTTTAGGCTCATAACCACTTCACCCTCGTAAAGGCTGAATGGGAGAGGGTTTGGGCATTAAATTCCGAGAGCAGTATCCACTCCAGCTGTGGAGCTCCCTTATGGGGAGATTTCAAAAGCAGGCACAAGAACACCCTTCACACATTGCTTTTCACTGGCAACTTACCCTCTTGATCTGTGGAAAATAGAGATGCCTTTCCTGTCTTTTCTCACCTTGTTAGCCAAAAGGTGACCAGATTGGTAGTTCAGCACCACTTCTACCTGAGGGAGACTTGGGAAAGGGACACATTAGCAGGATACAGAGGAGTCCAAGAAACCCTCTCACAAGTAAATGTTGTTTCATACTGTGCTTGTTTAAATAGTGGAGCAAGTCATGGGAGCCTGTGGAAAAACTGAAGCAAACAACAGAAATATGTTAAATGAGGAGCAGAGGGAGGGGAGGGAAGGTGATCTCCTGCTCATGAAACGTGATTGTCCAGAAGCAGCTCATAGCCCAAGAAGTCTGTGATTTCTGATTGATGGAAAGCAGGAGAGCATCTCATGAGCTGGCTTCGATTTACCTGTCAGAAGCACTGGAGCCATCAAAAATGGGTCACAGGGTCTTTGCTCCAGCCTGCATGGGGGGACTATGTTGGTTTTTGTTGTTCTGTGAGTTTGTGTGGGTGAGTGCTGCACAATCTTAGGTGGTCTCACCCCTCTGGGACCTTGCATTAGACATGAATTTTCCTCTAAAAAAGGCAGTGGGAGAGACCCACCGAGACACACTGAGAGTGTTGGCAAGGATTTAAAGTGGTGTTGTGAATTTTGCGCAAAATCACATTAATAAGCGTGACCACGTCTGAGGTGCAAGTGTTCACGGTGGGACTTGGAGCTTCTCTTGTGTGGGTCAAAATTGTGATCTGTGACCCCAGGAGATTGCTGGGGCATTTCTCGAGGGTCAGCAAGATGGCACAAGATGCTGAAAGTCTGGAGGTCACAAACAACTGCTCAGCCAGAGTGTGTTTAGGTGTCATTGCAATCCTGACCTTTCACCAGTGCTGAAGGATTATTAAATCCTGATTTAGTGTGAGCTGGAAATACTCTTGAAAAGGCTGATTCAGAAGGATTACCCTTGCCTTGCATGGAATCTTGGTTTGATTTGCTGTTCGGCTTCATGGCTGGCACATGAGTATTTGAGTAGCTCAGTATTGAAGAGGACATTCAATGTTCTCTAGATTACCCTCCAGTGAAGTGTAATGTTTGATAATATCAGTAAATACAAAACAGAAACAAAATGACAACAGCATTCGAGCATCCTGTGATAGCAAATGAGGAAGAGAAGTTAAATGGATATAGAAGAGGATCCTCAGAGATTGGATCTCAGTGTGATGCTGGTAGGAGCCCAGTTGTTACTGTGCTGATATCAACATGTGGAGCTCTAAATCTTTTTGGCTCGTGGCTGAACAGAAAGTTTTACTCATAGCTGCCTTTTCTCTTGCTCAGATTGTATAGGCTCCTCTCCTACTAGCAAACAAATAAAAACTGTGCCAGCTATAGCAGCAGTTTACATGGAAAAGCAATGAAGCAATTTCAGGAAAGTATTAGATGTAATTTTGGCTTTTTTATGCTGTCACTTAGATTCTAGAAAAGGGAGATGCACTGATGTGCAGAGCTGGGCATGTATTATGCAAACTCCTATCACAATGCCATTGACTGCTCGTGGACCCTCATATCTCTCTGTTTCCATCTGTTGTTTTAAGATTAAGTTGTTTGGAGGATGTCCAAATTCCTTTCCCTTTTCTAACTTTGGTGAGGTACCTGCCTGCCTTAGGCTCCCTACACAGATAACATAGAGAGAGGGAGGCTTTTCCAAGGAATGTGATGTGCCAGGGGATGCTCCTTTCTCTTATTCTCCCCCTTCTTCCATCCTCTTCCTGACTGCACATGGCTTTTTAGAGTGCTTGAATACATCACCCCAGCCAAGCACAAGAAGGGAATGGGGTGAATTTGGGCTATGCTGCTGTCTTCAGCTGGCCCTGGGTCAGGATTAAGATGCCACAGGCTGTAAGGAGTAGGAATGTGGCTGTCCATGGCCTGTGAGTGGGCAGCAGCAGGAGCTGCTCTGTCTCAGTCTAGGCAGTAGCTCATGGCTGATGCAGTATTTCAAGAGATAACAAGGGAATGTCGAGCTTATCCAAGAAAACAGAAATGACACAGAAGATAAATAAGCAAGGCATATAAAGCATAAATGCAATCCTATTAAAATTAAGTATGTTTTAATTTCTGAAAAGATTGATATTTTGGTGTGAGATTTACTGAACAGGAAAAGATTACAGGCATCATTAAAACAAAATGTTTTCAAGGGCCCTTTTAAAAAATTGTATCCATGTTTGCAATTGCCATGTGCAAAATATAAAAATCAGAGAAGGGAAAAAACCCCCAGCAAGCTGTGGAAATAGCCCATTTTGTGAATTATAGGAAGAAATATACCATCTGTGATTTAGTGTAGTTCCCAAGATCCCATCTGTGGTTGAAGCGCAGTCCTTTGGTGAAGGCTGAATCCCTGAGCCGTTCCATATGATAAAATATTTCTTTTGGAAGGTGCTTGGGCTAATGGCTTTGTTTTTCTGGAATATGGCTCTTCTAGATGAGACATAAAACCCTAGAGGCCTAATTTTGCCTCCAGTGGCCGACTACAGCTGACGTCAGGAGAAGCAGGAGTGAAAGGAGGTCAAAGATCTAACAGCTTTTCCTTCAGAATTTCTGTACTACTTTTTATCAGGTCAGGTTGTTTGGTCTAAGAGGTCCAGACTGAGATTTCATAATCTCCAGAGTCAGACACTGTGATCTCCTTGCACCAGGAGGGCTCACCCTGCAGCTGCACCACAGAAGCTCCAACTGTTTCCTTTTACTGCTGTTCATTTCTCAGCAGAGGAAAGAGAGATCCCTCAAACTGAGACAGGCTTCTCCTGCAGCTGCACCTCTGCTGTCTTCTGATGCCTTTCCATGTGTTGTCACTGATCTCTTTGTCCAAAGGTGGCCTCAGGTGTATCAGGTATTTATACAAACACAACATATTTAATTCCACACTATTAATTACACACACAGATACAGACTGGCTCAGTTTCAGTTACCACTAAAATTTATATTTGAATAATAAATGCATTCACCTGTTTAATAAATGTTTATATTTTCTCCTCTATGTAATTACATGCTGATTATACAATTACAGAAAATGCTTACATATTTTGCACAATTATGCTATTGCTGCAATAATGCCTCCAATAGAGCTGTGTTTGTGTAAGCAGGTTTGGGAAAATACCACCAAAGTTGGTCATTTTGGAGTCTTCCAGAGCTCGTGCAGCTGGAACAGACACTGACACACTGCAGGAGTGACCATGGGATTACTGTTATCACCTCTGGGTGAATCTAGCTCTATTAAAAAAAATATTTGCAGCTTTATTACAAAACACCTGTGTTCAGGATGCTCATACAATCCGATTTTGTGATGCCCCGTGGTTCTGACACTCAGTGTGAGGGGCACACGGGCTGGGGGTGCAGCACCCCAGAGCCACTGCCCCCTTTCTCTGTGGGGGTTGGACCACCAACCCCAGTCCATGCTTGTCCCAGCTAGGTGTAGAACAGGCCTTTCACTGTGCCCATATTTCCTTGGAGCACTTCAGGCATCATGTGTGTGAGGGATGGGGCAGGTTTGAGTCGTGGGACGTGATGCTGTATCGTGAACACAACTGCAGTTGGCCCTGGTGCAGCTCTCTGCTCCGGGTGTTCTCATGCTCGGGGGTTCCCAGTCGCTGTCGTAACACAGACAAATAAACAAACAAGTGGCAGCCTTTGATAGCAGCAGCATCTGTGTTTGTACTGATGGCAGGTGAAACAATTCACCCAAGCTAACACAACCAGCAGCATCAGAGCTGGGAGCGGGGCTCCTGCCTCCCACCTGCCTTTCCTGGGATCAGCCAGCTGCCTGCACAGCACCATTGGGAGAAAAAAAGTCCTGTACAAAGGATAAATACACCCTGGCTTTGCCTCCCCCATGCTGTACAGGTCTTGCAGCCAAAGGGTTAAAAAGAAATGAGTGCTTTTGGCATGCTCTGCGGAGTGCCCGAAGTCTGAACATGAATGACCAAATTGCTTTTTACTTTTTAAATTAAGGCCTCTGTCTGTACGCACACAGCTCACACTGCTGTTCCATTAAAGAAGAGAATTTGTTCCCACTCTTATTTTTAATAGGGTATGACCCTGCCGTTCCATCTCACAACTTTAGTGACATGAGATCTTATTAAAAGCAGTCCTCCCCCTCTCCTCCTTGAAGTCTGAGCTTCTGATAGTTTCATACACATTGTGTTTATTTTACATACACAGCTCTGCAGCTGCTGCTTCCTTCTTCTCTGATAAATGACAGGATAACTGTTGCATCCACTAGAAAAGTAAATAAAATTAAATGGGGAAGAACAATACATCTCTGGCAGAGAATAATAACTCTTTTAAGGCACGTATCTAAATTGTACAGCCTGATCTTAATTGTAAGGATAATTCTTTGTTATTTCAAGCAACTTGGAACGCGACAGCAAACGCACACACTTGGCAGTACATCCCAAGAGATTTCTGTGGGAACAATGGGGGGAATTCTCCCGAACTGAAAGGAAATTGAAGAGTCTTTATTAGGTTAATAGGGTTTATAGAGTGATGAGAAAGAGTGGAGGAAAATGCTACGATCTGTTGTTGGTTTGCTGGTTGATTGGTTGGCTTGGAGGGTTTTTTAAGCAGAGGCTGTGCAGGATGAGGCCCTGTGTGGGTGTTGGAGGGGAGGTGCTGAGCATTAGGTGCCAGCCAGGGCAAGGAGGCCCTGGACCAGCCAGCCTCCAGCTCCTGTGTCATGCTCCAAAGGGGGAACCCAGTGGGAGTTTTCCTTGTCCCAGCCAATGAGCCAGGCTGGTTCCATGCCAGACTGGTGCTGCTGACCCGTGGCCCCATCAGACTCCAGGCCAGCACCCATCTGTGGTCCTCTCTCTGTTTCGTTGTCTCTGCCATGGCTGGTGAATCCAGCACCAATGGTGGAGGCCAGCAGCAGTGTGTTCGTAGTTACTGGTGCTGTTTAACCATGGCTGTGGGGCTGAGATACAACTTCAAGATGTCTGTTCAGTCCTAAGACAGAAATTCTATGGAATGTGCCTGGAATTTGTATAAGGAGATGGGAAATGATGTCAAAGCAGGCCAAAGCAAGAGAGAGAATAATGTGAATTCAGCTGAGTTAGGTAAGGACAACATTTGTGGTAACATGGGAAATTGGAACTGGTTTTGAGAACAATCCAGTTCTTTCTGAAATAAGGGAAACTATGCAGATGTGTCATCAACTCTTCCAGCAGCTTGGTTAATTCAGGAACCACATAGCTGAGACTTCGGGTGAAAGCTTTTCTGACTTGTTGCTGGGAAAAAAAGAGGATCTGGTAGAGTGACCTGAAGGAGGAAGAAATACTTCCAAGCAATGAAACATTGCCCTTGGTGAGGAGATAGTAAAAGATGAGAGGACAAAAAGAAAAAAATAATAATCCAGGTGATGACTTCAAAAGTGTAGAAATCTTTTATTTAAAAGAGGGATAAAGCTACAAAAGGTGGGAAGTGCATTGTCTGTTTTGAAAGTAGCTACGAAAGACCTTGGGAAAGATCAGGCTGGGCAGGAGCGCAGCTGCTCTAAGGGAGTAGCAACAGTTGACAGTCAAAAGGATGAAGGAATAATAGCTATAAAAGGAATGAAAAAGATTTTGAGAACAGGTGAAGTAGCACTAGTGGGAGATTTAGCCTGGATGTTATCCAGGAGATGTCTGAAGGAGGTGAAGAAGGGCACTGGCTCAGCCCATGGTGCACTGTTTGTAGCCTGCACTCAGGACACAGAGAGCCTTTCTGCCCTCTGCATGTAGGGCCAGCACTGCCACCTCTGCCTTTTCTGTCCTGCAGCCTGCACAGGTGTCCCTGCAAAGGTGCTGTGGGGACTGAGCTCTCTGCAGAGGGACCCAGTGCTGAGAGAAGGGGGCACTTACAGCTCCTCATGTGTCTGGAGGGCAGCCTTAAGCCTTCTACACATCGTGTTTGCCACGTAATGGGTGCCCACTTTTGCACCCAAATAGAGCAGCAAGTTGTTTACAGTGGCCTCAGCCCACTTTCCTGCCCTGCTGGCCCAGCACAGCCTGGGCTGGGCGCTGCCTGAAGGCCAAGCCTGGGAGAGGGCGGGGTGAAACCTCAGCTTCCAGAAGAGGAGGAGGATGCCCCAGACCATGTTCACATACCTGCTCTGCAAGGCAGGCTGAGGCTGGCTGTGGGTTACTATTCCAGTGTAGCCACAGGGATAAATAAAAGGAGCCACGTTCGCATGAATGCTGGCTCAGGTGTCAGCAGGGAAAGGGCAGCTCCTTGTCCTCAGCCAGCCCAGAGGAGAGGCTGAGGTATCTGCATGGCTCCCTGTCACTCTTCCAAGGAGAAGCCCATTCTGTCAGGCTGGACCATTTTCTCTCTGCTTTGTTGCAGTGTGGCTGTAACACAGCATTGCTCAGCTCCCCTTGGGCCAGCAAATTCCAGGCACAACCCAAGGGCAACGTCTGGCCCTTTGAAATGATCCAAGAAGTGCGGGACACAGCCTGGTATGAGAGGCAGGAGGAATCCCTAAACCTGAAGCAGCACCTTCATTTCCTAACGCTGCATTCAGGAAATGGCAACAAGATCATTGCTGGGTCTGGTTTTGTCTTTTAATCACGAGGAAGATTTGGAACTTTTGGAGTATCTGGCCAGGCTATTATCATACAGATGATCCTTGCATATGCTTCAGCTTGAGACAAAATGCAAAGTTTGACTTAATATAAGCTAGAGCTCATCATGAAATAATCACATCACCAGAAAGAACTTATCCATTGATGAAGGCGAGAATTTCTCTGGGAACTGATCAGATTTTTTCTCAGGGGGCTAAACACTGAATTAGAACCGAGGAGGTGGTGAGGACACAGTGTGCAAAATATCTTGCCCTGGGAATGAGGGCAGTAAATGAGGTCTGCGTTTACTTGCATAAACTGTTAACCTTCCTTGCTGCAAAGTGCCATCTAGTGTTTGCAGCCCTGGCTGGCGGCCCTCGCCCAGCGAGGCAGCGCCGTGTCAGGCAGTGATGAGCTCAGAGAGATTAAAGGGAAGGCAGACAAGGCAGCAAACCGTAATTGTTCCTAACCATGCTACTGGGCTTTAAGATATTATTATAATAACTTAGGTGAGTGAAGTTTCTTTATTGAGAGGTAGAATAGATGTTTCAACTGAGTTTAAAAATGAAGCTGAATCCCAAAAAACAAAGTGAGGTCGGTACTGTTGGGAAAGCAGTTGTGGAATTTCATGCCCAAAATATATGCCCAGTGATGTGCCAGGTTTGCAGGTGCAATGAGCATCGTGGCTTTGTTAATGTTGTTTTTGAGGGGAGTGGAATTGCACTGCCCACAGTGGGACAAGCCAGTCCCGTCCCCGCCGGGTTGCAAGTCACCTGAAAGAAGTGGGTGAATCCAGGGGCAGGGGAGCACCTGAATGACCATCATGCAATGTGTAGGTGCATGCAAATGAGCTAATTGTTAATGCAAATTAGTCATGCAAGAGCAAATGTACTTTGCAAGCCTAAAGTCAGATCCAGCAATGGCACAGTTTAGCATCTAAAGTGCAAGGTTTGGGGAGGGATGGTCTGCAGGAATGAAATTGAAAGTGTAGGCGAGGTAAGAAAGTGCACAAAAATAACTCTGAGTCCAGATTTGTATCTGGGGCATCTTTCTGTCCTGACTGGCTTGGAAATCTCTCTGCCATATCTGATCACCCCTGAAACCACCCTGAGCACAGACCTCAAGCACAAAGGTGGTTATTATCATTTGTTGTTATCTGTGAAGTGCTGACAGCAGTTTGAAGTGCCAGAGGATTCATGCCTTGGGTTTTGCTCTTGCAGTGGCCAGGAGCAGAGTGTAATTAGCCCAAACGCCGTCCATAGAGCTCACTGATAGAGAGCAGCTCTACTGACAGGGAGCAAATTAGGTCTCTGACCTAGCAAAGCACTTAACCATGTGCCACACTTTTAGTGTGTGTATCTCTGGATTAAGACCTAGATGATGTAACCTTTTGCTGCCTCTAATTTTTTTGATTGCAGTATGAAGCACAGCTCAGTTTGCTGGTTCAGAAATCCCTGTGCATGGTATTAATCTGCTTTCTAAACTCACTCCTTGTGTGTGGACAAGGTTTTTTTCCTAAACCGAAGGATCTTTCCCATCAACCTTCCTAGATTTGCTGTAGGAACCTGCATCACTATGTTCAGCCACCCACAGCAAGTGGCTTTACACTGGTGCAGAATTCGAGTGAGTTTGAGGGCATCACTCAGAACTGACATGACACTTAGGAATTTCTCAGAAGACTCCTTGGTGATGAGGATTTTCTGGGGAGTTTTACATCTCTCAGAGGGAGTTGGGAGTTGAAGGTTTTGCCCTGGATTTTCTGGTGCCACAGCAGATGGATGTTCTTCTCTGAAGGACAGTCTGGGAACATGCCTGCTTTGCTTCCCAAGCCATATTATAAGCTTGGTGGTTTCGGGGTGGGGAGAAGATGAGGCTTAAGGAGGAGATTGGAGCTGGAAATTGGTGGGTGTTACACTTGATGATTCCTTGCATCCCTGTTCTGAAAGTCTCTGGGAGAGTGTGCCAGAAAATACTGCCCTGTGATACCTGCTGCTTCCTGTCCTTGCTGCCAGACATCTGGAATCACTGGGATAGAAGGACCTTTGGTCTGCTCCACATCACTTCACTTATCTCCTGTGCCCTTCATTAATTTCCACCTCTTCTCATCCTACTGCATTGTTTCCATTGCTGTGACAGGGCAGGAACCGTGGAGAACAACTCCACCTCTCTGTCCCTTCCCTGAAGCTGTGCATTATCCAATATTTGCTTGGTCTAACTCCTCTCAACTGCACTTCCAACAGGTCCTTTTGGACTTACAGACTATGGTCAGAAGGACCTTTTCTTGACACTGGTGTTATGTCAGAAACCCTTCCATGAAGTTGAATAAAAGGAGGGCTGTTCAGACCATGATCCACAAATCCCAGAGTTCAAGATTTATTTGTGCAGAGTCAGAAAAGGTGATGAATACGAACAGGGCAAGTGTAAGTTTTGCTACCCAAGAGCTGAAACATCCATAGTGTACTTTTTTTAAGAAATCTGTGAATTGAGAAAAGTTGCACACAGTTGTGGTGGGGGATGTTCTTTGGTAGATGCTCACCCTCAAGGTGAGGTTTTCAAGTGACAAATCATCCATTACATCCCCAGGTAATCTGTGAAAATTGTTAATTTCCTCCCCATTACATAAACTCTGTGAATCTAGTTTGCAGTCAGGGTTCATGTAGCTTCCAATTCTAGCTGGTTGTTTTAGCCATGTCTCAATGGTGATCTCTTCTAACCAGGACTATCTGATATTTATTTGAAAAGCATGCATGCTATCCTAATTACCAACTACTGATTAATAACAACTCAATAATATATTAGAGAAATAACTTCTAATATGAATTACTCATGACCCAGTGTTCCTGCCTCAGTCACTGATTAGAACAGTTTATCCAAATGATTATCTTTAAGACTCAAAATAATCCTACTCAACTGAGCAGTAGAAGGCAGTCCTGACTATAAAAATTAAAATCTAGCGTTTTATAATTTTAAAACATGGTAAGAAAACCTCCAGCATTTTAGAATTTTAGTTGCAGCCACCCAAGTGTTTGCCAACTGCGGTCGTTCTTTTAATTTTGGCTCCTCTTGGGCATATGATGTGGCTCTGGTTTTACTCATTAAAGTTTCAGATTGTGCTTGTTTTGTTAACAACCGTTAGGGCAGGGGTTCTTACTCTTAATTGGCACCATCTGGAAACGAGAAGGAAATTGCTCAGGATTAATGCAAAGATGGGGGAAGACCTTGCACTTTTCCACAGTTGCAAAACTTGTCCTATTTGGAATAGCCACAAATGACCTGGGAACTGGCTCACCCTTTATTTCTGTTGGGGGCTGGAGGGAGAAGGAGATTTTCTTCCAGGGAAAAGACAATCTCCACATTGCCAGCAGAATGCCAGAAAATAGTCGTTTAAAGGCAGAAAGTTGCACAATTTGGGCTGCTAGCGAGCTAGGCCTTTTAATGCAAATTGAATATCTTCATTCCCAGTTTTTTTCCCAATCTTGCACGTCTTGTTCAGCATTTCCTCATTTTTTGGCACTGGTTTCCATAGCTGCCTGCAATCACACTCTCACACAGATGCCATTCCATGTTCAAAGCACTGAATGCTACAGGGCATATTAGTGTTTTTATGCTTTAGATCTATCTTTATGTAACTTGAGAGCTCATTAATATATACCATTTTGTGTGATTAAAAAACAACAACCTGGCACGTGAGGAGCTTTGAAAAGGAGAATGGATTGCAAGGCAAATGGCTTTCTTCTCATTATGCAGATTTTAAGCTAGACATGAGATGGGCCCAGTGAGTCAATGGGCAAGGTACAACTTCTGCAAGATAATCATTCCCTGCCTGCAGCTGAGCAGACTGCAGTTAAAAAAAGAACCAGAAAGAGACAAATGCTATTTGAAATATAAAGATTTTCACATCATTATTTTACAATAGTGGTCAGAAATGAGTGAAAAATCCCATGATGGGATTCTAAGGCTGTTTGAAATCCCAGGAAAAGCCTTGCTCTTTTGCTGAGTGAGAAGCTGGAGGCAGGACTGAGGTGTGGAGGTGCCTGAGTGATGGCTCAGCGTGAACATCCAAGAGCACAGACCACAAAAGGCGTAAATACTCAGGCTGCTGGTGAACCACAATTCCCAAATTACAGCCTGAAATGTTGCCTCTGACAGTGTTGTGCCAAAAAAGGATTCTGTGTGCCAGAATGTAGTTCTTCCCTAGCTGTGGTTGCTGGCTTTGGAGGGTTGAGCTGATGAGTGTCTCCTCAAATAAGGTGATGGGGAAATTTTTCTGACCATCAACCCTGACTTTTCAAGCTGCTTTCTGTGTAATGCCACCAGCCTGTCCCCTCCCAGTGAAGCACAGGCTGTTTTCCTGACACAGAGAGAAGAGATTCCCTTTTGGGTTGGTGCCTGTGCCTTCTCCTGCTGTGGCTCTCTCCTGCCAGGGTGTCCTGATGGGCTCCCAAGGAGATCCCACAGCCCAGGCTCACATCCTCACTCCACTGTGACTGCCATGGTGAGGAGCAGTGGGAGGGATCAGGAACCAAAACCAGTTCAGGATGTGACACCCAAAAGCTCAGAGGTCTGAGGACAGGGAAACTGCTGGGTGCATTTGGCATCACTCAGAATGCAAACCATGATCCTGAGGAGGAGGAGGATATTTTGGTGGGAAAAGGAAGGGAGCCAGGAACAAAAATGACTGTTCCTGAGGTACCTGTGATGCTGAGGTGCCTGTGCTCAGGCTTTGCTGAACAAAGCAGGGGGATGCTCCCCCTATCCCTTTGAGGAGTCATTATTTCTTTGAAACAGCTTTCCAGAAAAAAAAATATTTTTAGGATGTGTTTTAGGATGGTTGGGAATCTGCTGTTGTTGCAGCTTGGACAATGGCAGTAATGGAAAATCTGATGTATAATCCACCCAATGCTCACTAAAACCTTCCAGAATGGACAAGCAAACACATTTTCCCTGCCTTAATCCAGAGGTTGTGTTTAAGGGGTGTGTGACTTGAGTAGCAATGCAGCCCCCGGCAGGCTGGGAGTGATAGGGAGATCCATAAAACCCACAGCGACTCCGTGCATTTCTTCAGTGCTGGGCAGCTTTCACCTCTTTTTCCTTCACATTCAAAGGGATGCACTGATTATATGCAACTATGACTATGATTATATGCAAATTGTGACTAATGTATGAAGTGAAAATCCCTGCCTGATGGCACGGAGATCTGAGACAGCTACTCCGCAATTACTGCCTCGCTACGATTTCTGCCGGGTGTTACTTACTCCAACACAATACCGAGCACAGGCAATTTACTGCAGAGGTCATAAAAAAATCTCATTAAACCCACACCGTTTAAGGCAGGTAGTTTCGCAGCTCCCGTTTCTGCTTAGTGCAAAGCCTTGGAGGCTGTTTGGGTGGCTGCCCAAGGGAAAAATCCCTCTCCGGTGAGAGGAGCAGCGGAGGCGGCGGGGAGGGCGAGCTGTGCGCTCTGCAGGAGGAGGCAGAGGCTGCCGAGCTCCATCTGCTTCGCTCCTGCCCCGCCGAACCGGGGCTGTGACCGGCTGCTGAGAGTGCAGATGAGATGCAGGGAGCTGAGCAAGGCTCTCGCGTAGTCAACAGCCTGAATTTAATAGCCATTTCTTTCCCGGGAACAGCAAAAGCCCCGGGGACTTGGCACTCTCTGCCGGCAGGAGGATCTGTTGAACGCTCTGCAAGATGCTGGCCCGAATCCTCTGGGCAGCAGCATCAGGTGCCTGCGGCTGCTGCCGGCAGCGGGCAGGGCCACTTGGCAGCGGTGCAGCGGGCTGCTAATGTGCTGATGTAGCACTGCCACCGAGCTCCTGCCAGGGCGCTGCCTGCGGAAGGCCAGGCAGGCACCGGAGCTGTCTTTGTGCGGTGTAATTTGCTGACAGCCCCAGCTGTCCTGTCTCCTGTTCGCAAGTGGCAGAGACGCCCCGCAGAGGTGCCACAACTGTGCCAGTCAGGGTGAATCAGCCTCTCCCAACAGCCGCCACCTCCCGGGCGTTCCGCCTTCTCCAGCTGATGGCCCGAGACGGGAGGTGGTATCTGGGCAGCCCAGTTCCTGCTGGGGATGACCAGATGAGAGAGGGAGGAGTGCTGTGGGGAGCAGGTGCTCCACTGGAAGTCCTGAGCTGGTCAAGTGCTTTTAGGAGGAAACAAACCAGAGATGACAGAGATGATATAGAGAAGGTGGTTCACATCCCTGTGACTGGAGGCTCAATTCAGTTCAAGGGAACATGAGTTTAACTATGAGCATTGAAAGAGCCCAACAAAAACACATCAGTTCACTGACTTTTCTTCCAAGATAATTACAATGTATATTTAAAATGAGTTAATAATCTCCTCCCACAACATCCTAGTTCATCTTTCCTTTTTTTTTTGTTTTGTTTTGTTTTTTTGTTTTTTGTTTTGTTTTCACCTATAAAACTTTGTTTTCCTTTGGGATATTATGATTTACAGAAAATATTTGATGTTGATGGGGAGACAACACCAGAGCATCAGTTACCCAAGGTGAAATTTTTGTGTATACAGAGAGAATTTAACCTCAAACACTCAGTTCACATATCCATGTGTGATTTATATTGCCTCAGGCTCTGAGGCAGAGTGAACATTGACACCCTTTGATGTTGAAAGAAGCCTAGTGACTGGCCTTTGGAGAGATTTGTGATGTCTCTATCAGCCTGTCAATGGAAAACCAGGCAGCAAAGCCAGGCCCCCTAAAGATTTCAAGGCCTTGTAGGCAGAGGGATCGTGTAAGCGTTTTACTTCCAGCGAGTGCTCGAGAGGCTGAGCAGGCACAGCCAGGCTAATTGAGTGCTTACAGGGCACTGGTCTGCAGTTGGCATCTGCACAGCTCTCTGTGACCCCTTCAGCCCAGGAAAGGTGCCAGTGCCACCAATAGGGACATTTAGCAACTACACACCCCTGGAGTGCTGAGGTTTGTGTTGCTACGTAGTAGGGATGTGATAGCCCATGGCTAAAGTAAGAATAAACCTGGATGGATTATTAGAAATGGAAAATATTTTCCTGCACTTGTTGAGAGGTAAATAAGCTTTGCCCAGAATTTCTGCTCATTTCTATGGTATCAAGCATCCAGGGTTTGCCCAGAGAAGCTGTGGCTGCCCCATTCCTAGAAGTGTTGGAGGCCAAATTGGATAGGGCTTGGAGGAACCTGGTCTGGTGGAAGGTGTCCCTGCCCATGGCAGGGGGCTTGGAACAAGATCATCTTTAAGGTCCCTTCCAACTCAAACCATTCTGTGATCCTATGATTCCATGAATCCATGGAACAAAATAGTCTTGAGTAGGTTTGACAGCTCGCAGAGGAAAGGAAAATGCTGCAACACACAGCAAAAAGGCACCTTCAGTATATTCTGCACTGCACCTCCCTGGGACAGGAACAGATCGTGCACCAAGGTTTGCAATGGGAAGCAAGAGGCAACAGGATCTGATCCTTCTTGTGAGTCAGATTCCCAGGAAATGTGTTGGGTAACACTTTGGAAGATAGAACTCAATGCAATGCTGATAGATTGGGGAAGTGGCTTGAAAACAGTAACGTGATGTAACAAAGACAGCTGTAGGATGGTTTACATGGAATTGGGGACTGCTGGCTAGGCACACCAGGAGCTGAGGATTACTGGGGATTTTACACTGAAGATGCATCTGAACTATGATGCTTTTGCAAAAAACAAAGGACCAGTGTTCCATGCTTGCATTGAGGCTGAGAGCTGCTTTGAGTCAGGTTTGTCCAAGGCTGCAGCTCAACAGGACCATCCAAGCCCTTGGAAACTAAGCAAGGGGGAGCTGCTGTGTAGCACTTTGCAAAGAAGGACTAAGGAATTGCTTGTGAGGAAGAAACTGTGGTAACCAAAGACTGAATCTGTTTCCTGCTGGTTGTGAAACAAAAAGTGAAGCTGCAGGTAACTCAGGCACAGAGAGGAGAATGAGCAAGGGTCTCAGTGAGAAGTGTCACTAAAAGCCTTGCTCTGATGATGGCTGCTGTGACACCAGGAAAGGAACCACAGTCAGGCTGCTGCTTTGTGTCTCGTTCAATTTACGTGTAATTGAGGTAAAAAGTTGTAACTTTTATTTTTCTGAAGTCAGATTCTGTTGGACAGCAAGGAAAGTTCAGCAATACGGCAATAAATTTCTCTGTCTCTCTGGCTGCAGCACTGAGAAGCACCTACACCTCCAGCATTAGCGGTGCCATGTATTGTCCTTAACATGTTTTCTCCCTTTGGAAAATCCAGCACAGCACCATCCTTCCCTTTCTCTTCCCTTGTGCCCTTCAAGTGAAAGGACAGTGAAGTTCCAGGCTTAAAGGCTGTGAGCAGAAAATCTGAGGCAGGAGAGCAGATATCCGCAAATTTGGCTCGGTGGGAAAGCGGAGAATAATTGTGGGTTCTGATTTTCCAGGGAACCTCTGTGGGGAACTAATAGTCTAGACTTGTCCTTTTTGAGGCCTAATTATGTCTCACTGTCAAACTATAAAAACAACAGTCTGTGGCATCACAAGGGAAAATGAAAGCTATTGGCCTGTATTCTGCATTTAATAGGATGTCAAATCTAAAGCACAGTCTGACTGGTTTTTGACTGGGGTTAGAAAAGAAAATGCAACTAATTAGGCTGTTTCTGAATCTTCCTCTCTGTCTAATGGCTGTGGACTTGCAAACTGTAACATACTGGGAGTCCCAAACTCTCTGATCAGTGCTGCTGTCTGGAGGGGAGGGCTCTTTCCCACTGATGGGACTTAGGCTTCACTCGAGCAGTGTCACTGTCAGGGGGACAGTTCCCTGGGAAAGGCTGTGTGCCATCACACCTCTCTGTGCTCCTTGGGAAGTGACACATGCTGTTGATGACAACTTGCATTGCTGATTAATTTCCAAAGTCTTTGAGGACGAAGGAACATTTGGGTGTAAAATGCAGTGTTTATTCTTTGGGTATCACTGTGCCTGAATTGAAGTAACACACAGTGGTCCCTAACATGTGTAAAGAGGTATGGAACTTAAAATCCACCCAAAAATACCCCATACATCTAATGTGTATGCTAAAGCAGTTGGTCTGAACCTTTTTCTGCCCTTTTCTTGTCCTGTTTTTCACCCTTACCCAAGTTCTGACTGTTAACTCAGCTCCCAGACTCTTAGAGCTGCCTCCTCCCTGTTTGCAGCTCACCCTAAGCAAGCACCAGAGGACAATGAACTCTAGAAAACCTGAGACAACAGGAGGTGATGGCCTATATTTAAACAACTAATGCATTAATAATTATACCTTGGAGTCTTCTGTGTCAGGGAGTGTTAGATGGTGTCCTAATGCCTTCCTTTATCTTTTGGAAGTTAGTTTGAGGGGTTCTTTTTCATGTTGCAATAATTTCTTGGAGAGAACTGCAGTAGTTACAAGTTCCTTTTACCTTCCCCTTGTCAGCTGCCCTCATTCTGAACCAATGCTACACTCAGCTGGTTTCTCATGTTTACAGATGAACTGAAATAAAAGTGGAATTTGTCCCACTGTGAGAGAAAGGAAATGAAGAGGAAAAATATAACTGTCTACAAGATCTTTCATGCAAGTCCCACGTCCTCAGTTTTGCCATCTTTTTGACACAGAAATCTGATTGTCTTCTGCTCAGACATTCTGGGGTGCCTTTCTGGTTTTCATTCTTCTTTTCTGATCTGACTTTGGGTTAGTCAGGAAACCACCAACTTTGTCCCAGTCAGAACTGAGAACTGCAATTCAAACTCAAAGGACATCAGTGGGCAGGAAAAGCTTGTGGCCTCAAAATGGTGAAATTTTGATGTCATTTCTGCAAGGTCCTGCAGAGGGATTTGAGTCAGGAAAGCTCAGTCAATGAGTCCATAGGAAAATGAAAGGTCTTTCAAGGAGTCAGCCTCAAAAGAAACAAAAAGGTTGGAAAAGAGTGTAAAAGGAGAAAGACTTTGCATAACCCAAAGAAGCATAGGAAGCAGAGAGAAATGAGAGCACCTGGATCTCCTTGGTGACTGCCAAAATACAGTGTGACATCTTGTCAACCCTCTCATGGTGACTTAAAGCCTTATTTTCCCAGTAACTGTACACTAATTTCACCCACAAATAATAGTTTGTGCAGGCACAGCTAACCCATGCTGCAAAGTGGGTCCTTCCCAGGCTGTAGCTGGGAAAGAGACTCAAAGCAGCTTGGGACCAGTACTGGAAGCAGGAAAATGTTGTCTAGGCAGATTGTTCTTCCCCAGCTTTGTATAAAGATGCCTAACTTTGATGGGCCAAGAGATGACATGGACCAACATCCACTGTGGCAGTGGAGAGGAAAGGAAAAGGACTTTGCACTGACCTGGAAGTGTCTTTATCCTTGTGTTCATCCTCTGTTCCCAGCTGTAGAACTGGTCCCACTAAAAGTGAGGCTGCTAAAACTGTGGCATTTCTATGGATTATTCCCAAAGGCCACCAGCTTTATTGTGAAGAGATCTGGGCAGGAGACAGTAGCTTCATTTTGGAGTAACCCCAAGGTATGGCCAGGAAGATGCCAAATCCTCCTACCAGTCATGAGCTCCTTTCTGGGCCCCTTGAGAAGCTATCCACATAAGGCCTCCAGCTGTATATTCAGGAAAGCCTTTGAGGATGATCTTAACCTTAACACCCATTTGATTCTTGCTGGATCTTGGTTGAGGGGGATCTATACATTGTGCTTAAATAATCTCCCACTCGTGAGCTGTAGCCCCCAGTTGGGTATTGCTGCCAGCTGAGCGAGGATCAGCCCCTCTTAGCCTGAGTAATGGGCGAGGTAGGCAGCACAGGGAGAACACAACGAGAAATTGCTGCTTCTGAGAGGATGCTCAGCTTGTTTGCTGGCCCCCCACCAGCTCTGTCCTTCTGCAAACGTTCGCCAGGGTTTCTCCAATCAGCACAAAAAGCTTCCTGGCTGCCCCATGTTCAGCACAGCTTGTCAGGAGCTGCTGAAATGGCACATCCAAGCGCCAAGGCAGAGATCGTGTAGAAATTTTGACCTTGACCAAGGCAGCCAGAAGTTGAAGCTGAAATAGAGGCTGCTTGCAAAGAGAAAGGGGAATTAATAACCACACAGTGCCTCAAATTTAGCACAAAAAGTTTCAAAACTGTAATTCTGGAGGTGGGAGGGTTTGGAGTTTTCCTCCTCTGTTTTCATCATGTGGCTTTCATGTGGCTTGAAGGGTTGGAAGGGACATGCTGCTCAAATAAAGGATCACTTTTGCCTTTTAATCCATGACATAAAGATGACATAAAATTTACCCCTGTGAGTTGCCATGTAAATGAATCCAAATCAAATAATGCACAGGGAGCCACAAAGCAGCCAGCCTGTTCTTCTCTGCAATGTGGGCATTTAATTTGTGCATAGAAATCCCAGGACCTGCAAAAAGCCAGGGCTGTTTCACATATACATCCCCACACAAGCCTCCCCACCACAACAAATGATTTATTATTTTTTTGGGACTGTGTGCAGGGAAGGAAAAAAGGTCTTCAAATCCGTGTTAGATGATGGCACAGATTCCTTGGCTACCGAATGCAAAGGCCGAGCAGAACAAAGAGATTTGCATTCTAAGTGATGCAAAGCAGCCGGCAGTGTTTTAATGTTGTGTTTGCTCTGTGATGTCTTCATCAGGCGCTCAAAGACAGCGGCTCTGGCAGCCGTGGGTCCCCGTGAGCCTGTCAAACTCCGTTTCCATGGTTTTCCTTCAGGCAGCACCGTCGGCAGACAGCACGGAAACGGACCCCTGCAACCTGTTCTGAACAGTGTCTCTGATGTAGGGCCCCAGAGCGGGCATCAAACTAGCAACAAGCAGCAAGAAAATAACAATTTTGCTTATCGCAGGTGTCAGAGCAGCAAACAAAAGGCTGTTTATAAAAGATGCAACATCCTCTTTTTGTCAGCGTTGGCAGTTTAACGTCAGCCGGGCAGCGGTCGAGTTGCAGAGGAGGTTTTGGAGGGGGTGTGCTGTGAGAGACAGAATTCAAATTGTTTCCTCTTTAATCCTTTAGCCTCACTAAATAGGTCCTTCTCATCACCAAACTAATAGCTATTAATGGCATCCCAGTTATTCCATTTGAATCAATGAGGGCTATTTTCTTCAGACAATTATAGTCTTTTCCAGACAAAGAATCAGTCTCTCTCTCTTCCTTCACCTTGAAAGCACCCTTTCATTTCAATAAGAACTTCAGAATATTTCAATATGAAGCCATATTGGAGCAGTGATGCTACAAATTCAAGAGGTGAGAAAGATGAATCTGTGTTCTTTTGCCACCATGACTGCCTGTGTGCAGTGATGACATGGAAGCCTGTGCTAAAAGAGCAGAGGTCAGCAGAGTTGACAACCAGCCCCAGCTGGAGCAGTGAATTTGTAACTACTGGTCAGGGCACTGCACCTCCTGGTGCCTCAGTTTCACCACATGTGAAATTTGAATAATGATTAATTCCTTTTCTCGTGAAAGACATGGAGTATTTGCACAAACATGATACAAAGCTTATGGTTACTCCTGTGGTTTTCATGACACTGGGGACTGGAGCCAGTGCAATTCCCTCAAGGAGCAGTTTTCTGTTAAAGAAAACTGATGGATCAGATGCTGACCAAGTTACAAGAGAATCTGCTTTTCCCCTACCAATTAGCTGAATTTATTACAGCTGCCTGGGGAGGTTCTGGGAGCCACTGGACTCCTTGGCTCCTGCTTCCTCTGCTGTTCATCTGCCAAGCCAGGGAGAAGTCAGGAGTTGGGAGCACTGGATCCCAAACTGCCTCTTTCTTTCCTGCAGATGAAAGGCTGAAGTGGACATTTGGTGTTACAAGACTTACAGCTTTGGTGCAGGTCAGCTGGGGCTTGCAACGTAAGGGCACACTCATCAGGGATTGCTACATCAGGGCTTTTTCCTTCCACATCCACGTCAGCAAGCTGTAAGGATGGTGATCCAGAATTCATGTCTCTTCTGGGGTTTTGAGGTTCCCAGCTGCTCTTTGGCTTTCTCAAAAGAAGCCACAATGTTATATTCCAGCTCCTGATTTCATGGTTCCCACTGCCTTGGAGACGCACTTTTGTTTTTTTAATGGAAAAGGTCAACGTTTGTGGTTTTGCTCCAAGTGAGTGTGGAAGCCAATGGAAAAAATAGCCAAGTCTCATGCAGAACAGAGATGCATTTTTCTGTAGATCTTTCAACCCAAAGCACTCTTGTTCATGGTTTGACTGAAATTATCCCAAGTACATTCAACAAATGCTGTTCCTGTCCTCACAAAACTCACCTCCTACACTTCTGTCTTTCAGAGACTGATTCAATACTCAAACTATAATTACATGGCTCATTATTTACTGCACAGTATCTTCATGTGGAGCAGACTGAAGTCACTTGGTGTATTTGGAGGTACTGATAGTGCCAGGGAGCAGATAGAGGGGACCCAGCTCTGCATCTGAAATCCAGCTGTGACCCTGTGATTAAATGAACAGTCACAAGATCTGTAGAGAAAATGAACTTAAGATTGAGAAAGTTTCCAAACAGCTTATGACGTACTGGTGATTTTAATGATTATAATTTTTTAAGACTTTAATTGACCTGTTAAATAAAGGCAAGGCATTTTTTAAATAAATAACATTTTTATTTACACTACTGACCAGCACCAGAACAAGGCCAGGTACATCCATACTGATGGTACAGGCAAAGTATTAACAGACCCTGGCATTGCATACAAGGTTTCTGTGGCCCAGGAATGGTTAAATTCCTTTTCTACTGATAGAAACAACACATTTGTTCTCAGTGTATTACTATACAGTGCTGAATCTGCTCTGACTTTCTCAAGAGCCGAGTGTAGAGCAGAGCAAGTGTTCAGTGAAATGAGCAGTGGCTGGCATGAAGGGATGGGGTGAAGCTGCCACAGACTCTTGCAGAGATTTCTTTTGATCAGAGGAACTGCTTGTGACTTTTATTCGGCATCTCATGGCAAAAAAAAAAAAAAATCCTCTGGTGGAAAAAAAAATGTGTCTGTGTCACAGCAGAGTCAGGAGCTGGCAGTCGAAGTGCCTAGTCTATTTTTTGTAATGAATAGTTGTGTTTGCAGGGCACTGCATGATCACACAAAGTGCGGCTTTGTATTGTTTCCCAGTTTTGAAAATATCTGTAAGTGGTGTGGATTAGAGCAAACAATAAATAGGCAAAGCAGAGCTGACTTCATTCAAGAATGGTTTGGAGCCGTACTCCCGTGTAGCAGGGGAAAGGGGACGTGTCTGGGGAATTAATGGAGGGAGTTGGGAACAGTTGCTTTAAAACTGAGGGCTTTGGGGAAAAAAAAGTCATCTTCTGTGTGTAGTTCAGTTTCACTGTTATTTATGATGGGGACTGAGCTGGAGGGAGGGAGGCTGCTCAGGGGGTGCTCACCTTGTAGTCTCTCCATCACTTTGTGAACAATATTCTGAAATCAGGAGATTTACAGATGTATTTATTTTGGAATAAGAATAATTTTTTCTGATTTGGTGTAAACCTTTCCAGAACTGGACTTGTTACCTTGTGCAGACTTTGATTTGTGGGCTCCACTGATCTGTATGGAGAAACAGGCTGCAGGTGTGGGAGGGGAGAGCCTAACCTGGGAAGGCACTGCTTGCCCCAGCAGAGTAAAGCTACAGGGGGAAAAAACCATTGCTGTTCTGGAATGAGATTATGAAGAGTTGCCCCAGGAGCTGGGCAGGGAGAAGCACATTAACTTCTTGTGTGCTGGGAACCAGGTAGCACCCATTACCAAGCTATTCATTATTCTGTAGGATCATCCTCCTATGGATGTTTTCCCAGTCTCATGCACTGATCTCATTATCACCATCTCCATTATTTTATTTGCTATTCTTGCTTTTCAGGCTATTAGAGAAAAGGTGTTTTTACAAGAGAGAGGCACAGTCTGCAGTCTTACTCTGCCAGTAAGTAGGGATTTATGCTGTAAGAAGTCTTTCTGGTCTGTCAGATTAGTATTATTCTTTGGAGCCATGGTTAGGAAAGGTGAAAAATAAAATCAGAAAGGACAAAGGAGTTAGCACAGCACAGTGTGCGTGAGGTACCCTGAGCAGAGAAAACACACTGGATGACACGCTCAGGGTGAGGCAGAAGTGGGAAAAAGTAATTTTATCTCAGCATTTGCTTTGGCTGACTTCTCAGTCACCAGCATATTAATGGCTCTTCCCCTAGCAACTACAGAGCTTCCAACATGCAACTATTCTTTGGTCATAAAGGCAAAAAATGGAGTTTGCCAGAACAGAGCTACCCCATTCTGGGCTGCTGACAACAGTCCCAGACTGGCCATATGCTCTGCTGCACTCACAAGTGGTAAAGCAACATTTTTGCTCCCGCTGGTGCTGGTGGTGTCCCTGTGGTTGTTATTGTTTCCATCCAGACCCTCTCCCCTTCCCTGGAGCTCCTGCCTGTTCTGTTTCAGGCTGTACCGACAGCAATGTCACAGCTCCTGAGCACCGGGGAGAGCGAACAGATGTAGCTCTTGTCACTTCCCTGCGAGCCGGTGGCACGGCCTGTCTCACTTTATTCCTTGGAACAGCTCGTGTGGGATGGCTGTGGGGCAGCTTGGAGTGCAAAGGGACATGGATGCTTCCCACGGGGCAGGTCTGACCAAAGGTGGGTGACTGGCCTGTGTCCAGCAGGGAGGAGCAGGACCTTCCACCTTTGGGGCTGGGGGCTTTTCAGGTGGGTTGTGTGCAATCGATAAGATGGGGAGTGGAGACTGAGGTGGGAAAGGACCAGTGGGTCCCTGGCTCCTGCAGGGAATAGATGGGCAGTTCTCACTTCCTACCCAAAAGGAATTCAGGGCTTTGAAGGATGTGGTAGAGGTCAACTAAAATGTCCCCTCTCTCAGTGAGAGCCATGGGATTTGGATTTTCTCTGCATATTGGTGTTTGCTGAGACCCCCCAGCACTGCCTCTGAAGGCTGTGCTTTCTTCACTGTATGGTTCATGAGCAGCCTAAACCCCTGCTGCATTTTAAAGGGGTAATCCTTTTTTCTTTTTCATCTCTCAGCTAGACCCCCCCCCATCTTCCTCAAGCCAAAATCTAATCATGGAACAGGCCACATGGCTAAAAAGGCTGCTCCTGCACAGGGGGAGCAGAGTGGTTGTGGTGGTAGCCTCACATCTGCTGGACCTGCACCCTTGACTGACATTATCACCACTAACTCTGCATTAAACATCCTGATGTTTTACAGTCCCCTGAGGAAATCTACTGACCTGGGGGTTCCTGATGCTGTGGACAAGCTCAGGCAGGTCAGCAGCAAAGCTGAAGGTGTATCAAAACACCAATTTCTACCTTTAGCCATTAGCAGTTGAGGGAGAAATTCATTGTTCTGGTTCCTTTTCAAGGAAGACAAGAGTGGACAAAATACTAGGTTCTTTCCACTGTTAAATCTATTGTCTTCCCATCTCTACTCTTAGCACAATTTGCTGTGCTTTCAGAGGAAGAGATGCAGTGCTACATGCTGTCTTTAGGGTAAGGATTTTTGTGTTTATCTGCACACTCACTGCCAAGGCAGATAAGAGATTTTATTCTCTACATTATCACTATTTTTCTTCTTCCTAGGAGCCAGACTGACTTTAGAAAGAGGGGTAAATAATTGAGCTCGTAGTGGAGACCTAAAATGAAGCGCTGGGTCTTTTTATACTTATTTATACCCACTAAAATAATCAGCTTTAAGAGGCTTTTTCAGCTTTTTAGGCTAAAACCTTCCCTTTTGCTGATCTTTGCTTGCTGTGTTCATTATTCTGTGCTAGGCTCTTCCCTCCCCGATTGCATGTTATCACCTTCAATGGAACAGCTGTGTCATTGCTAAAGGGTGCTAATCTTCCCCTACCTAACACCTTACTGACAGCCAGAGTCAGTAGGCCCCCATTCTTTTCTGACTTGGGTGACTTCTCAAAACAATCTTTCTTTTAGCTTTTGATTTCGTACCAATCCCAGCACAATCTAACCTGGAGACACAGCCACAGCCTGGCACAACCCCTCCTGGCGTGGAATGTTCTGCCTCTATCAGTCCTGGTGATTACAGCCAGGAGAATATTCCCTAACAATGTCAAGGGCCAATAAGCCCCAGCTAATCAATAAGCAGGATACCTACGGCACATGGGAGCCCGGAATAGAAGCTGCTCCGGCAGGTGGGACAGCTGGCTTGAATTTTTATTTCGTGGTTGTGAAAGGCACCACAGCTTTCAGTGAGACAAGAGCAGCACTGACAGTGACAGATCCCCGGTTACATTGTGCCACCACACAGAACGAGACACTTCAGCTGATACAGTTCAATTTTTTCTGATAGTTTTGTAATGGGTTGGAATTAGTCTAGAATTTTATTTTTTTCTGAATTCCCTTTGCCTGCCAGTGTTCTGTGCCACCCTGCATTTTCCAAGGTCACCTTTGTGTGCTGAGGTGATTGCCTTAAAACAGATCTCCCTTAAAACAGCCAGCACAGCAGTGGGTACCCTGGTTGGGATTTCTGCCATCCCATGAATGCTGGGTCCGAGGGGACCTTTTCCAAACACAGCCTGCCATGCAGTGTAGCAACAATAGGAAACACCCTTCTTGTTGTCTTTACACTCCTGACTGTGAAATAAATGAAGATACTCAGATTTATCCTGCTTGTGTTCAAACACAGCCCTGAGGTGCTGAAGTTGGGAAGAAATTGCCATTTCCTCTAAAGTCAATGGAAAGAGATCAAAAAGCTTGCTGGTGTCACTTCATAGGGGTGGCACAAGAGACCTCAAGCAGTGGTTCCTTATAGGAAACATGAAACAGGCAATCACTACAAGTAGTTCTGGTCTTCTCTTACAGCCTCTGTAGCAGAGCTGTGGCCACCAGATGAAGGACCTGAGCAGCCCCCTGCTGATATAACCTCAATTTCCCACCACGCCTGAGCATTTCTGACAGTAGAGGGCATTTACCAGTGGACTGCTGAGCACATGAAGATGGATACAGTTCTCTTGTTGTTTGGATTGGGAGGTAAGTCCAGAAAAAGGAGACAAATGGGATCATAAAACAAATGTAGCGTTTATTTTATACAGCAGTTTTTTCATCCTACCTCTCCAGTACTTATAAAGGGAGCTGGGCACAGGGGTTTGAGTACAGAGCTGAGAACTGGGAGTGAAGGAGCTTTTGCAGGACTTGAACTGCTGACCTAACTTTAATCCCAATGTAACTGCAGTTATCTAATTGACTAGGATAATTAAATTTATTAGACTGGTCAGAACTGAGGCAGTACTAATAGGAAGTCTGTGCCCAGAGCAGCTGTACCTACCAGCCCGTGTACAAGCACTCACCTGATGCTGTGTCCTCACTGAAGATACATCTGCTGGCTATGACTGTCAACTGACCCTCACAAACTGTGTATCCTCCTTCAGATACACCTTCTGTGGGGCTACAGTTCTAAATATCCTGCTGCACCTCCAAAGCCATCAGCAGATTTCTTTTGGGCACAAACTGGGCCAGTGATATTCTCATGTGGCTTGGCCACCTGTAGTTGCTGAAAGAAGGAGGCCAACACAGAGTGTCAGTAATGAAAGAAACACAGAACCCCAGGGAAAATATGAACATCAGGTTATTTGGCCACCAGCTGATTCCTTATCAATAAGTGATGTAGCAGAAAGCAAAGTTGTATTAACACGTGCTGAGAGGCTGCTGCTGCATGGAGCAGCACTGCACGTGGGAAATACCCTGGGCTTGATGCTCTGGAGCCCACAGCAAAGCAGAACATGCCAGACACCCAATTATTTTCCTTTTTTCTTTGGTTTTTCTTTTCACTACACACGAATAACCTGCTCAGCTCAACAGCCTGAGCTGCCTGGCACCCCGTGAGCCCTGGGAGCTGAGCTGGCTGGTCCGCAGCATCGGGGCTTCAGTCAAGCCATGGCTCACTGGCCGGCTGCGCCTGCCCTGCGATGGTCTGATACAGCCAGAAATTACAAACGATTCTTTTCCCCATCTCATGAGAAGGAAATCCATCAAAAACTGGCTGAATATTTGATCTCACGTAAAATGAAAGACAAATGCACTCAGCCTAGAAATAGGTTTGCTTCAGGATATCGGCTTTGTTCACTCTGACCAAACTCTGTGCCCAGAGCTCCCAGCCAGGTAGCCAAGAGAACTCTGAATGTTATTTAAAGAATTGGTAAGGTCACGGTGGCCTGAGCCTCTCGGGGCTGAATTAATCTCCTTGGCACAGCAGCCCGTGCTGAGTGCTTGTGCTCGCAGGTCCATTCGTGTAGAGCAATGCCATCCAGTGGCTGCTCCGATCCATCACAAAGCCAATGGCTCCTTCCCGAGGCACATTCCATGAGCAGAAATGTTTCTGCTCCTGTTCCCAGCTCGGGCATTTCACATTAAAAGGCTGCGACGGTGGCCAGCGTGATTGTTTCCAGCTTCTTTGGCTTTTTGCATGTAAAACCTATGTTTTAAGTAGCAGCCACTTGAAAATGTTTAACAGACATACAAGGGGAAACAATATTTTACATATGTAGTCCTAAGTACACAAATTTGTCATCAGGCCCAGGTTTTGGTGTGAGGTGTGGTTATATGGGGTCATGTGGAAAATTATGCTGGTTTTTGAGACAAAAAATGTCGTCTATGAGTGAAACTTTCTCTGTTCAAAGGCCAAGGGATACTGAGTCACTCAGTGTGACATTTTCCTTGAGGAAAATGCCCAAGGGGAAGGATGAGCAAGGGCTGAGCTGGGCAGAACCTTTCTCCATCAATGTCACACTTTAAAGAGCCCCAATATTGCCAGCTACCCAAGGGCTGGGGGTAGAGAGGCTTAAACCTGCTCAGCTGCATTCCCCCCCTTCCCATCTCCCAAAGACCCACCATCACAAGCAGCACAGGCCAAAATCCCTTTGTGACTAGATAAAGATGTCAGTGTTTTTGCCTGTTGCACTGCCCAAGTCAGCTGTAATTGCATGGTTTGGATGATGGATCACCCCAAGCACCGCAGCCTGTGGGACATGGAGCATCCCTGGAGCTTTCCAGTGCAGGCTTTGGCTGTGCTGAGGGGTGTGAACCTGGCCCTTGCAGCTGGATGGGTGTTCCTCGTGGGTCTGACCCTCTGTTTCTCTTGGGTTCTTTGCTGTTGCCAGCGATCCTCCAGCCGGGGCTGTGGCTGCTGCTGCTGCTTCATTTCAGTGCTGCTGCTCCTGTTCCGTGGTACAAATTCCAATCAGGTGCAACAAAGCCCACCGGGTGCTGCTGACAACAGGTGTCTCATTAAACATCTCTCAACCTTACAGGCATTCGCATTGACAAGAACCAAACTCACACTCAATCACAGCTTAATCACAGCCAAACTCTATTAACAAGTCATACTAATTACCAACTTCTAACAATTTCTCAGGTTCAGAGGCAAAATATCCTTTCTTTATAGATGAAAACAGACTTGTGATACTCCAGCTCTGGCCATAATTAGGTCCTTTTAAACAAAACAAAACTAAAATAAAAATCCAGACGGATCCCTTTGTGATAACGGTCCTGGAAGTACAGTTGTACAATGAGATGTTTTGTTTGTTTTAATTTTGTATCTGCTGTGTTGCCCACAAGGGTCCAATTAGCTTGTTACAGATGCTTGTATCAGTTTTATCCACTTGTCTTTTTTTTTTTTAGTTCTTTTTTTAAAATTTTTTTTAAGAGGGGTAACTTGTAGCACAGATTGCTGGCCTGCAGGCATCCAGAGATCAACAACCAGCTTTCTGTGATACCAAGCCCCCTGTGAAACAGGCAGCCCTTACCCACAGCATTCATAATGCAGAGGGTAAAACGAACAGAGGGGAGGGAGGAGCTTGTGCTGGATTTTGGATTATCATGGAATAATCTGGTGTGTTCAGAAATGGCCTGAAGGTGGCAATTCTGCCATGGCTAAGAATAACTCTGACAAACTTTGGTTGCTACCCCTTGGAAATTGAAATGCAGGTTTTATTTTTAATTGCCATGCAGCAAAACAGAAAGCTCTGAAGAGGTGGCTTTGGGTTGTACATGTCACTATTTACTCCTGTCCCCTGGCATGCTCAGCACACATGCAATTCCGTGCTAACCTGGACGCTTTCCTCCATTGTGTGGCTGTATTGAGTGCCCAAACACTTGAGAACTCCCTTGTATAATCGATACACTTACAAAAGGGAACATATAAATAAGGGGAAGAATCCTACTTGAACTGACACTTGGGGGGATTGCTGTGAAGGCTAATTCCTTGTCCTTAACTCATGCTACTGCTGGAGAGGGAAAAACACACACACCAGACTGAGTTAAGGACTAAAATCAGATTTCCCAGCACTTTCCAGGCAGTGTGGTTCAAGGCAGAAAGCCTCCTATGAATACCTGCAATGCAAAATCCAGGAGCTGCTTGTGTGCCTGTTGTTGGGTTTCACTGCTGTTTGCTTTTCCTCTCCTTAATTTTAAAAGGGAATTAACATCTCCCCTGGAAGAATCTGATGAGGCAGCTCAGCAGAGTCTTACCAACTCGAGGTTCTGCATCAGCAAATTTTGTTACCTCTGGCACAGGCAGCTTTTTCCCTTCAGTGAGGCGTGGCAGGATGAACACTGGATACCCAAAACTCCTGGGAGAAGCCTGTGTTTGCTGGGCTAGGCTGGTGTGACGTGGAATCTCAGTTTGTCTCACTCTGAGGCTCTGTGGAGCTGCAGGCACCCAAAAGCAGCTTCAGGGAGGAGCAGGGTGGCACCCAGCTATGGAGGACATGGGGCAAACCCACCCACCTTCCCTCCCCACAGGCTCCATTCTTGGCTTGCCCATGCTGTCAGAAATCAGCTGTGACTGTGGTGTGATGAAGTTTCACAATGGCTTAATAGCCATTGGACAAGGCAAACTGGTTCAAAAATATTGTTACCTGGCAAAACCAGAAGGTTTAAGGTTTGGTGCTGAAAGCTTTGTCTTGTAAGAGTACAATCTTCTCCTCCTGACACTGCCATCCTCCTCTGTCCTGATGCTGACCAGGTGCACTGAAGTGATTCCCTGGCAGATGATGGAGCAGAGGAGACCACGGATCAGCACTCTGTAGAAAGCATAACACACAGCAAAACCTTTTCTGCATCTCTTATGCCACTGAAGGTGAGTTTCTGGGGATCTGGAACAAGAAGTAGAGGGGTATTTTGGGAATATGCTTGTTTTCCATGTAACATCCACTCCCGCTTGAGTAGCAGGAAGGATAAAGAGAAAGATCTTTGTTGAGAGCCATAGTAAGGCTGATGAGAGATGAAAAATCCATCTGCAGTTGAATAACCATGAGACCATTCATGCAGTGTTTCTCTGGGGAGAATGGGAGATTTTGTCTAGCCGTAGTCTTATTTCTCTTAATAAGAGGATGTTTGAGACCAGAGCAGAGCACTTTCTCTGGCTTTTGTCAGATGAAATTTGGAAGAGAAGGTTAGCAGGTGCTGGCACAGGCTCCAGGAGTTCTTCCTGGATCCCAGTTCCTCCAGTATACAAGCCCAGGGCCAAAGCTCTCTGGCTGCTTTAGGGGAGCACAGCATGTGTGATCAGCAATGACCCTTCCTTGTGCTTCATAGTTTTTATCTGGCATAGGAATTCCTTTCTTCTTCATGGATTTTTACTATTCCTGGAATTAAAATAAAAAGAAAGAAAAACAACCTACCAACCAAAAAGAAATAAATTAAACAATTGAAGCTTTGCTATTTTGCAGAGCCATCACTTCTGATCAGAAACTGAAATCCTGCTTTGTGCTTCTCCAGTGTGGAAATCTGTCAGGTAAATAGAAATCACCTCGTAAAAGCCCTTAAACTGCTCTGGTTTATATTTTAATTGAGGAACAGAACATTTTAAGCACTTTTATTGGGTGGCGCCTGCTGAATGACAGATGTCTGTGGTGGAGTAATGCTGAGCACACTTTCATAAAACAGAGAATTCCTTGCTTAAAACATTTACAATTAAAGGCTTGATTGAATAACAATGAGTTCTGTGCATGGAGCTCATTTCTGCACTTGTTTGTGCACCTGAAGCAGGCTGTGATCATTCTGTAGGTTGGATATGAGGTGCCACTTGCTTTGTTCAGTGACCAAACAGTGCTCACGGGCACAGCTGGAAACGTGCCTTTGATTTTCCACCGGGATAGAGATAAGGTGCACCGTGCTGCTGTGCTGCCAGACTTGCTAACACCCTTGTTTCAGCTGCTTTTTTTTTTTTTTTTTTTTAAGCTACAGGTTACTAACTCTCCCAATTTGCCAAGAGCCAGAGATTTTAAAATGAACACTAATCCTTTGCAGCTGAGAAAGTCTTAACTAGCTTCTGCTTTACTTTTCCATCTAGCTCCTGTGACCCCTATTACAGTAATACCCAGGAACATCACCTCTGGTTGTGCACTGAGCCTCACAGTATCTGAAGAAAGTTAGACTTGCATTAATATTATTTTCCTCTGTTATAAATGGAGAACTGAGGCACAGCCAGGTCAAGTGACTCACCCAAAGGTGCTCTTTGAAAAGGGGTCCTAATTCTGTACACACGTGCCCAGTCTTTGGCTGGTATTTAAAATTTAGTCTTTTGATTGTAGAAATGGCTTCAAGCAAGCCCCAAACACCCAACAGCAAATCGGATGACATGGCACAAACCATAACCTTTTGCTCAAGCCAGCTGTGAGAGACTGAAGGGAGAAAGGAATTTGAGTTTCATCGCTGCCGAGAACTGAGAACGGTCGCGTGTGAACTGACATCACTGCAGATCTGGGGAGGCACAGAAAATCCTCACGGCCAGAACCTGAACCTCGGAAAAACAGCCTCACTCTTCTCCAAAGAAAAGATGAATCCACAGAGTAGATCTTGCCACAGCAGAAGGAACGTGTCATGGGAACAGCAGAGGCAAAATGTGTCATGGGAAAATCTTGACAGATTCAGCCCAGGACGAGAATATGCAAATTGATACCAAATTAAATGCAATTGAGCAAGATAACACATATCCCAGCAAGGAAGAAAACTCGCAGCACACTTGCAAAAAAGATGGAGTTTAAATCCAAGGCGGGGGTCTGAGGATGTCTAAGCAGTCCCCAGTGACTAAATTTTAGCAGGAATATGAAAGTTTCCCCAAGAAGGAGTCAGGAAAGTATCGCAGGAATCAAACAAGGAGTAACTGAAGTGCAAGGGCCCATTACAGAACTCAGTGGAAGAGGTAACCTGCCCTCCAACATAGCAACAAAGCACAGGTACTAAATAATAATATAGTTCTGCTATGAAAAAGTCATCCTGTAGCTCACTTTTGGGATACTGTATATTTTTATTTTCCTGGCCTGTTCTCCTGAAAGAGGGATTTTCAAGAGTTGCTGGTTTCTATCTCCAAAGTAGCTCAACTTCAGTTCCAGGGGAAACAAAACTCTCAACCAGCCTCATTTGTAAAGTCTTTGAAGATGTGGGCATGTCCTGTAGATGTAGGGAAAGGGAGCATGATTCAGAGCCTAGTACAGATATAAAAAGGGATTCAATATTTAATTAAACATAATCTTCCTTGTGGCATGAGTGACTGACCTCTTTCAGGAATAAAAATCCTTGGGTTTTATTACACTATTCTCCAATATGTGACAACACAAAACCTTTTGCAGGGCCATGCTGGCCCAGCACCTGCCTTCCCCATGGCAGTACTTGCTGCCCTGCTGCTGCCAAGAGAACATTTTGGGAGCTAGTAACTTTCTACTTTTACGTGAAAAATCCGTCTCTCTGGGATGTCAGATTGCTCTGACATGTCTCCCTGGTGCCTGGAAACTATGGATGCAATCCCCAAACCACTGGTATGAAGAACCCATGGTGCTGCTCAACACCACAGCCTGCCCTGCTCTGCACTTAGAACCAAACACAGTTTTCAGCGACTCAAAAAAACAGTATAGAAGGGAGACAAAAATAATCATGTTTTTGGGTAGTTATTCTCTACAGGGAACAGGTGCCCTGATCCTGCACCCACGGCTGAGCTCAACATGAGCAAAGGAGTTAGGCTGGAAGCGTGTGCTGACAGAGGCTCTGAGGATCTGGCTTGCAGACCTGCCTTTGCAAAGGGTCAAGACAATCTCACTTAGGGCATAACTCTGTTAGTTTTGTTCTGGTTTTCTTTCTTTTTTTCTTTCTTTTTTTTTTTTTTTTTTCCTGTTATATATATATATAGAAGGACAAGGACAGCATTAGCTCTTTTCTGGAAGTGATATTCTGCTCTGTGTGAGAAATGAAAGCGAGTCAGTTTAAAGGAAAAGGAGGCAATGCATCAGGCACAAGCCTAAATAACACCATGATTTGCAGCTGCCTGGCCCAATTTTGTTTTTAAATACGTAAAATGACTTCTAAAAGCACAGAGTTTTATTTCACCAACTTCTGCTTTGCATTGTTAACCATTCATAGCTGCCACCTACTCAACAATAATAATGAAAAGAATTAATCCTTTTAGTAGAGAAAAGGTAATTGCTAAGCAGGATGTATACTGCTCCGAAAAGCTACTGGGGTTTTCTAATGATAAATCCAGTCCCCACATGCCCCTGATTCAGTGGGATGTGCTCTTTCAGCCTTGACAGGGAGCTAGGAGGTATCCTCTGCATCCTGACACAATGGCCTTGGCTGGAGCATTAGCATTCCTGGGAAGTGCCCTGCTGAGTACGATGAGGGTTTTCAAGAAGAGGCAGCCAGGGCTGGAGACAAAGCACAGCAGTGTCGAAGTGAATCTTCCCAGGGATGCTGGGATGTGAAGCACTCCTGGGTTGCTTCGACAACGACAACACGAGTCCTTGTGCTGTATTCCCCAGGCTTTCTCCGAGACGTCTACCAGCTACACCCTTCCTCCCCGCCTGCAATTAGCACTTACAGTGTTGCAAAGGGAGATGAGATTCGCTCTCGCTGTCCTCCTTCAGAACTCGCTCACACCTTCCCCACTGGGTGGGAACATGTGCTATGGGCTAGGAAATATTCTCGTAGTGAAATTGCATTTGCAGCAATCCTACCCCCCGCCTACTGTTTGCTTCTATCAGACTCTGCTTCTCATCGTGGTGAGCGAGCATGTGAACACGAGAGCTCAGACACAGCACTTGGTTCAGCAAAGCCTCACATCTCTCGTGGCTTTCTTCATCCCCCCCGGAATTGTGTATGCACAAATTGGGCCCAGTTTGTTTCATCCAGGGTAACTGGATCTGGGTAAGTGCCTGCAATTTTGGAAGAGTGGGGTGAGGAGAGAAGTGGGTGTGTATGACCATTGACCTTAATTAGAGGAGATAAAAATGTTGAAACATGATTCCTAAGAAAACCAAGGAAGGCCTCTATTGTCGAGTGTTTCCACATGGATGCCGCTGAGAAGAGGTCAAGTGCTTTCTATATACTTTAAGTAAACAGCAAATTGTGAGTTCACAGTCTGGACTGGATTTGAGCAGCCCTGGCGTTCTGCAAGATCATAATTGAGTCCTATGTACTTAAGATTTGATATCCACTGACATTATTACTTGACAGTGCTAGGAAATACAGCTGCTATTAAGAGTTATAAAGTTTGCAAGTAAAACCGCCCCATGTCACAGATGGCTCACCCCATGCTGGAATTATCTTGGGCTCCTGCTCTGAAGGAGCAGCAAGAAGGGACTTCTGTAAAAAAGAGTCTGTGCTGTTGGCTTTCTGTGATAATGACATGCCTCCTCACATCATCATTGTCACATAAAAAATGCACAAAGCCTGCAAAATTAAATCTGCTAAATGAGCAATGGGTTATATGTCAGGAACAGAGTGCGCCGAATCAGGCAGTTTATTTACATGCTACTGGGAAGCACATCAAGCCAAGTTAAAATGTTATGCATAAAATTCTTCTGTTCATCTTTGCAGCTATCCAGACTGAAGGTTAAGAAGACTGAATGTGGTGGGTTTGTCCCAAAGCAAGCTCTATTTCCTTACCTGGAGGTGGGATGACACCGAACTCAGAAATGACAGCTGCATTTCATATCTGCAGGTTCAGCTCTAGTGGGGCTTCAGTTCCCAGCACTTAAGGGAAAGCAGCAGCTTTCATCCCAGGTGCTCAGCTTCTCTTCCGTACCCTGGAGACTCCCCTTACTGAAGGTCTTGTTTACAGACAGGGAAACTGAGTCAAAGATCATTGATCCAAGTCCCCAGAAATCACTGGCAGACCATCCAGAGCCCCAGCAGGTCTAATAACTTCTCCAGTTATTACAAGCAGGAAGAAATGGCAGGAGTGCTCTTACGGGCATAATTGAAAATAGATGAATCACTGGAAATCTTCCTGTCCTTTCAGTGGGCTTCACATGATGATTTCTAGTAGTTGGGACCAAATTATTTAGGCCGCATTGCTGGGAGGAGGAAATGAGGCAGGTAACTTGGGAAGCTCAGTCCTGAAGAGTCCTTTTGGAAGTGAAGCTGTAAAGCTTTATATACACCTGAAGCAAAAAGTCTTTTTTCTCCCTGTCTGCATTTGCCTGTGAAAAAGAAGAAGAAAGGGCAGCCCATTTGTGGATGTTTTCTTACTGCAACTCTGAATTGGAAACACCTGTCCTTGATTAAAGTGGGAAATGCAATTGCACAAGTCATTAATTATTACTGATAAACCAAAGTAGTGATGGAGCCAAATAAAAATCTCCTGCCACTAGGATAGGATTCTGGAAAAAAAGACAGACCTGGGTGCTTGCAGCCTGTTTGCATTTCCCTTATTTTGGTGAAATACTTGGCTGAATTGCTGGGTCTCCAAGCCCTGCGTGTCCTCGGAGCACACGATGTCTTTAGGTACAGATCCAGAGACCTGAACTTTATCGACACAGATGGCAAAAAAGCAGCAGCTCACAGTGCCTGCAACATGTGACCAGTCCCAATTATGGCTCCTTCCACATGACATCAGTATGCAATGGAGGATCTCACTTTTTTTTTGCCAGAGGCAAATGAATACATTATCCAGCAGCGAGGCGTGGGGCAGGCGGATGCGTAACTCTGGGGTGATTTGGATTCCACGCTTGCGTGGGGGTGTGAGCCAACCTCAGAAGTCATTTTCACTGATGCTGACACATAAGGCTTCCCTCAGAGACCTGTCTATCAAACTGCAACATGCTATGCAGAAAAATTAGATTACTCATGCTACAATAAGGAAGGAGAAGATGACAATGATGAAAAAAAATTAAAAAAGGACTTCAAAATAGAGCAGCTATTTATTAAATGAATAAAAATCCTGACAACGGGAAAATATCCCAGAGACTTTTTAAAAATTTATTTTACCTCTTGCAACCCATTTCAAGGAGAGCGAGTTGGAAAAACCCTATTAATTCAGATGGTGCCTCTGGAAAAACCGCCACTTTATCATGATTGTCACATTACTGTACTTGTGAAATATCATCTTAAATAATCATTATGATTTTGCTTCTGATTTTGCTGCAGTCACCAGTAGGATTTCCTTTGGCTTTGGTAAAAGCAGGATCAGGCCCCCCTGTTCTCTCTCTCTCTCTCTCTCTCTCTGAATTGCAAATGGGTTGTTCACGTGTCAGCTCAGTAACCAGGCAAAGTTCACTGTGCTCAGTTCAAAGCAGCAAGATGAAGCTCAGGGCATTTCCTTCACAGTATTTGCCGAGTTCCTCAGGTCTATGTGTTAAAGTGGTTTAATACAAAATCAGTAAAACAAACATTGTGCAGCTACATTTGAACCCTTGTCCAATAAACCCACTTTTTTTCGGAAAAGAATACGAAGTAGTAAAACATACTTAGTAAAGAAAAGAAAAGGCTATGTGAAGCTTAGTAAAATCCTATAAATCGGGATGCTGGAAAGCTTCAAGGAGGGGGATTTAAAACAAATCTGCAGAAGAACACACAAACAGAGACAGACACACAATCCATAGCTGGAAATGGATCTGGACCAGTGCCGAGGTTAGAACATCCCAGACAGCGCTGCAGGACTGGTTTAACAATGTCTGATAATGGAAAGGTTTGGCCAAATGTGGATTTTTCTTCTCTGGTAATAACAAACCTATGCTGGGGCTTCTGCAGTATTTGTTCCTTGAGTTATTCCTCAAGAATGCTCTTTGGGAAAGTTAATTGAGAGTTTTAAGTCCACTTGCCCTGAATCACGTTACAGCTGCACTTCCTGCAGCTGTAAATTCTGTTTTACCTCTTGTTACCCTTTTTTAAGGAGCCAATTGTTGTATGTTGCCTTGACTTTTGGAGTAGCTCCAGCCATGGGGTTTACTTTCTTGTCTTCAGTGTCTCTTCCAAATATTTCTTCCAAGAGATGAGTTTTGGTTCCCATCCAAGCCCAAAGAGGAGAACCATAGGCTCTCCTGTGGCTCTGCCTCTTGCATGGCCGCACTGGAGCTCGTGGCCTGTGGACCAGAGCAAAGACAAGGTGCAGGGTTGCCTTTTCCTCCTCCTTTTCCAACAGTGTGAACTGATCAGCAGATCGACCCCACTCCACCCTTCACCCAGCTGAGGAGTTTTTTTGGGGCTTTGGCTTCTTAACACAGACAGGCGATTTCAGCATGACCACACAGAGGGAAGAACGTGGAATTATAGGCCTCTTTAAAATTGTCAGGAGCAAATATGATCAGATCTGGTTCTTGATCTCATTACTGTCTAAAAGATTTGGCTGGCATTTTTAAATGCCATGATTTATGTTCTTCACCTTAACACAGCCCTCAGTGGTGTAAACCGAGTAACTCTGTTATTCTCCAGGGCAACTCTACAGAATCCGATTGGAGAATTTTCACAACACTGTATCTATAAGAAAATATTAACATGGATTAAGACAAGTTGATAGATTTTAAACCAGGCTATTCAATGAGGAGCAGCGAGAATAAATCAAATAACTCTGCCTAACTACAGAAAGTATTTGCAAAGCCCTGTAAGGTTTCCATTTCCAAAAGCCACCTGCCATCTCAAATGCCCCTAATCAGTCACAGATGCTGGATACCAACCTGCTAACCCTACGGCTTTGAGAGAAAATATTGCACTTTGTAAACTCATTCTTGGGTATTTCCTTAATTTTTCTTAACCTAAACTTTTATGCCTTATTTTCCACTTAAATGTAATGAGTTAAATCAACTCTGACATTTTGCCCTGCTTACCCTTACAGTTCTGTTTAGCTGCTTTCCTACCTAGTTCTTGAAAAGCCTGAAGACCTCAGGTTTGGGGTTTTTTGGATTTTTTTCTTAATCATTATAGTTTTTTTTTCACTCAGCATCTCATGATCACCCTCCTGGTGTTGAGCAATCCTATTAAATGCAGAGTTATAAATGTTTCTCTAATCCACTGTCAATGAAAAAATTGATGTTTTTCTGTTCTTCTGGTTATCCCCATGATGAAGATGTACCAAACACTGAGCTTTCCTGAAGTACTGTGGAAACACTTTTTACCCTGAAAAATAATTATTAAAAAACCCCAAAACATGTGACCTAAGAAGTCTACTCCTGAAGAAATAAGAAACATTTTAGAGGCTTCATCTAGCACCCAATGGAATCAAAGTAAAGAATTTCATAGATCAGGGAATGCACCAAAACAAGCCCTGGTGCCAAATACCATTAGAGGCCATTCAGCTGCACTGGGGGATGGATGGCTTGGCTCTGGAACGAGCCATTATTCCACTTGAGCTCGTGAGGACAGGCTGGGAGTGGGAGTTGTAATGGAGGTAGGAAGCAGACTGGATTTTATTAGTCTTCCATCATCTTTAAGAGACCCCTAAGCAGATCAGGTTTCAGCCTCTCCCTCCACTCCTGTGTCAGCTGTTGGTTCTGTTTTTGCTGGAGGATAAGTTTCATTATATTAATAAGCAGCACAAGTGGTTCCAATTGTGGAAGAACCACTCTGAGCTGTCAGAAATGATCAGAGGAGAAGTTTCAGCCTTTCCATGATCACAGCCTCTTCTTCTGGTGCCTCAACTCAGCACTTCCCCAGTGCACTTCACATTTTTTGCAGCCACGACAACAATAAAAGGTACCTCTACATCTCAGCTAAGGGAGGTTATTTTAAGGAATTTTATTCCCTGATCATGGTAGTACATCAGTGCTCGGCAACCAGATGCTAATGGGAATAATTGGGCTACCATCCAATCTGCTAGCTGGGAGACTAGATCTAGACATGCACTTAAATGAAACTATACATCTTCAGTCCCTTACTGCAGTTGAATTCCAAACACAAACATCTTTAATCATGCCAGTAAGTTTGCATTTCTTATTACCCACGAAGAGACAGTGAGAAAAACTCACAGCAAAGCACTCCAAAGGCTGGGACAGTTGGATGCCTGTCTGAGAGTGATCCATTAATGCTCACCAGCAGTAACACTCAGAATTTGTCTCCCTCACATCATCCACTTGAAGGAAAGGGTTTTAGATAGACCAAGTAATTAAGAATCCTTACAAGGGTGGAAATATTACTAGATTAATTGTGCAGATAGAAAAATGAGGCACAGAAAGTTTTGAACACATCTGTGCTCAACAAGCAAGCCAGTCAAGAGGAGAGGAGAGGCTGTGCTCCAACCACTAGCAGAAAGCAGGAAGACAGGGACCAATGGGACAGGAGCACATCAGTCTTCATGCTGTGCCCACTGAAGCTGCTGGGATTTGTGCAGGAGCACGTCTGCACCAGCAGCCAGCCCCCAGGATGCAGGGCTGGGGTTTGGGTTCATGGATTTACCAGCCAAGGACTGAGAGCCACACTTCCTCCTGACATGTTCCCACATCGCCCTGAGAGGAACTGAGAGAAGTTTAGTTTTCAAATTAGACTCACCCAGGATTAGTCACTGAAATCTCATCTGTATTATGGAACTAAAAAAAAAAAAAAAGAGGGGAGAAATGTAAAAGGAAATCTTTGTAGCCAGGACTACCTGACTCTCCCGCAGTAGGAGACTCAGGAATACTGTTTCATGTCATGGAGATGTAGTTAAAATGCAGACGGCATATCCTTGTTCTCAGAATCTGAGAGGTGTGGCTTGTGCATGTGGACAAGCCATCGTGCCTCCCTTTGATCTATCACTTGATGTAGAGGAAGGCTTTTATGTGTTAGTCCCATATAATGGATAATTTAGTCTGAAACCATTATGAAAAGTATTACATTTTGGGTACATATGCTTCATTTATTCTTGAAAGTACACAGGAATATTTTATGACATGCACACAGATTTCAAGCAAAAAAAAAAAAAAAAAGTAAATAAATCCAGAATTTTTGTTTACCATCCAAACAAATTTGTTCTTCTGAGGCAAGTATGCATGCATTTTAAAAAATTCTGCCATTTTATGATTTTTTTTAAGGTAGGTTGTAAACAATATATTTGGATGTAATACGGAAAGTGACAGAACCATCATTCATTAAAATTACCAGTGGTCGAAGAATTATAGAATGTTTTGGGTTGGAAGGAACCCAAAGATCATGTATTTCTAACTCCTTGCCCTGGGCAGGAACACCTTCCAGGTTGCTATCCCAGGGTGCTCCAAGTCCCTGCCATGAACATTTCCAGGGATGGGGCAGCCACGGCTTCTCTGGGCAACCTCTGCCAGGACCTTACCTTCCTCACAGGGAAGAATTCCATCCTAATATCCACTCTATCCCTGTCCCTAGCTGAAGTCTCTAATCCTATCCCCCTTTTAAAAACAGAACGAGCCAGAGGAAGGTCTGACAGAGTTACCCCTAAATCCATGGACTGCTGATGCGACATGAGACACTGTGACAGTGGGCAGGACTGGAGTATCTTTTTTTTTTTTTACCATGGGAATAGTCTGTACTAGCAGGGCATTTTAAAAAGGATTTTTGAAAGAGGATGGTCCTATTTGTTTTCTTCTCCAGACATGCTTGCAATGACAGAGCCTGGAGATGGCAGCAGCTGGACACCAGTCAGAGGTGAATGCTGTCAGCAGTGTCACTGATGGCCTCCTGCAGGTGCCTTTGTAGCCGTTTTCCTATTTCTACATGAAACACCCTCATACAAAGTATTTGTTTTTCAAACAGGAAAGTTATCTTAGGTTGTAATTGGATTCCTTCTATTTTCTTTTAGAGATTAAAATGATGGCTGTGGCCCCCACAGATCAGCAGTGCCCTGACCCAGCCTGTCCCCAGCCCCTCTGCTGAACTTAGCTTGGATGAAAGGCATGGAATGACAGGGCAGAGTGGAATGACAGGCACAGAGTGCCAGAGCTGGCACAGAGGCTTCTTCTGCAGGCATCTTGCTGGTTGTTTTAAGGTCTTCTGCCTCTAAGTGGCACCACGCTGGGTGATTGAACACTTGCTGGAATCTGTTCTACCTTTTATTGTAATGATTTCTTACAGAGCTCTGACTTTCCAAACTCTGAACTTTCAAGAGAACTGCCTGGATGTCAGAGCCCTCAGAGCCTTCTGGAGTGATGGGCCCAGTAGTACAAAATCCCTTTGGAAAGCCACAGCTCTTAACCCTTCACTGGGAAAGACTGAACTTGAGTTTTTAGAGAAGGCTGTCACATCCCTGGGATTTGTAATGATGGGGATTCGAAACACAACTTTGAAGCAGAGCTTCCACTGGTGTGAACTGCCAGAGGGTTACACTGAATTGTACCCATCCATGACCTTATGGCTTTGTATTTGCTTAAAATAATTAGGCCCAGACTGTCTCATATGCAACTTCTGCTCAGAAAGCAGGAAACAATTTGGGAGAGGGAGGGAGGGTGTCCCAGAATGGAGGGGTCCAACCTACACACACACACTTAGTCTGGGAGTCCTGAAACTGCTGAAGCAAACTGCACTCCTCAAACCAGCCATCCAGCACAAGAGACATTGTGCTTTTTAAACCAGAAGAAAGAAACCTCTTCTCAGTGTCATAAGGGGCTCAGAATGCTAAAATACTCAGATATTCAGCCATCTACCTTGAAATCTGCCTTTGCATACTATGTTATGATCCACACGTTTTGCAGAGTTCGAGGCTCTTTACCCTCCTTTAAAAAGCAGTGACATTGCCCTGTCCCTACATCATAAAACAAAATCCACAGCATAAACACTACAGCTCACAGCAACAACAACCAAGCTACACAGCCCCAGGAAATCATTGACACTTTAGGAGGACTAGAAAAAAGTACACCGAGAGGAAAGTTTTTCTGTATTTGAGGGAAGGTTGTCAGGATAGTAATATAGTACAGTGAGTAGTGAAGACTAGGAGATTTATGTGCCAATTCTGTGTATGATTTATTTAGATGAATTGCTCTGTATCAATATGTAAAAATCCAATAAATATGACTCCCTATACAAAGGGTTGTGCCAATCCCAATGTTACAGTGGAGAATTTTGGCAGAAAGTCAGAATGTGCATTAAAAACATACTTTTTGAGAAGTCTAATAAATAAAAGGTCTGAAATACAGTTTCCCACTGAGAAAGGCATTTTAAATCATTTTGATAAAGAACTTAAATTAGGCCTTAAAAGGAGGGGGAAGCTAGGTCCCTGTAACTAATTATTTATAGCTATTTTGAATATAAGAGTCCAAGAAAGCTGGTCTCCATCCTCTATTTTCTACCACAATAACTGGGAAAGAAAAAGCCATTCTCCTCTCCTCTCCAACCAAATTAAAAGTGTTGGAAGGGGGAGGAGTAAAACAGAATTAAAATAGGGAACAGGCACCTGAACAATGAAGTTTCACATTTTCTGCCAAAATGAAAGATAGCGGGCAAGGGATGGGTCTTCAGTTCTCCTCTGCCTTACTTGGGGGAACTGGGCTGTTAATTCACACTAACATCCCAAAGAGGGAATATACTGTACTTGTTAGACACCAGTGGGAATGTTTTTAGAAGGGAATAAACATCTGCATAGCCCCAGTCTTTCTGAAAGTCAAAGCAATTTAGAGCCTGCACAGCAGTCAGAATTGCTGGGGACTTCTGCTTCTAAGTCACTTTGGTGCTTCTGAGTCTGTTACCCAAAAGCACAGTTGGCATTCTGCCTTGGAGGATTTACAGTCTGAGGACCTGCTGCCACTCCCAGCAGAAGCTGTGGGGCTGGAGCAGTGTTGGTGTGGGAGTGTCTGTGGCTGGATCCAGTGCTGGATCTCAATCTGAGCACAGCAGCTCCAGTTTGTAAGGCAGGAGGCTTGGCATGGGAAGGCTGAGGGATGAGAGACTGATGCTCAAAAGCACAGTGCCTGTGCTGGAGTTTCCTGCTGTTGTGGTTGTACCTGTCAGGCTTCCCACCGAGGTTACTGAGTTATAAGTGTCTGACAGAAAGCAGAATTGCCCTCCCATTTTCAGCAGACTGATTCTCCCCAACCTCCCCTCTTTTGCCGAGCTCGGGCGTCTCCTAAGACTCAGCAAAAGGAATTGTTCATTCTCCTCTGCTCCCTCAGGAGTGTTTCCCTCTGAGCCTGAGTTCATTCCCCTCTTTAAATCTGACATTCACACCTGTTTCATTGAAGGGCCCAGTGCGGTTTTCTACAGAACTTGCAGACCCAGGAAGTCACTAACAGGTGGCATTTTGATATAGAAGGGAAATATGTGCCTTGGAAAACAGGAGAGGCACTTTGGATCCAGAGTTTAACAGAACCTACGTTTAGCCTGGCTGTGTGGCCAGAACTACATGGGAGACACAAACACATCGTTCACTGATGAGGACCAAGTCACATTCCAGAGCCTTTTAGAGTCTCCCAAGATCCACTTCCATGCCAGATGAGACTTCCAGACCCCTCTGCCAGCTTACAGTCCTCAAGAACCACCACCACCAGAACACCCAGACACATCCTCTGAGGTCAAAAATAGCTCCAACCACAGAGCATCAGTGCCCAGTTTCTGTATCCAAAGCCAACACAGAAATATGTGGCCAGGTTTTCAAGAGAACTCAACAGCTTGAGGGCTTTGTTGAACGTCTGTCTGTAAACACAACAGTGGGAACTGCAGGATGCAGCTCTGGAAATCTGGCCCAGGCTGGGAGTACTCAAAAACCTGGCCATGAGCCCCACTGAAAATGTTGTCCTATATGGTCCTAGGAGAAAAAGAGAGAGGCCAATAGCACAAAAAGCAAAGGTGTTATCTGCAACTACAGATAGCAGGAGTTTTCTCCCAGTTCAAACTGGGTTTCAGACTTCTCCCAGTCTACCAAAAATAAAAGTTCCTAGACAGTGAAAGCCCAAAAAAAAAGACAAAAAAAGAAGTGGAAATTTGAATTTAAATTGAAACTTAAGCATTAAAAAAATTACAAAACATTTGTTGCTGTCACGAAAACTTAAACTCAGGCTTCTGACATTTTAAACTTAATAACCAAAACCATCAGCCATAATGATTTCTCCATCTGATTCAGCATTAATATTCAGACAAATGCCAGGGGCTGTCACTTCCCATATTAAGGCAATCCACATTCGTTTGCATCCAGAGCACCTATGGATGTTGTTTGTCTAATGAAAAAACTGTAATTTTTAAGCTGAAATGAAGGAAAGGAAAGAGGTGGAATAAGGCAGCTGAGTGTCTTTTGAGAAACATCAAAATGCATTTTCTTTTGAATGCCTGAAAAGGATCTGATTATTGAGGGTTCTTTTCCTCTTCACTTCATTATTGTTACACCGTCAGTGCTGGGTTATCTAATTACTCATCTAGAACTGGAAACTTCATTTCCATGCATTAAGGTGTAAGAGGACTGGCTTGTCTGGCTCAGCAGTCAGTACTTAAAGAACAGCTGTAAAGAGCAGAGTCAGGACGACTGCAGCACAAGAGGAAATCCTCAGTAGAATTCAAGTGCTTTATGTCTGTCATAAACACACTTCCAGATCAAATTAAAGGAATTTCTTTTAACTCTATTCATAATCTCCAAATATTCTGCTCAACGAGCTGCCTGAGATCTTAGTCATTCTCAGAAATGAATCATATTCCCCCTGTCATCTGGCTGTTCTCTGCTGACTGCTAATTCATGGTATATTGATTTTAAGACTCTGTTAACACATTATATTTTCATGCTAAGCCAAGAAAGCTTTTCTTGCTGAAAAGTCATGCCCCATCCTCATTCCTCACAATACTCAGTTCTGTTCCTTCTCAGTTATTCAGAATGATTGATCAACACAATTTAATCAGCTTTAAATGATTCAGGGAATTGTTCCATACCATTGTACCACCTACATTGTTTTCTACCTGCATTTAACACCACAACATGAATTCTGTTTATTGGACTTGTGTGTTTGCCTAGTGATGCAAGATTTTAAAAGACCAGCTAATTCTTGGGCTAAGACACTGGAGTCCAGAAGAACTGTGTTACAGAGATTTTGGAAATCAACTGCTCATAGAAATACCTCATTATCTAGCTGGAAGAATTTAAAACAAAGATCCTTATAATGACTGGAATATTTTTCATCACTGATATAGAACAAGTCAAGAATTTAAAAAATACCTCTGAATATCTGCATTATTACAGAAGGTGATTAAAATTTATAATGAATTAGATAATAAATATTTTGTTTGCTTCATTTCAAATGTCATTAATGCTGAGCGAGGTCTCTCATTGGACTAGCTGTTGGCAAAAACCTAAGTACAAAACACAAAGGCTTCATGCTTCAGATGCTTATAAAACTTAATTCTCCCAAATAACACCACTAATTTGGCTTAAAAGTTATACATAAATATTTTTGGCGTGTAATGAGACCACAACTTTGCTTTTATTTAAGTGTTTCTAACAGGCATTAGATCTTTGTAACTTTCAAATAAAGTAGTTACATTTAAACAGAAGTTATTGAAACATTCAGTAAATTTGCAAATCTTTGAGAACTTTTCTATGCATACCAAAATTTTCAAAAATAAGAAAAAAATATTTAATTTCTAAAAAAAATTGGTATATACATATATTTTTCCATTTTATTCAGACTTTACTGAATTATTCTGCAACTGTATTTCAGTGGGTTTTCTTGACTTGCAGACATTTGGTATATCAGGTGCTGACTGCAAATATGGTGCAGGTGACTTATCAAGTTTGTTTCTGTGTATTTCTCAGAGGAAATACATTTATAAAACTTAAGTAAGATGAACATTTTAAATATGAAGTTTCTTAGTAGCAAAAAGTTAAGAGTAGGAGCTGCAACTCCATTGATCAGCATATTGCTGTACCAAGCACAAAACTATTTAATACTAAGAGAACCACAATAAAAGATAGAAGAATAATTTAATATATAATATTATATAATTAAACAGTATGTAGACATACCCATATTTTTAAAAGTTGTATGTTGAATATATAAACTTTCTCCATTCTGATGTGGAAGAAACAACACACAAAATGTAAAAGTGTGGCTTGTTCTGTGTGGTATGAGACACAAGAAAGGCAAATTTGAGTCAGGGAATGATGAAATATGTCTGGGATCTAAATGAAGCTGTGCCAGAGCCTCCTCAAAATTATAGGTTTGGGGGGATTCTTTTTCATATCACAGGAAACTACAGACTGGGTGAAAAATCTGTTTGCATAGATACATGAAGTACATAAAAGAAAAGAATTGCACTCGTAATTTACCACTTATATGTACAATCAAGCAACATCCAACGTGAAATTTGAGGAAGCTGAGAAAATAAACCTCCTTATATAGTGCATTATATAAGTAACACATAATACATTAAAACTCCAATTTAGGTTTTATCCAGGAATGTAAATGGCAACATAAACCTACTATTGAGAGTAGTTTACTCTACAATTTTGGCTGAGAAATGCACTGATGGGTAACTCACTCTTACCCCTGAGCTGCAGTTTATTAAACATTTCGTATCTGAGACTTGAATAAAGCAGAGGATTAAAATTAGAGGATCACTTGCTAAGACTGACACTTCAGTCAGTGCAAGACTTTGTCCATTCAACACACCTCGCAAAGAACAGACCCAATTCTGCTTTCAATTACTGGGGTGCAACTTTGACTGAAGTCAACAGATGTTGCACCTCAGTAACTGTTAGCACACTGACTAAAAGCCTGGGAGAAAAACTCTCTGATGGAAACATTTTTGATGGAAACCTGATTTTTCAAATAAAGGAAAGTTTAGTGAACAGTGTGTTTCACAGACACCCCCCCCCCATTTTCATCAAATATTTTTCTGCTGAAAACTTGAAATATTTAGGATTTTTTTCTAAAATCACAGGTCAGGATTGTTTTTTGATGAAAGAAGGAAAGAAATCCAATCATTTGAGATGTCACTGGAGCAAAACTAGCTATGGATTGAAAAGACAAATCCATACTGAGAGTGCCAAGAAATGGAGATAGGAAGTGAAGTGAGAGGATGGAAAGATGGCATCCCTCTGAAAATTTTTTACAAAATTTCAGTTTAATATGTTAATTCCTTAGATAAAGGGGCCAGATCTAGAGAGGTCCATGACTCTCAGAAAGGTGATGTGCAAAGATTTCCTAAACAGGGATGAACCAAAGCATGGTCTGGGCATTTGCTGGTGGTGGGTTTGTTACCTGGCCACCAACAACACAGAGGCTGACAGAAACACACTGCAGTAGCACTTCAGTTCTCATGCACTGGACAAAACACAGGGATAGGGCTCCAAAAGGGAGGGAAATTAAGCCTCCATAAATGCAGCAATTTCCCAGGGTGTAAATCCAAGCAGGGGTTTCAGGAAGCAGAACGTGTGAAATAAGACAGGTGTCTGTCCCTGACTGAGGCAGTCTGGAAGTGTTTAGTGCATTCCATAAGCGTTGCCTCGTGTGCTGGAGAGAGCTGCTGGGAGAGAAGCAGGTATCCTGAGAGAAAAGCAAAGGGAAAACAACTCTGCTCCCAACTGCACAGAACCTCCTGGAAGGTCAGCGTGGTGCTTTGGGCCATAAAGGAGAAACAGGAGTGAGACCATAAACTTCACTTTCATGGGGAGTCTGAAGAGTCCTGTGAAGTCAACAGGACTGTTTTGAGGATGAAGAATCACCAACATCAAATAAAAAATTCAGGTTTGGGCCATAAAGCATGCAAAATATATTGTATCATGAAATGCGAGTCAGCGCTGCACTGATACAGCCATTACTCATGTGTGTGCTGGACATGGCTGCTCTAGGAACAAACTAATCTTCCATGCTTGGGAGAGATTATTGAAAACAGAATCCCTGTGAAGGATAGCTGGGGCTGGACTTGGACAGCTTAGCTTCTTTCCACCTAAGAGATCTGGGAAGTCATTTGGGATAGCTGCTGTTCCTCTGTGGCCAGGCTCCCGTGTGGCCTCGCTGCTCGATCCACGTGTGATGGCACAGCCTGCTCTGGCCTCTGCAGGGGCTGTGTGATCAGGGCATGGCAGACAGGAGGAAGATGTGACAGAGTCCTAGACCAAAAACGACTCTATGCTGTGCCAGGAATGGGACATGAAGCTATTTATTACCTAAGGTTGGACAGTGAATCAAGAGCATTACTCTGGAGGTTTTAGTTGTGTACTAAGATTTCTGGGAGAAAGGAATATTTTTGCTAATTTCTACTCCTCCCATATCCAAAAGCCTCTGAGAAGAGATCCCCTAATGTTTTAGGCATTGTGAGATATGTATAAAAAAAGTCACCACTGCACAGACCTTGCCTGCTATTTTAAGGCAGGCTACTGAAGCGAGGGTGGGTGAGACAGACTGTGAAAGGGGGGAGGATGGGAAGGAGAAAGGTTAAATAGCAGTAGGAAACATGGCTAGAAAGGACTATTTGCACAACTGATGGTTCTGAGCTGTTAGATTATGCTGACAGTGTATTAATCATATGTTACAGCCATATGCACACACACTGGTAAATTTATATTTGTCTGCCTATAAATGAACATTAGATGTAAATATATGTAAATTATTGACTATTTTGCATCGTGTTAATAGGACAAATATATTAAATATTTTAAATATAAGAATCTTTTCATGTTACACCATCAAAAGAAATTGCAAAAATATGAATGTGGGAGATGAGCTTATGGCCTGCACCAACTCTAAAGATTAGGCTTGAAATCCCAGATTGTCCACAGACTCCTTCTGCAACTTAGAAAAAGCTAAGATTCTTAAAATATTCCTGTCTCTTTTTTTCATTACTTTCCTTCTCTTTTTTTTTTTTTTTTTCCCTGTTGCCATATGCTGCCCTGATGACACTGCCTCTGGGAGGGAGCATTTGGCCAATTTCCTTGACAGCGCTGAAAAGTCCCTTTGCATCCACCTCTCCCGTCCTGTTGCTCCAACTCCTGCACTGCTCACTGTGGATGAATTCCTGCAGTGTTTTGTCTAACCACCTCTCATATCCCTCGTTGGAGGCTTGTGTGCTCAGCTTACATCCAGTCTCATCAGGATGTCTTTTTGATTTAAGCCCTTGTCTTCTCCCCGCTAGGCCTAATACCTCATCTGTTACCCACTGCTGGTTTCTGCATTGTTTCTTTATCCCAGGAATATGGTGTGCTGTGTCTGGGCTGACATCATCTCCCTCACACCGTGACTCATTTGGTCCCTTTTTAGTCCTGGCATGCTGATAGTACCTCAAACTGGCCGTAAATTTCTGCTCTGGAGCTGTCACTGACATATCCTGAGATAAACCTATTGCATGGAAAGAGCTTTTGCTTTGGGATGTGTTTTGTATTTGTTTGTCTGTGTTTTCATGGGACGTAACGTGACTCTCAGAAGCCAGGTAAAGGAAGAGAAGTGATGTGTAGCAGGAATCTGTTGGCACACAGTGAGAAGCAAGTCAGCTTTGCCCAGAGAAGAGTGTTGGTGGGACTCTAAGGCAAATGGATTCAGTCTCTACCTCAAGATGAAATCTGCCCTTTCTCTTTGCTCTTCCATCACCTCCAGCTCCCATTTTTTCCTATATTCTTTATGGATAGAGTCTTACCATGCTTTCCTAGTAGCCAGTTAATAAAAATCACCACAGCAGAAGCAGAATTGGCTGACATAAGAGAGATGCATCAAGAGACAGCTGATGTATCTGCACCAATACCGGCCTTGATCCCACAGAGACGTCTGCATTAAAGTCAGGGAAAGATTCCAGTGCAGAAAGTTAAATGTGTGTGTGTGTGTGTCAGTGTTTGGCAGGCTGAGACCTTGAAACCTGCTCAGGAATCACGGCTGGGTACAGACACAAACTCGACACTTGCAATGTTTCACTTAGCTTTGACAACATGCAATACTCAGGGGGTTGTCTTAAAAATAAATACAAACCCTTTCCCTATTAGTTCTATTACCCTCTCAAATGGGCTTGGAATATAGATTTCTTGGGTTTGATACTTTCCTAGGGAAAACAAATGGCTTAAATTAAAGGAGAAATTTTGAAAGAAACTTGGTCTGTTGTCACTGTCATATTGAGCCTTTTGGACCAACAGATGGAATCATTTGGATGGATACAGAATGAAAGAAAGAATGAAGTAAGAAAAAAAAATGTTCCAAGAGCCGTTCTTAAAGATTTTCAAGGGCATTTGAGTAGCACTTCCCTAACTTAAAAATGCATCAAAAAGGAAGAGTGGATCTTTATAACAGTGGCATATCCCCACATTTTCTAGGACAAGGTTACTGCTGGCTGGCTTGGGAAGAAAAAGCTTCACCAAAGCACAGATCACTCTTTCTTTCTAAGTTGTTATCAAAGCTCTTTAGAGCCAGGGCACTGGGCCACATCAGGCATGGCCAGGCTCTGGTCTTTCTCCATATATTCTCCTTTACCTTACATCCAAAGATAAAGTGCATTTTTTTTTACATCCAGGCAAGTTGTGTTACTTGGAAAAAGCAAACACAGGCTCTAAACCTAGTACTTCAATTTATGTATTTTTGGGATGCTGTGCTCCAAATTTATTTTGTAGCAATGATGCCATATCAAATCTACTCAAAATTTAGCAGAAATTTTCAGATCCTGAGTGCTGAGAAGAGCTGAGCAGATACAGCCTAACAGTTTCCATGAGAGCCTTCCCATTCCCTTTTTATTTGCTTTCTACATCTCCTGTGATGAACACAGTTAACAGTGGGAACACTGAAAAAACTAGCTCTACAAAATTCTGAGCAAATGCAAGAATAAATTCATGGTAAATCAGATGCCATCTCATATGCATTCTCACTCAAAAAATTGACTCCCATTGTCCACCTAACCATGAAATATTCCATGAAAAATTGTATACTGGGACAAAAAACTCAGAAAGCAGGCCAGTCTTCATGTACTCCATGCCCAAAAGGTGCTGGTCATGCACATTACACATACATGTAAATATGCTTATATTTTAGTCCAAGATGTAAACTCACCTATTTTAAGTACTATTGTACTCTAACCATGTATCCATGATTGGTTTTCTGTGCAACTCTTCAAGGTTGTTGCTGGTGGTACCAATCTTAATATAAAACCTTTGAGAACAGCACAGACTAATGCCATTTCTGACAGATAATGCCATAATGTCAGAGTAATGTGAGAGAGGGGAACATCTTGCAACAGACGAGAAAACCTTTTGCAACCTGCAATCAGTGCATCTAACCGGAATGAAAACCAAAAGAACCCACTTGGACTCCTGCCCATCACACACTTCCCCAACAGTTTTGCTGTGAACATTTGTGACCATGAAAATGTTCCAGTGATTCATAGTGAGGAGCAAATGAATCCCAGAAAGCTGCAATCTATTCAGAGGCAATTAAATCCCATCGAGAGGATTCAGAGGCTCAGTTATTCTGCCAATCTGGAGCTGTGCTGAGAGGGTTTCCGTGACTTTACTGCAGCACAGTGCACTCTGCCTAAACAGCACTCGCTCCACCTTGGTTGCGTTCAGCTTTTTCTACAGCTTTTGTGTTTCTTGACTTTCCTGTTACTGTGGTGAATGACTGTCACAGGAGAGCACAGAGAGGGTGTTTGGGACACGAGAAGAGCCAGCAGGCAAAGATGGGAACGGGACAGTGAGAGTTACAGCAGGTTCTGCTGCATTTCCCTGTGGGAGAGAAGGGCGAGTGAGAGCTGGCAGCTGATCCACCTCTGTGCTCATGAGGGACAAGCCTGCTTCTCTCATCCCAGCACTTCAGCTCAGTCATGGCTCTTGTTTTATGGCTCAGGATGGAGAGACCAGCTCCCACAACACAGGCAGCCGTGGATACTGCTGCTGGAATCTGTGCCTCTGGCACCAAGGAAGTCTTGGTACCACGTCTGCACCAATGGTAAAAGATTTGGAGGAAGGAGTGGGTGGATCTGTGGATCACTACTCTTTGGGATCCAGGATATCCAGGCAGCATAACTCAGCCCTGGATCTGTGTAAGCGCTGGCTACATGGAGTTAATAAAGTTGTGACCTATCCTTGTCCATCTTCATTCACCTGCACATTCTGATCAATAATGCATATTGCTTTTTGCCTTCTCCTCCCCTGTGAGAGGCAAAGCCAATAGAGCAGCATTCCTACAGGCACATCTATGTTTGCTGATGACGCACAAGTCAGGAGGTTCATCTGCCCTTGTGCAACCTTACCCTTGGATAAGGCCCCCCTGTTCCTGCTGCTGAGTTCCACTCCCAGATGAAGATTGTTTGAGTCTTAAAGTAGTGAGTGTCTTCAAGATGGGAGCAAATTAGGAGACATGTCAAAAGAACAACTACAACAGGAACTCTTAAATGCCAGGTCTTAAATCATTCTGCCAAATTGTCAGTGTGCTTATATTTCTGCCTCACTCCCCCAAGTTTGGTGATGGATGACCACTGATAGGAATAAGTTGGAACTCATGATTTGGCACCCGAGCCCAGCATTAACTAACTTACCCCCACTGCTGCCACAAGAAAAAAGCATTGGTTCTGATCCAGTTTAGGAATTTAAAACAACCACAACAGAAAAATGAATACAGCACTGATTCTTAGCTCAAAGGAAGATGTTGATAGGATGTAGCACAGAATGTCAAGAGACTTCTTTCCAACAGCAGACAGCCAAAGTAGTGCTTTCTGCCCTGCGAAGGTGCATTAAAAATCCTCAAATCCTCCTGGGGTTGTATTTCTGGCAAGTTGTGTGTATTAAGGTATCCAAAACATTTGAACACTCTGGCTTCTCAGTGAGGTGTTTCGCAGGCTGGGAATCTGCATTATTCTTCTGTAGGGCTGTGTTTGCCCTGTGTTTTACAGACCAGCAGAGATGAGGTAAGTTGCTAAAGAGCACATGGCAGGCAGGTGGCAGAACAGGAACTATCACTTGGAAATGCCTCTTGCTCTTCTGTCTGCTGAGGAGTCAGACTTTGCTGACCCGAGTGAATGTAATGAGGGAGGGAGCGAGGGAGAGAGAGAGCACAAGAACTTCTCTCCTTTTATCACACCTTTGCATGCCCACGAGGGCCCTGACCTCTCCTACGCTGAGCCCTCTGCAAGGGGGCAGGTTCAGGAAGGATCAGGGTGAAATGTGAACTCACTATTTATCGCTCAGAGAGGTCAGACTGAGAGTCTGGACGTGAGGCAGAGGCATCTTGGATTTCTTCCAAGGCTGGAGTAGCTGCTTTGGTATGTGCTGCCCAGGATTTTGCAGGGCAAATTCTGATTCAGCTCTAAGTCTTATTAGAGGCTCTGCCTGAAATTTCTTTCATTCTCATCCGTTCAGCTGAGGGCATTGAGGGCATCCTGACCACCAGGCAATATCCCTTTGGATGCTGCAATCCTTACACTCAGGGCCTGCAGCAAGGCAGCTCTGCAGCCAGTGGAAGCTGCGTGGCTCTGCTGACACAGGTTTATAGCTCGGAAGGATCTGGCCTTGTATTTTGACTGTCACACACACAGCACAAGCAGCACTGCTCTTCCCTATTTTCATCATCACCACCAAGATTTTGTTTAGGACTTTGGTTTACAAAGATCTTATTATAGAGAAATGAAAAGAAAACTCATCTAAAATCTGGTTACATTGAAAAATTCCAGCTGTCTTGCAATTCAATGCAGCTGTGCTATCTAGTATCTTTTTCTCTTCCTTTTGCATCTCTTTATGGAACATTAGCATCTATAGAAAAATGCTTTTTTTTTTTTTTTTAAACATGGTGATTTTTTTTTTTTCCCTTTCCTCTTCATTATTTGCTGGCTGTTATTTCCACCAATGAAACCTACAGACTCTGACAAGGAAAATGCAAAGATATTTTGAGACAGAGGAACAGCAATGAGGAAAAAAAATAGCATTTGGGAAGAGTTTCTACCAGCAATCTCTTGTCCGTGATTTTTTTTCCTTATACAAACTGTAATATGATGATATTATGCAACTGCCTTCACATATTAGAATCATTATGAGCCATAGCTTTGTGATATCATACAGCAGGTGCTAAGAACAGTTTTTGCTTTTTCCCCAAAGCGACTACAAAATTACTTACGATTCCATTACAGAACAATCAACACTTTGTGGGGAGAAGTTTGTATTATTTTGTGATTGTGTTAGCGAGGAAAAAAAAATTAAATCCATCTTTCTGGGGAGTTTGCAGCATTCTCTGGGTGAAAACAAAACTGAATTAATTTGTAGCCAAATGCCTGTGCCCTTAGCCAGGCAAAACTCTGATGGGACTGGGAGGACTTCAACCCTCACTCAGCTCTCTGCTTTCTCTTGTAGGGATCTGTGCATCTCACCTGAGGCTTGGAGAGTGCAGAGCTCCAGACAAAATTTAGTCCTGCAGCCAAGACTGAAAGGGACACTACAAGAGGAGGTCTTATATTTACCTCACCTTCAGGATAAAACCAAAACCAAAGCATTAATAAAAAAAAATTCTGCTTCTGTGGGGCAAGGCAGGTTCACAACCAGGCAGATGTGGAGCCCAGCCAGAGCCCTGTGAGAGCCACCAGCCACCTCCAGACAACACTTGGCTTTTATCTCCTCTCTGGAGAGACTCTGGGGCTCAGGAAAGCCTCACCTCTGGCCAGCTCAAGTTACTCCAACAGGAATAATTCCAGATGATTCCTGCTCCCAGAGGAAGGGAAAGCCACAGCCCAAGGTCTGCAGGTCTCAGTGCAGGGAAGACCAACAAGCTCACCTGGAGTTCCATTTTTTCCCCAGAATTCCCTGCCAGTCTCCAGTGCCCACAAAGCCCCTGGACTGCCAGCCCCAGAAATGCTTTATTTCCAACAGAAATAGGGCAGAGATTTCGTTATCAGTTTTTAGCCAGGGAATTGCAGAACTGTGGTGGAAAACTGCCAGTCCCAGTCCCTCACCCCTTCAGTTTAAAACCCCAGAGATTTCAGTTCTTTCCTCCCAAAAGCCCATGCTGTTGTCCTTTCCATCCCAAATATAATTAATATATTTAAAAGTACTTTTCCATGAAAAAAACAAAATATGTCCATTGGGTTTTATTTTCTGTCTCCTGAAGATAATTTGCCCTATTTTATGAGCACTTAGTACCAGACATTCCCTTTAGAAACTGAAAATATTTAAAATAGTTTTCTCTATGTTAAGGATGGCAGAAGCATGGGAAAAACCTACACAGAAAGAAATATCCAGAGAGGCAGGGTAACCAAATAATGACCAAATCTCTGGAACACTTTCTCCACTGATGTGAACGCCTAAAGTGCAAATCACAGCATTCAAAGCTCCAGAAACGCAGAGCAGCTTTTGTTACATCTGAAAACAGGGATACAGACCTATTATACTCGGGAGAAAAATACCTGAACACCATCCTTGCAGGAGGACCTCTTTGAGTGGGCCACACCATGCTTTCAGCAGGGGTCTCTTAAACACCAACCACAGCCGATGGTGGTTTCACTGCTGCAGGAAAACACTGGGATAATATCATTTCCCAGCCTTAGTGTCACCTCAAATCAGAAGCAAGGCCGTGGATCGCTGCTTTAGCCAGGAGTTTCCAGGCAGAGACACTTTAGATCTGGCTCCCTGCGGCTAACAAAGCAAAAGCACACAGAGAGCCAGCCAGGTGGTTTGTGCTCACCGGGCCCGGGGCTCGCCTGCTTTGGGTGATGAATTGAACTCAGCATCCCTCCACGTCTGAGGGACTACCTGGAGATTTCCAGCTGTTGCCAGAGTGAACAGCTGGGGACAACAGGGCACCGACTCAGACTGCTGACTGCCACACTGGTGACCCCGGACAACTGCGTGCTCTAAAACAAGCCCAACAGCCAAAGCATTGCGCGCCATAATGACAAGATTCATTTTAAAAAATCACATAAATTTGTAAGTGCTCCGTCATCCCAGTCCACAGCACAGCTGAAACCAAACCAGTTACACTGATGGGATGGTCCAGCAGCAATCCGATTGACATAAAAACGTTCCCGGTCACGAGTACAAAATCCACCCTCCAGATCTACCCCTCATCTCCCCCTTGGCAGCGAGCGCTGTCCCGCGGGCCCTGGGCAGGTCCGGTTCCAGCCCCGACCCTGCGGGATCGGGGATCCCCCTCGCTCCCGAGCGATTCCCGCGATCCGCGGGGAGAATAAAGCCGCGTCTTTCACCGCCTCGACCCTCGCGTTAGGCGGCTGAGACCAGGCCCAGGGACGGCCAGGCGCGGAGCAGCGCACTCCTGCAGCGAGAAAACGATGGGGAGGGAGCCCGCGCGGGCGGCGACATCCGCGACAGTCGCGACAGCCGCGCGCCGCCCCCGCGCGGCCGGTAGATGGCGCTGGCGCACCGCGCAGCGCGCGCGGCCCCGCTGCACCCGCGCTCCCNGCTGCAACCCCCAGCAACTCCCGGGAATTCCTGTGCGGAGATGAATATGGATGAAAATCTATATTACCCCAGGCACCAACTTAGCACAGGATGTTTATGAAATATTCCTGAAATGTAGTTTATTTACAAATCAAGTTATCCACTTATGTGAGATACTTAAAACGTTGATGTGGTTAGTGGGCAGTTATTATTATTACTTATCCCTTGTTACGCGCCAGGTGCTCCGCGTGGTACCAGCCACACACCGAGGGCTTGGTCCCTCCTGCCAGGAACCTACAACCAACAGGCCTGGGCCAGATCAGGGGAAGTTTTCCTTGAAATCAGGCTGTGGCTGACAACAAGATGCCTGTGGAAACCGAGGAGGGAATAAAAGCTCTAAGGAATTTTTTTTTTTTTTTTCCATTGGGGTTGTTTATTTGTTAGCTATAATTCCTCAGAATAGCAGCTGGATCAAAATTCATTTCAAGCAATTTTGATCACGAAATAACCAGATCAGAAGCTGCTTCTTTCTTCCCTTCTTACGTATCTTCATCAGAGGCTTTTCCCTGCTGCCTTTGAGCACCAGGCAGCAGAGATCATGTACCCAGCCCTAACAAAACCCAGTTTCACACCATTAAAGGGAGGATAAATTGGAACACTTGCCAACGACTAGACAAGCTTCAAAAGAATATTTTTAGCAAACCCCTGACTCCTAACAATTTGTAAAATGAGAAAAATTCCTTAGCAGGCTCCGAGCTGTATTCCAGCACACGGAGCTCGCTCTCTGTGTACTGGCACTGCGCTGTATGCAAATTGTATTGCATTTTCTGTGTTTGTCTGTGCATGTTTTGAGTAAGGGCACACTACAGCACCGTCCCTGTCTCATAGAGAAAGCTCTAACTGTGGTTGTTATCTGGATGTCATCTGTTGTAAAATGCTGCAGTTGCATTTCTCTGGTTTTGTATTTTTTTTTTTTTAAACGGCGACTTTAAATCCACTTTCTCACACACGTGTTAAGGTTTTGCATCTGTAGCAAACCTGAGCACCCTGACCTGGCTTTTGGAACAGGACAAACTTCATGGCTGGTGATTTTTGCGGAGGGTGTCCTTGGCAGGCAGAGCCGCGACACGCGGGACACGGAACCGAGGGCAGTGCAAGTTTAGGGCAGAGGGGAGCAGTTCTTTTCATGGAGAAGAATCTCTCCAACTCATCAAAACAGAGGTAGACGCTGCCCGTAGAGAGTTTAAAATCACAGCAAGAACTCGTTCCCCTTTTGGAACCTCTCTCTGGCCTGAGCCCGTGTCTCCAGAGGGAATCGCTGGAGGTGCCCGCGCAGCCCCTTCCCTTTCAACTGCCTCACATCCCTGAGGAACAGAGGGAATTCTGTGCTTTACAGCAGGGTTGTTCTTTGTTTGTTGATTTGTTCCCCCTGTTCTATTTCAAGCAGGTATTTTAAATGAAAAACACCTAAACCAAATACCAGCTTCACAGAAAAAACCCCACTGTTAAACTACCTGATCTGGGGCACCCGTACTATGTATATTTTGCATACACTATTTATTTTTCTTTGCTATTTTCTTTTACAAAATCGTCCCCAAATAATCTCTCCCTGCCTATGAAAATTGCATTCTTTTTCATGTCAAAGAGGTGGGAAACACACACACAGTGGCTGAATCTTTGTTATTACGTGCTATGCTATTCCTCATCAGATGTTTAAACTCTTTCCTCAGGTAACCTTGCATTTTGCAAGTGCTTGGAGCAGCACAGGGACAGTGGAGTCCCCATGCCAGTAATGAGCTCCCTCCATCCAGCCCTGAGTTAGATCCCTGCCCACCAAGTTACAGAGCTTTTTCCTGCATTATTTTTTCTTATTGAATATTGATTAAGAGCATAACTTTTTCATGAAGGGTGGAAAAAAAAAAAAAAGATCAAAACCTGCAATTTTAGAAGACATAGTGGGAAAATTATTTCAGAGGGAGTTAATAGGCTAAAGCTGACCAAAAGCAAAAAACCCTGAACCCCCGAAACTCAAAAGCAAATATTCTGTCCTTAGCTCACCCCTTAGAGTGAGGTATTACAGCCTATCTCACACTATTTGGAGAGTCATGCTCTTTGCACTGTGTAAATATGAAGCAGAGCAGAAGAGCCATCTCCCTTCTCACTAAACTCCCTAAATTTTAGGGAATTTAAACGCAGACCTTTAGCAGGCATTTTAAGCCCTTTGAATATAAAATTTGCCCTTTCCCTCCTCAATAAAATCTGAAAAGGAAAAGCCCTTCAACAGCTTCCCTCTGGATGTTTTAAGGAAGTTCATCAACCAGACAAACATCAAATGCTGATGGAATGGGCATATTTTTAAAAAAAATGTAATTTCTAAACCGATGTGCTTTGCTTTCAGTAGGAGCTGGCAGAAAGGGCTGGTAGGAATTTTGGTCTCTGTTGTGGACAATGTCAGATGACTTGGTCTCATGTGGTCTTAAAATTTATGAATTTAGGAACTGCTGCAGTTATCCATGAAGTCATTGTCCCTCTGAGTTCAGGAAGGTAAAAATGAAGTCAAATTAAAAACTTTTAGAAAAAATATCTTAGATTTGTACTTATTTGAGAGGTCTCACAGTGCTATGCCCGTGTATATATATGAAAGATTGTTTACATGGGGCTTTTTAATGTTACAGATTCCTATCCTATGAGGTTTCATTATTACATAAATGATATCTTGAAAGCTGATTTTACATGTGAAAACTGACAAGAGAAGCAGGAAGCATGGGTGCTAAACCTGTGCACTGACATGTCTGAATTTTTTTTTTCAGGACTCCTTAGCAAAAATAGCTCATATTTACAGTGAAATAAATCGCCTGCCTTTAATGGTCACTTTCCCAAAGCATCTGCTGAAAAGCTTTCATCCACGTGCTGCACCTGCTAAAATCAGATTAAAGAAGAAGCAAAGCTGTTTTCTAAAGGGTCCATGTCTGGGGGGAGGGTGGAGAATTGAAAACGGAGCTGCAATCAGGATGATTTTAAAAAAAAAGTATTTTTGGGTTTTGAAATAGGAAACTGAAAAGGTAATTTTTGTTTTTGCTTTTAACATGAAACAAGTACCTAAAATAAGACTGTGATAAAACCAGCAATAAAAGTCAGATTGAAAGCTCTCCTCTTGTAAAGATCTAATTCAAAGTATAAGAAAGTTTGTGGCCAAATAAAAACTATCTCCATACCTAGCAATCCTCCAGCGATTGGGGAGTTTTCTGCAAAGAATGTATCTTTGCATTCTACCAGTCTTTCAGGGAGAAATACATCACCATAGTTCAAAAAGAGGTGTTTTAAGGATGTTGTTGGGTAAATGCTGAATTTTAATAAATTAGGTTACTAATTATTAATTTGGTGCTTGAACACCAGGGAAAAAATGCTCGGCTCTCAAAATTTGTCCTGTCTGAAGGGTAGAAATGAAAAGAAATAAAGCCCTGATGGACAGAATGTTTGTTTGGGTAATTACTAACAAAGACAGCTGTGATGTACCTAAAGAGCACATATCAGATATCATTTCTGCTTTGCATACTACATCTGCTTTCAATATTTTTGGTCATTTCAGGCCTCTGTGCAAAGTTATTTAACGCTGCCGTTTGTTGTGTAACACCAGTGTGTTCTGTGATACCGGAGTGCTGCCGGTTCAAAGGAGATGGCCCTGTGGAGCATCTTTTTGATGTCATGGCTTTTGCTAGAGGCTTTTGTTTAAAGCTTCCCACACACTGTCTGCTCTCTCCCCCGCTCTCTCTCCTGCTCACGTGTGGGAAACAGCAGAGTAATTTGCAATATAAATTACAAAATCAGCTGTTGAGTTTGCGAATTGAATATGCATGAAAATATTGCATAATATTACTGTCTTCCTCAGCCTAATAAAGGTAAATACGTCGGAAATTTGTGTTGGTGAAAGAGTTGGATATTTATATACTGTAGGCATTAATTACAGTTGGGCTAATTTAAAGTTTCTGTTATTAATTCCCTTATAGTTTCTCTGTCATTGGGATTAACTGCAGCCATCTACAAGCACAACCATTTGGTAATATTCTTAATTACAATGAGAAGCTGTTCCTCTTACAGTTAAAACAGTGCTTTAACAAGTGTCTCCTAGTCTCTTTTGTTTATTCCAAATAAATATTACCCGAGGGAAAAAAATAAAAAAAAAAAAGGGAACGACACTCTGAGAATAAAAATGGGCCGGAAGGACTCAGAGGAGCAATGATTTTGGTGAGTGCTTAATTTCTTGTTTGGTTGAAAAAAGCCTGGATTGGCTATTGACAGGTCCCTATCAATAGGCAGACCCCAGAGGTCTGGCTATTTGCACATGGCCTGATTGACTTGTCCTTAATAGACATATAATTGTTGACAAATACCTTCCAATAGACTGTGGCAGGCATGGCTGGCAGACAAAAGCGGCTTCCCTACGAGCGGGAGCGGAGCCGAGCGCTCTGAGGGAGGTGGCACCTCACCCAGGCAGTAACCAGCCTCCCCGAGAAGCTTCTGGAGAAAAACCTGCAAAACTGCCCCCGTTCTCGTCCTCTGGTGGCTGACAGCCAGCTCAGACATAAAAAGCAGCATTGTCCAAAGGCTGTGTGGGATCCAGCCAGGGTGTCCCTTCTTCTAGACAACCTCAAACTTCAGAATACATCTTAATCATGACACGCAGCTTAATGGCAACAGAAAACTCTGCACTGAGCCCCGGCCCCTTCCCAGAGCCTATGGTTTTTAAAAAGCCCAACAAGAATTTTTCCTATTATTGTTTGCTCTCTCTCAGATACTTTGTCCTCAGACATCCACCCTAGCTGTTACTTAGGGACAGGATCCCAGGGTAGGCGGCCCTTCTGCTGTTCTTAAGCCCTAATGTTTCCACTAATTCATAAAATAATATTGAAATATGAATTCTTAAGAGCAGAAAAGCCAAGGGCAGTGGCTGGAAGTGCATGGTACTGAAGCATTCCAGTCTGCATTGATCCCTGCAGCCGCTGTGGGTGGTTGGTGCCTCTGGAAACAAAATTCAGAAATGGATGCTTAGCGCCGGTCACCCATTTATGAAAATCTTGGCTGACTTTCCAAAGCACCTCAGGAAATCATGATGGAGCCTGCAGTCTACAGCTAAGGATCTGGGTCTAAACACAGCCTCATTTTGTGCAGTGCCTTCACACACACACACACAATTCTAAATGAGAGACTTAAATAATACATTTACTGTGCTATTATTTTCTGTGTTAAATAACAGCACAGAAAAGAGAATGAAGAGGTGTAGGCAAAGGAAAAAAAAAAGATAATAAACTGCATTTATCTGTCCTCAAAATAATAGTTCTATATTAGATATGTTGGGGCATTAATTACATGGATTTTTAGAATGTTTAGTACATTATAGGCATTGCAATACTTGTCACAAGACAAAAGGCCATTGAAATGATGCAGTACAGCCTTAGGCAGCCATAAAAGAACAAATTGTTCAAGTTTGTGCATCAGTGCGAGATCCAAAGAACCCTGGCTCCAAGAAAAATACCAGTAAAATTTAGAGATGTACCTACTGTGTGGATTTACCCAGAAGTGGGCTGAAGCCTGGGCTCTGGCTTTGGTGTGCCTGCCTCTCCCTGTCAGCAGCAAGCTGAGAAATAGCTCCTGAAAGTTTGCCTTGCAGGATTTCTTCCCTTGGTCATTTTGGATTTAGTAACATTTCCCCCCTCGGGACACGGCGCCTGTCAGGTGGAGGTAACACCCTCGCTCTGGAGCGTAAGCGACTCGCAGGGGGAAGGCAGAGACGTGGAGGAGGAGGGTCAGGAAGTGCGCTCCTTAAATCTCTGAGCTAATGTCTTCAGCCTCCCACCTCTCAGCTCCCACACCTCTTTCCTCCCAAAGTAATAAAAACAAGCATTAAAAAAAAGAGACACAAAGGAAAAAAAAAACCCACAAAGCAGTGCAGACTGTGATCACAGAGGCAAGCAAAGTAGGGTACAAATTAGTGTGACACCATCAAGGTGACACTGTAGACAACCTCTGACACCCAGCACAAAGCTGGATGCCTGGTGCCAAAAAGACCTTGAGCCTTGTCTTTGATTCTTATTGATCAAATACATAGATTAAATACAGTATCAGATGACAAGGCTAAAGCCTGGGATTCTGCGTACAGCGAAGACCCTCAAACATGAAAGAGCAGATAGACAACAGAGATAGAGAGACAGAATAATTGTATTGTGAATAAACAAGTGTAGGCTGAGGCAGGCAGCTCTCTCAGGCAGATGGGCAGGGCTTTTTGTGCTTCCTGCACTTCTTACAGGTCATGAAATCCAAATGTCAGTGATCTTAGGAATAAGGGACAACGTTTTTAACAGCATTTTTGCAATCTCCAAACATTCCTGAGCATGTGCATCCTGTGACCAGCTGCTTCAAAATGGTGCACGCTGCGCCAGTGTGTGTATGTCCATTAATTCAGAATTACTCCAATTACAAGCTTTTGATGCTCCAAACCCCTCTTTCTAACCCAAAAGAGATGGAGAGCCCTCGGCCTGTCCAATCAGATCATTTTCCCTCCTGCCTGCAGCAGATGTAAGCAATTTACTTTTTTATTTCTGCATATTCAGTGCGAGCGGAGCTGTTGGTGACTTCTCACCCCGGAGCCTGCAGGATTCTAACCCTATCAAATTAAAGCATTTTGCTCACTTATTCCCAAGCGCTCGGCGGGTGCTTAGCAGGCCTCCCGCTGCATAGCAATGGCGGCCGTTCGTGTCCGCTCATACCCCGAGCCTAATCAGAGATTATTAAGGAAAATATACAGTGCTTTAATTTGATGAGACTGGTTATAGGTACTGCAGTTAAAGGTCACACTCTTACGTGTATCTCCCTCAGTCACTGTAATATTTTCCTCCCGCTCGACAATCCTCAGCTCCAAACAATAGGCCAAGGAGACACGTTTATTTTGGTCACGCTGTGATGAGCTCAATAGGGACAAAAATGAATTATTTAAAGTTCGCATAAGCAAACAACCCGGGCCAGGTTCTCCTTAGCCCGCCCGTGCCCTCGGCAGTTTTGTGCACGTGTGGGTGTGTGTGTCTGTATGTGTGTGTGTGTGTGTGTGTGTCTGTGTGTGTGTGTGTGTGTGTGTGTGTGTGTGTCTGTGTGTCTCTGTGTCTCTGTGTGTGTGTGTGTGTGTCTGTGTGTGTGTCTGTGCGTGTGTGTGTCTGTGTCTGTTTGTGTCTGTGTCTGTGTCTGTTTGTGTCTGTGTGTCTGTGTGTGTGTCTGTGTGTGTGTCTGT
>VXAC01003605.1:471038-542551 GCA_013399225.1 Rhipidura dahli
TGTGTGTGTGTGTGTCTGTGTGTGCGCACACTCGGTCCCTCTCCTGCCTTCAAAGAACTCTCAATAAAACCCTTCCTCAGCTGGAAGGTGAAGCCATTGAGACGCCAGCTCCAGACAGGGTGGTGGCCAGTGGCCACTGCCTGCTGCTGGGGGAAACCCTGCCTGTTCAAGCCCTGCAGAAGCACCTGGCAACGTCCCAGTGCCAGCTGCCTGGAAAGGACTTCTCAGGTGCTCTGAAAGCTTTCCTTACCCAGTAGGAGGTAATGGCGTTATCCAGGGAGAAAGAAAACACTCACAAGGCCTGACAGGGCAGGCTCTGAGCCTTGCCACTGGCACGGAGGAAACTGCAGCATTCAGCTCAGCCCTGTGCAATTCAGAGCTGGGGGAGCGAGGGAAGGGCACCGACTCCGCCGTGCCCGCCTCTGCCATGGGAATCTGCTCGTGGCCTCCTCTAAATCCTCACGGCTTCCAGCAGAGGCTCTGTGGCTGCGGGGAAGGGGGAGGAAGGGGACACAACAATTTTCTTCTTCTGTCAGCCTTAACTCTGCTGCCATTCGTTAAAATAGCAAGGTGCTTAGGCTCTTGTAAGAGCTGCGTGGTGGGGAGGGAAAGAGCAAGCCAGTGAGAGACGGGTGGGTTAATTCTAATCTCCTTTCAAGCCTAATGGTTTGAGCATATGTGTCCATGCAGCAGACCAACAGCAGGCTTATTTACCTCCAAAATTTACATGAGAATTGCTTTATGCAGCTGTATGTAAAAATTCAAACCACACAGTGTCACTGTATCACACAGGTCAATCCAAAGCCCAGTGGCATTATAGCGAGAGACAAAAGCCTCACCACTTCACCAGGGTTTCCTTTTGGACTGAAAGTTGCTCTATTAAAAATAGAAAAACAACAAAAACAAAAATGGGAGCCTATTTCCACTGCCACCCCCTTTCTAGATTCCCAAAAGGCTGCTGCAATTACGAGAACCTGGAGCCTGGGCCTGCTTTTGCCTCTCTCAGCAGGCTGCAGGGAGGGCTGCAAAGGACGTCAGGATCGGGCCAGCTTCATTTTGTGTCTGTGAATAATCCCGTTAGCTGATCCCCAGGCACAGACTTTTTATAAACACATTACTGATGGGCAGAGGCAGAAGAGTTCACGGAGGTGTGGTTTCAGTATTTATCCTAAACAGAGGCAGACAGGCTCAGGCTGCTTGGGATGCTACAGGCATCCTGCTCTGTCTGGTAAATTGCTTGTGATTGCCTGGTTGTTGGTTTGTTTTTCTCCCCCCAGTCTGAAGGGTCTGTGATATCTTCAGAAAAGCCACAGCTATATGTGCTGTGCTGTATGTGGAAATACACATTTCAGAGAAATGGGGGATCCTGCATGGCAGAAGAAATCAGGATCTTTCAAAATCACCTCACTTATATTGTGCTACACTGACAGTATCCCATCTTTTTCCATATGAAAAGTCATTCTGCTTCAGTACCCCTAATTCTACCTGTTTCTCAAGTAATCTGATCATCTTTGACTTCCAAATTTGACTGGTATTTCATGCTCTCATAGTGCATTAGCAGCCTCTGCAGTGGCACCCCCTTTAGAAAATGCAGAAGTATATCAAGGGCCAAAAAGTTACCTGTCCGTTTTTAAAATTTGATAAAAACTTTTTCTGTGGAGGCTTGGGACAGTTCTTATTTTAGTCTGAACCAATTATTCAGCCTTAATACCTGGACCCTGGTATGCTTCTGTCTATGATCAGAAAGAACTTGCCTGAAGGCCAGCTCAAGAGAGGTTCAAAGTCAAATGCTTTGATTTAAACCACTCTGCTCCCATCCATGAAAGAAGATGAGAAGGAGCTCTCTGGTATAAGACATGGATAAGTGCAATGCAGAGTGTCACATGCAGCATCACAATGCAAAGCATACAAAAAGAGATGTTTCGGGGAGCAGAGGGCTTCAAACACAAATCACCCCAACAGTTTGGTGTTTCTGGCAGTGGTAAAACACCCCAGGGACTACAGTAAAATTCCCTAGCCTGTGAGATGTTCCACATATTCCACAGTAATGCAAGAAATAGAGGTGTCAGCATGACCAAAGACCAGGGTTCACTTGTTTGTGGTCTGGGAGCCCCTGGAACATCTATAAGGTTTTTTGGAGGAGGTTGGGGTGCTGCTGGACCATTCCAGTCTCTTTGAATTATGTATTTTGCTACATAATTCCAAATAACCATTAACTATGTGACTATAAAGATCTTTCCAGAGTTGGAGCAACCTAGGGACCCCTGCCCCATTATTCCAGAGAATAGGAGCATGATTCCTACTGCCTTCCATGGAAAGGAATCAGGCCCAGACATCACCTTGGGTCTGCACAAAGAAAGGAAGCACAGCCTTCTGAAGGCAACAGGAGCTTGCTCTCCTTCCCTACTTTCCTCAAACACCTTGATGGGTATTTCAGTCTTTGAACCCCCAGATGCTCAAAAAGAAAAAAAAAGTCTCCTTGGTCTTCACACAGGAAATACAGTATCAAAATACAGCCTTGGACCAACAGTGTCACGTTGGGGAAGATGAAATAGGAAAGCCTTATAAATATGATTACCTGGCAAAAGATGCTGAGAATATGGAAACTATAAGCGAGATTGAAATGAAAACAAGCTTTGAGATACCAAACCCCAGTCACTGAACAACTGGAAAACAATGGCATGGCCGACTGAAGGTAATCCCCCTTTTGATTAAACAATACCCTCTGCTTGCAGACAGGCCCAAGGGTCAGAGCAGACCCTGCCAACTTGGCAGAGGGTCCAAAAAGCAGTTTGTAGAGTTTAAAATATAATGCTGTATGGTAATGCAGTGAATCTTATAGGCTGTATGTAAATTGTAGGATTTGTAGCTTGTTCTAGATTGGTTAATGAAAATTAGAATATTCATCACAGAAGACGATTTATTGTGTTGTAAACAGGAACCAAAGATCTTCATTCCTCCTTTTCTACTCTCTCCCTCTCTTGCTCTCTCTTGCTTGCTCTCTTACTTCTCTGACCTGCTTTGAGCTGTGTCTGGCAGCTCCTAGCAGGTCCCTTACACCCACGCCCCTTCATAATAAACCTCATGCTCTACCAACTGACTGCAGACCAACAAATTCTACAGTGTCACCATTTTATTGCTTGGGCTGTAATCACTCTTTGGGGGGGGTGATCATTTCCCCATGTCCAGGAACACGGCAGGCTGCCTGCACTGCCTGGAAATGCAGGAAGATGATTTTCCCCCATGCCATTCAGAACTTCACTTTGTTGACAAGAACTAAGGGAACAAAAAGGAGAAGGGCTTTTTCAGATATCCTTTTCCACTTCTGGTGAATGAAAGTAACTTTTCTTTAACTCTCAGTGCTGTGGCAAATACATTTAGTCACTGTATCCTGCTGGGTCTTTTCACTGGGGAGGGTTTTGATGGCAGAACCCTTCTTTTCTCCACTGACTGGTACCTTAGACGTTTTTCTGTCTTCTTCTTTTCATTAGTTTGCCCCTATCTATCCTTTCTGGTGTGCTGGTAATTTAAAAAGGAGAAGCCCAGAATTCCTTGCAGCATAATACTAAAGCAAACCAGATTTGAATTTTGCCTTGGAATGGGACCTGGGGCCTCTTTGGAATAAGCTCTCCAGAGCCCATCCCTACAACTGCACCAGGGATTTCAGGAAGACTGCTCTGGTGTGTGGGATCTGCTGGTCAAGGTCTCATTTCAAAATGCACCTTAATGGGGAGACAGAAAACAGCCATGGTGCCAAGTTCCAGGGCTGCTATGTCATATGTGGCATCAGCAAAGGAGACATGTGAAGTGTTTCTGATACTGAAAAAAGCAACTCAGGCCACAAAGAAAAAAGAGTTTGGAGGCAAGGCTTTAAAACTCTTCTTCCTCCCCCCCCACCCCCGCTCAATTATCAACATAAGGGAATCATGATTTAGAGATGATGCTTTCCTCATTCTGACTACCAAAACAGATTCTTTTTCAGGCTCTGTAAAGGGCTGTTATAAATGTATAATCCCACATAGCAAAAGAAAATCAAAATCAACATGCAAAAAAGCACACTGGGGCTGAGGAGATGCAGTGCAGGAGATCAAACCATCAGAGAAGCAAAACACAGGGGAGGATGAACAAGGGAAGGAAAGAGATGGCGCAGGAGAAAGAGAATAATTAACAAACAGCATATGCTATAAGGAGCAGGAGACTCCAGCTCATAAAAGAAAACACTGGGCTCTCTTCTCTGCCTACACAGTATTTCCAGAGGTTTTGAGATGAGAATGATGAGAAACTAATTTCCAAGGTGCACCTCAGATGTTTGGTGCACAACACCACAGAAGACAAGAGTCTGCTGCCATCAAACAAATGCATCTTCCCAGAGATGAAATTAAACTTTAATGCAACCTAGCCTGTTAAACTGTCCTGCCAGGCCAGCAAGGTGCTCACGTGCTGCTTTCCAAGTGCGGGTTCTGGGCATGCTGCTCACTGTGCTGCTTCACCTGCACCATGGCTTGCTGAGCTCCACACACCCCTTCCACACATCCTAGGAATGCTCCAGGTAAAATACAGAGGGAAATTTTACACAGCTTGGAATCTATCCAGGTGAAAGGCACTGTTAGATACCAGGGTGGAAGGAAGGAGGGTTGTTTCTGGGTTCAGAAGTTCCTGCCATGTTCTCTCACGAGGGAGGATCTCTACTTTTTTGGTGTGCTGTCGGCCTCCACTTTTGGAAATGAGCAAATACTATTTCAGTGCTTTTCCTGAATATTATGAGGACACCTTTTGTAACCATTGTTTTGTGAAAAAATGGGGGGTTGACTCCCATGGCATGACGTTCCTCCAGAGGGAGGCAAATCTGCATGGACGTGACAAAAGAACTCTTAAAACCTCTCCAAGCAGCTGTGAGCCAGAAAGGGGAGAAAAAGAAGAGTTCAGAGAACCTTGAGAACACGTCAAGGTTCATTAAATGTCATGGTGAGCCTTATGGAACTCTGGTCACTCAAGTTTCTTGCTGCAAAGCCTAATGGAATGTGTGTGTGTGATGTTTCCTTCTGCACTGACAGGCCTGGAGCACCCAGATTTTTGATTGTGACACAAAACTTTGGGATTCAAGCAGGAATTAGCAGTTCATAAGGATGCTGTGGAAGAGAGATGAGAGATATGGGAACTTCAGAGAAATGTATTGGATTTTGGAAAGGAGATGAACTGATCAGAACATGATTTAAGCGAATGGAAAGAGAACAAGGGAAGAAGGAATGAAAATTGCTGCGGGGGAAAGGATAGGTTGAGAGTGCAGAAAGTTTCACAAGCCTAAATGAACAGCTTCCTTTTATTATCTCTGAAGAGTGGCAACATGATCCCTTACTGAGGATGAACACATGAAATTGCACATCCAGTAGCCACTGTAAGTCATTAATAGAGCAGCGAAGTGCTGCACTGTAACATGGAGAGGGAACAGCAGCACCCACACCCTTTGTACCCACTTCTTGCACCTTGTAGTATAATTTTCTTCTTAGAGTAGATAAAGGGGATTTAGGGAAGACCTGTCAGTCAGACCCTAATAGCTTACTAGATTTTAGAACAAATTTGAGGAAAGAATCAAAAGGAGTAAAGGGCACACATTTACCTTATGGGTTTCCAGGAACTAGACTGTGCCCAGCTACCCTGATAAAAAATATTTCTTAAATTAAAATTCTAAAAATGTATCCAGTCTTCATTAAAGTGTTTCAGCAGGTGCCACTTGGGAAGTACCCAGTTCACTGGGGGAAATTAGAGACTCAGTCAGAACTCTGAGGTCTGGGTTGGTGAGCGGTTGGTGAAGGGAGGATGTGATGTGCTGCCAGGGGAAATAGGGGGCTGGAGGGAAAATATTAGGGGAGTTCTTCAAAGATCAGCCTTTGGACTGATCTCATTTAACGCTTCATTAATAAACTTGGCACAAAAAGTAAGATTGTTCAAATGAAATTTGCAGATTGTGCAAAGTTGGGCGGCACCATCAACACAAACGAAAATCTCAATATTGTGCAGGAAGAATTGGATGACCTTGGGGACAGAAGTAATAGAAATGGGATGAAATTGAACAGTACAAAATGCAAGGTCATGCACTAAAGGACTAATAATGAGAATTTCTGCTAGAAGCTGTTGGGAATGACAAAGGAAGAGAAAGACCTGGGTTTCCTAGTTGATTACAGGATAAATATGTGCCATAATATAATGCAACTGAAAAGAGAGATGCAATCCTGGGATTCATCACCTGTAATAGTGCTAATAATGAGAGGAAAATATTAATGCTACTACACAAAGCACTGGTGAGACATTATCTGAAATACAATGTCAATTCTAGTTACCCATGCCCAAGAAGGCTGCATGCAAATTGGAGCAGAGGGTGCAAAGAGGACTATTACAATGATCAAGGAACTGGAGAGTTTCTGAGAGGAAACTAAAAGACTCTGCTTGCTCAGCCTACCTAAATGGTGGCTTAAAGGGACACTGATCAAATTCAGGAATGGTGGTGTCCATACAAGCTGGATAAGGATATATGTGTGCAAAGGTGACCCAGGAAGAAATGATTATACCCTGGTTTTAAATTCAGCTAATTTGGGCATTACAAGATGTTTCCAACCACTGGAGTAAAAATTTCTGAAATTACTTTCTAGTGGATGTAGTACAAGGACAAAATCCCTGCCCAGAGCATTGATATAGTTTTAGAATATAATCTGATCAGGTTATGAATGCTACAACACAACATTAACATGGTGGCCATGGGGCAGTAAAGTGGATTTGATATTCCAGACACACATTCTAATGCTTACAAGTCGTCTTCTGTATTATTCTTTTAATGCCCAGGAAGATGGGAAGCGGCACCTCTTTGCCATACAAGTGGATGACACCAGTAAATGAGAGGGTTTACAACACAAAAATATTTTGGAGATAACAGCAAAGTTAGTATCTTAAAAAGATAATGAAAACTTTAGTTCATGTGGGTGTCATATCCTGAATTAATTAGGGGAAAATATACTAATTTTTTTTTTCAGTTGAGAAGAACTGTGGATAAAAAACTGATCTTTTCTCATTCTAAGAGCCCACTTGCCAGCAGTAACACACATTCTTCAGTTTTCCCTGGAAATATGTCTTGATATCAATAATTTATGCAAAGTCCTAGTTTTGGTTGTCTATGACATATATCAGCTATTGGTGCTCACACAGCCCACTGTAAACAATACTGGTTTTCACAGACTCATTTTCATGTGAAAGGAAATATTAATAAGTAGTAAAACAATCTGGCAGTATCTGGGGCTCAAATCTCTGGGATATATATATATATATATATATATATATATATGTGTGTGTATATATTTGCCACAGGTTGCAGGAAAGGCTGAAGGGCTGTGAAGGAGCACCTCAGCAGAAAGCAGATATTTATTTCTGGTGGCTGAGAGGATGAATATTGACCCAATAGCTTTCAATATTGTACCTAACTACAGCATATGAACCCTCAATTTCATAAAGGCACAAGTTCCAAAAACTTCCCCCACTGTATATTACAATAAAGCCTGTAAAATTTTAATAAGCAGGATATTAATGGCATTTTAAATGCTGTGGCAGGGCATTGTCCTCACTGCTTAATCCTAGATGGAATTTTTCAGAAAATTAGTTTCTTCACTGAAAAACCCAGCTTCAAACTGACCACTGTTATCTGTAAATTCTAATAAATTAGGAAAAAAAAATGCAAAAATATTCAGAAAAGTCCACACGCACACACTTTCAACATTTTTAAAACCATATACATTGCTATCTCTCTCCAGACAATATTTTCAGTCCAAATATTGTTGGAACACATTAAAAAATAACATGAAAACAACCCAGATATTTTTTATATAGGTCAAGCAAAATATTTTTGATAACCTAATGCACTTTGGGAGGGGGGATTTTTTTTCTTGTGCAAAATATCTTCCCCCCCCCCCATCCACCCCCAAATGTCAGAAATGTCAGCTAAGCCTATTTTATAAAATTTTTCTTTAATCTTAGTTATTGGATGAGAAAAATCAGTTATTCATCTGCTCTAATAGCAACAGTTGGAGGGACAGAAGGGGAGATTTTACACTGCTGGAGTGTAGACACCTAAACTGGCCAATGCTGCTTGTGCTTAGCAAGTAATAATGATGAAATGAATTTGTCTAACTAATGCCTGGAGGATGCCTGTGATAGGAATGATATCAGAACTTTGCAGCAAAACTACTGGGGAGTGAGGCTCCACATAAAATACATAGGCATGTACAAATAGGAATATAAGCATATAAATAGGTAATAGGTGTATATAAAAATGCAGTCAAATCTATGTGGTGGGACTATATGAGCACATGCCTACTTTGAATTGTATTATTCATTATGAATGCTCTTGCTGATTTGAAACCTCACCTAAATATTGCATTAAGAAATGATTTTTAATTACAAACGTGACAGGCAGCTACAGCCATTTCTCCCTGCATTGACACGATAACATTATCTCACTGTAAATTCATGATTTGCTTTCTGAGGTAACTGGAATGGCCACTGGGGTGTGAATAAGGGAATGTGGGGATGTGCTGGAGTGTGCTGCTCTCTCCTGCTGCGTGGAATAACCTCGTGCTGGAATTCAATTTGCCCGTTTAGGGGGATGTGTCTGGGATGGGAAGTGCCACTGCTCTGCCTTGCCAAGCACTGCAGCTCCCGCTTTGCAAGCACAATGAAACCAAACAATTAGTTAGAATTATTGCTCTTAAAGAAAACTGATTTGCTTGTCTGTCTTCTAAGAGAAACTCAGTTACCGTATACCATCAACCTTGGCTTGACTGGCAGTGATTTCCCCGGTCTAGTCTGCTGGGAACCTTAAATGAACACGAGCAATTATAAACCCAAAGTCTTCAGCAATTTGTAGGCATTATCTCAGGATAATTGCCCTGAAACATTCACATTGCAAAGCAAAGGTAGATAATTTAAAAATCCATCTTTCTCTGTCGGCACTATGAGTTGGGCGTAACACTCTTCCCTCCTGTGGGCCTTGTAACGGTGTAATAAAGCCTGGAATTGGTCCTTTGAAAAGGCCTATTGCTGCCTTTTAGAAAGCAAAGAGGCCAAGTCTCAGTTCAACCTTTTCTGGCTTTATTATTTTTATGAAATGAAACCCAAGTCTTATTTTCTGGCACAAACAGAGGAAAACTGGAATATTAAAAGTCAAGGGAACAAACCTGCCCTGAGGAGCTCTCCAGAATTAACATCCATTGCAAGAAAGCCTTCCTGCTCCCTGAGCAAGACAAGTATCCCTCAGAAGGAAACACTGGGTCTTGGCCTCCTCGTGGCTGCCCATGTGCTAACACAGTTTAGTAATTTCTGGGAGTTATACTTACAAGCTTCTAAAAGTGCTCCTAAGTGCTCAGCTCCCTCTCCACGACTGGCAAATACCTCCTGAGAAGTGCTGAACGCTTCTCTCCTCTCACGACTCACAAAACTGCCTCATCTGTAGGTGGTTTCCTCAGTTCCTTGCCCCCATCCAACCGAGCAGGCAACTGAAATGCATTCACTGCCTGACTGATTTATAGCAGCTCTTCCCTCCACTGCAAGGAAGGAAAGCTGCCTTTGGCTTACGAGCAAAGCACGGTGATCCCTGAGCTCCTCCTGCAAAGAACTAGCAGGAAGAAGGATGCTTGGAGTGAGGATGAACAGAAAGGCTCACAACTCTCCAAATTTTCTTGGAGGCTTTCAGAAAAAGAAGCCATTGCTGTATTTTTTTCTTGCTTTGAAATAATCAAACCACACAAAAAGCTCTTCAGTGAAACTGGACTCTTGCAAAGCCACAAAGCTTGTCTCAGTGAGAAATGGTGAGTACTGACTTCTGAGGAAGGAAGAAGAGGCTCCCAGAGCAGAAGCACCTGCTACAGTCAGTAGCTTGTACCTGTACTTCCATATATCAAAACTAAAGTGATCCAGCTCAGCATTTTCCAGAGAATTGTTACAAAAAAAGGATTCATCAAAAATTAAAGCTGTACAAGCCCAAACTAAAGACCGGGTATCAGAAAGGCCACATAAAGAGAGCATTTACTAAAGAAGAAATCAATGGAGTAACAGGTATGTTGGAGATATCCAATAAATGCTTTGAGTGTTCTCCCAGTACCCTTCAGTTTGGAGCCCTTACTTTCCTATACAGAGTAGGAGAAAATTCAAGGAACAAACACTATTATCAAGGAAAAACCTCTGCAATATTCTGAGTTCCTGTAAATTTAATTGATTCTTGACTGTTCTGACCTTGGAATAAAACTTGAGTTTCAAAGACTGATCCAGTTCTTTGCAGCACTTATGTGTTGTCTGTGAACACCATGAGAAGAATGGGAGTTGAAAGCTTCCATTCTTCTGCATTCGTGTCCCTTTTCTCTCATCTCCCTCACTCCATTGTTTTTCACGCTCAGCTTATACTACAAAATTGCAACCTATCAATGCTGCCCTGCTTCATCAAACCATTTGGGAGTCCATAACACACTCACTCCTGCTGCCTATCACGTTTATGACTTGAGTTTCCTTCTGAAAGTGGCCTTGCTCTCGGGCAGGGCTCCATTCTCCGCAGTGCTGGGACACTGCAAAGCATGACCGGAGTGCAGGATAATGCCAGCTGTGCCAAACCCATGGCCAGATCAGCCCAAAGGGTAGCAGATGCCCTCTGCCTCACTCCAGCACTGCCCACTGCTGGAGCTGCCCAAGTGTTCTTGTTTTTATAGGCCCTGGGGAGCTGGCTCTTTTCTCTCTCTGTATTTTATTTTTTATTTTTTTAATAATTGAGATGCAGAGTGAACAGGGGAGAGGAGAAATGGGAAGAGGGGAGTTATCAGCAAGAGGGCCAGCTGAGTGAGGTTGGTGACCTGATTTTGAGCATACTGGGGGTACTCTGTGACCCTTGTAATTTTACTGCCTCCTGAGTTATCGCTTGTGATTTTCACTGGAGTGAAATGACACATCAGGGAACAGTAAGGATTCCAGCAGTCCACAGACAGGCAGAATACAAAGTACCTCCCAAAACAGCTGCTGTACCTCTGGCAAAGATATATTTTTAATCCTTTGGAATGGAGAGTCCAACTGCCTATCCAGGTCCCCTAAGGCTTTGTTAATTGAAAATGCCAGAGAAGGCACCTTTTATTTATTTATTTATTTATTTTTTTACAATCATGGGCCAAGCTCACAGTGCAGAAGTACCAGAGGCTGCTGTAATGTATCTCTCAAGGAGATTAATCCAGTTTCAAATGTCCTCTCTTTGGACTTGTGGGACAGAGCCTGTTCCCCATGAAGAATCTTTTTTCTTTAATGACCAAACAGAAACTCCTTGCTTGCCCCAGTGATGCTGGGCTCAGTGAAGTCCCACCAAATAGCAGGGGCTTGAAATCTCAGGTAGCTTAGCAACAACACAGTGCCCTATCAGAGACTGGACTGTATTAAAACAAAACAGTTCCCAGTAAAATATTCATCAAGAAATAGGTGATATTAGATGAGATATTTCCTGCAAAAATAACAGAAATAGGATGCATAGACAGTCTTTTGGGTGAAACTTCAGCTTGCACAAAAACCAGTTTTCTGCAGTGTCTGACACAGTCTCTCAGTTCATCATGGCTATCCTCAAAAAGCAAAAGCAAACATGAAACTTAAAATATTTGCTACATTCCACTTTCAAGTTAAAAAACTGGCACCTTTCTGAAAAACCAGTGATGTCCTGTTTCATTTCTAGTTGGAAAGGGGAAAACAGCTTTTATTTCAGATGGGTTGAAAAGAGCAAAAGGCAAAGTGACAGAACAGAAAGGATTATATACACTTCCCTTTACATGCAGAAAAATGCATTGAAAAAAGTTTAACCAAGACACTTTTGGCAAGATTTCTTGCTTGAATTGAAAATCCATTTTCTATTTAAAAAGTTTAGGCAAGGAAGTTTTGACTGAGTGCAGTATTCATACACCTTTTAAAAACTGCTACAAGCTGAACATGTAATTCTAAATCCTTCTGGAAAAGTCCTATAAAATTATTATCAAATAAATAGAATTGTATAGTAATGACAGGAAACCATCTGTGAAATTGACTGGAGAATTAGTTCCCTGATAGCAAATGCAGACGGCGAGGCAAAAAGTGCTGTAGAAGTTTATCCCCTCCAAAATGTGACTATTTTTAATCATTCAGTGAAAGATTTCTTTGTTTCTAACGGATTAATGTGTGAAGGGTCTCTGCACCAAAAGTGTGTGCTGAATACCTTTTAATTTTTAAAGAAGAAATCAAATCCAGATCATAACACTGATGGCTTCTTTCTTATTCAAGTGCTTGGAGCAGGGTGTGATTTGAATGCTGACACTGCTGACGTGCTGTTGCATCGCAGTTTGTAACATGGGCACCTGTTTTACCCAATCCCCCAGTTTTCCAGCTGGTGCATTTTGTTCCAGGCAGGGGTTACCCCTTGCTACAGCACTCATGCAGCACGTGGCACAGGCCAGGTTTAACCAGCGATCTACAGCTCACCTGTCTCATCACACTGATGGCCTGATGCTGCCAACAGGGAGAGGAGAGGGGGCAGAAGAGATTTCTGCCTGTCCCAAAGAAGCAGAAGATCAGATGCTGCTCCTCAGGGCAGAGGCAGTGGGAACCTTCAGGCTTTGTTGCCATAGCTGGTCCTTCAGATCGCAACTGAAAACAAGGTTTCTGATACAAATTTGTGTGAACTTTCCCTCCCTCCTGTTCCCTGCATTGGCCTTGCAGAGCCTTTTGGCCATTTCAGCTTAGAGCCTTAGGGCTTAATTATTAGTATGACAAGCTGAGCTTTCAGAGAGGTGAAGGGGGAGAGCAGAGGTGAAGTGGCTGGAGACATCCTGCCTCAATAGGGCACAGGCAGTGACGAGGATTCCCTGCCTTTCCCAGCGTTGCTGGCTGAGCTCTCACAAGCAGCTGGCTGGGGGCCCAGGTGGTCCACGCTCCTGTCCCTGCCCTCAACCTCCCCACTCTCTCTGGAGAAGGTGCAAAGCTGCTTTTGGGGCCCTGCTGTGATGTGAATATGGGAGCACTTGCTGTGCCTGCCAGCGCCCCATGGGGAGCAGCAGGCAGCATTTTCTGTGCACACATCTCCCTGTGTGTGCACACACGTGCTCCCCAGGACACAAAACCCTCCTACTCCCCCTGACCTCTTAGTGCACCTTTCTGTTTTGGTCCTTTTAAAGCCCAAGACTTATGCTTTGGGTTTTGGCATGAGACAAAAAACAAAATAATCAACATCTTTAGTAGGCAGCTCTCCTCTGTGTCCCCTGCCCCCACGTCACTTAGATGCTCCTCACCCTTGTAATATTACTGTATGTATCAGACAAACCCCCACTATTTCATTGCCTTAAACAGGAAAATGTTTTCAACTCCCCTATGCGCTCCTGCCTAGTTCATGGCTTGATTTAATTTTACAAGGCAAGAGCTGGAACAATTATCTGATTCTTCATGTACAGCGGGCTTTCAGTGGTCATTTCTGAAGTTTTACTGGTTCGTAACCTCTGTAATCAGAAGACCCAGTTAAAAAAAAAGAAACTAAGTGAACAGGCAGGAATCTGTTCATATTATCCCTTCCTAGCTGTCCAGGCTTTCATCCTCTTTTCTCCCACACATGCCCTTATTGCTCTGCTACTCACCCACCAATGAGGGTCTGTCAATGGCAGTGAGAGGTCAACATCAAAGCACTTTTACAGCTAGCAGCTTGCAGCTAATGCTGGCATTATGGAGAGAAATAGAGAGAGAGAGAGAAGCATAGGGATTGAATGAATGGCCCTCTCATATAGAAAGAGGCCGAAGAATAGAACAAAACCTCCTATTCTCCCACTCTTTATAATACTCCTGGGCCGAGTGTGCGTATGTGGTACACAGCTGAGTTTGAACTGCATTAGCACTCTTTCAGTTTACAAACAAGAGGCCTAATTTAGAAGAAAAATCTCTTATCTGATTATTTCTTTGTGTTCACCCATGTGGTAAAAAATGTCTGTACAGAGAAGGGAGGGGGGCTAGAGAGGTGACTTATTAACTTTTTTGGCTGTATCATAATTGTGAAGGGCAATTGGGGGATCATTATTCATCCACAATTTTCAGACTTGAGAAAAAGAAGTAGTAAAACAGTCCCCCCAAAAGATATTTCAATGCGGATTACTATTTTTCCAAAGAAGGCATTGGAAAGACTGTGGGTTAGTCCCACATCAACTGTATGACTGATGCCACTCTTATCTCCTGCCCACACAGAAACCCAGGAATTATTTTTGTCCCATGCAATTGACATTGAGATTGGATGTCTTCCTATAAATATGGTAGAGTGGATCTCACAATTTGATGGAATTGCCACCTCATGCTAGGTGGGTAATTGCAATCACCTCTCCTGGCTCACCCAGCTCTGATTCTGGAGAGGGGAAAGAGAGAATTCAGGGCTGGTATGACTGCAAAGCTGCTGCTCAGAGACTCTAGCAGCAGGATTAGGCATGAATATTGTTTCCGGGACTGACAATGGGTATCGTTTGTTTTTTCACCTTTCTCTGGAGTCTGGGACATTCCATCCTTCTAGCACTGCCCAGGTACATTACTTAATAAATATAATCAAAAAACATCTTGGATCTCTCTGGCACTTTTTTAGTGACAAACCAAGGTTACAGTATTTAACTCATGTAATAAGGAGCCTCAGCAAAAAAAGATGTGCAATGGTTACACTTATTTCACATCTCTACAGATTATGCTGTTCCCAAAAGATTGAATGTGATCTACTTGAAGTGGTCAAGTGAAGACCTATGGAGCCTTTATGGTAGAGAAAGGCAGCTCGAAAGAAATACTGGGAAGAAGTTCTCAGCTCCACCATTAGAGCATCCATGCAGTGTCACACCTCCAGAACCAAACCCTCTCCAGATTAGGGATTTCTGACAGCAAGAATTCGTGCATATCCATGCCCTAGAAAACTAATTTTACATCCATAGCTGGGACTCATGTCAACCCATGCAACCTATCAATGCATCATCCCAGCTGAAACAGTCTTCACTCTGCACAGATTTACATCAAGGGAAGCTACTGGGATATAAGTGAAAAATCTTAGTGACTCTGAAAGTCTCACCATGTTTTTCCCTAGATTCAGGATGCAGAGATTACAGAAAGGCTGGAAAAGTACAGAAGTGATAGGTACTGAATAAACCCTGATCTTGGAGTATTTTGGAAAACAGCTGGATTGGTTTAGGGGAGCCTGTTTGCTGGGGGATTTGAATGCTCTATGTTTCCAGAGACAGGCCCTCCAAGTGTGACATGCAATGAATACCAAGACTTGCCTTTCGAGCATAAATATGACAGAGATCTTAACCATGCAAGTATCTACTGCTTATAAAATTCACTATGAGACCAGAAAAAACCAGAACAAGTAAACTACAGCATAAATACATCTGTGCCATGTAACTGCAGGAATTCTTGATGCCTCAAATGCCTTTTGAATACTAATGCTTTTCTACTTTTCTACAGGAATTTTTCATGTTGAGTTTTCTAAGTATTACTTAATACGCTTTTGAATCAGAAATTAGCATAATAAGCATAAGAGAAGTCCATCCACTTTTTCCTCTCTGAATCTTCTCACAGGACAGGAGTAGCAGGGTACTTGTCTTACACAAAGGCCTCCAGTTGTTCGTACTTTTTTAAGATGATGAATGTGCAACTTAGCTCCCTATATACAGATTTATTTTAAACAGAAAGCACTCTTAGTAACCTCAGAGAACTGTGTTCCAAACATGCTGGGCAAGAACTGCAAGTCCAGTAATCAGTGAGGAAAGAATTCTGGGTCAAAATTGGTGTTAATTGGTGGATAAAAGAATGACAACACCTGATCTCCCACCTACCCTTTCTGAGAGTGCCAAAGACGTCCCTTTGCTATGAGCTAAAAAGGGCTGAAAGAATTAATTATCTTACTGTCCTTTAGGGGTAACTGTTTTGGCCCTTTGAGCTCAGTAGAAGAGAAGAAGTCAGAGGATATTACTATTTTTATTATTACAATTTTGCACACTCAATCAAAGCTAAGCCTGACTTTATACATTTAATGGTTTAAAGTATTTGCCATGGCATTGATCTGTTTTGAAAGTCCACACAGGAGCAGTAGGAAGCAGTTTAAGCAAGGAATAGCCTTGGGAGCCAGAATACCAACTCAAAATTTTTTATTTATCTTCTTGAAGATGGCTGTGGCGGTTCATTAGTGCACGTTCCTAACTATAGACTGTTTCACACAGAAAAGAAGGACATAAATATTTAACCTTTGAAAAGGAACTCATTTACTGGAAATCCAACTTTCTGAACTGAGGTTATAAATAACTCTGATGCACTGCAATCAGCATAGTATAATGAGATCACATGAATGGCTGAGTTGTCTTTAACCTTTGATTGTTTAGAAGTGCAGTTATTCATTTGTGCTAAGGATTAGTGATGATGAGCACCGGAATGAAGCCGGGTACCATCAGGCCCAGGGCTGTATAGAAAACATCCCTGAAGTGAAAGCAGTCCCCTCCCCTCCAGTTTCTGCCCCCAGGATTTCTTTCATTCCCAGTAATTCACTTGTAGTCTGTCAAAACACTGAAAGGGACACATATTTCAAATTTATCTGTGGGGATTTTGTAATGCTAGAACAGGGCTTTTTCACTTTGCCAAAAGAGATCTCCTGAGGGAGGTCTGTTCAAGTTACACACTTTTTAAGCAATTGTATTAAAATGCCATGTGTAAAATACATTTTTTAAGGTACATTCTCCCACACAAAAATATCTGCCACACAGTAGATACGTACTAGCACAATGCACAGAGGAAATTCAAAAGTTTCACCTCTACCGAGTCCTTCCTTGACATTGTTCTTGCAATTCCAAGTCTCTAACAAAAAATGCCTGTGAGTAACCCAGGGAGGATAATTCTTATTGGTGTATTTTTTGGTTAATTGATTTTCAAAGCAGATGATTTAATGATCATTACATTGCAATGTTTTATAGCAATGAAAAGCACTTCCAGCCTTCTGAAGAGTTCCAAGACAGCCCTGGATTAAATCTTACAATTTGTACCAGTGAAGCAAACCACTTACTCCTGTCTCCTTAAACCCTTAATAAATGCAGAAGGTGAATCATAGGACAGTTATGTAACCTGCCCAAGAGTTACAGGGGAACACTGAGCAAAAAGACTGAGGTCATAAATGTCCCCAAAATGCTCTTCAATGAAATTTGCAGGGTCATGCATTCCAAATATTGTCATTTTGCACAACTTTACTTCTCTTGATCTGAAAGTATTTGCTAATTTTACAGGCCACTGCAATATAGTTCACTGACCAATTTAAGGATGAAACAGCCATGTTTTCAAAATTACTTCTTTTGGGGTGAAAATAAGCCAGTGATTCACCCAAAAATAAAATAATAAAAAAAAAAACCAACAAACCAAAACCCCAATAACAACAACAAAAATCCCCAAGTGAAATGCAGAAAACATTCTAGACCAATCATTATTTTACACAGAAAAATATGAATGCATTTTCTTTCTCTAGTTCTGGTCACTTTCCTTAATACTTTAGGCTCAGGATTTGAAGTGCGTTCTCGAGACATGAAAAGCTTCTTCAGTATGTGAGGATAATAAAACAAGCTGGTGTATGCTGAAAACACTGAATTTTTCATCCATTAGGAACATCTGCCTATTCCAGGAGGGATATCAGAAAATGTGTCCAGGCAGAAACACAAATTGAGAAAACGTCTGTGGCAGCATCTGAAATAACCACAACAGGATAAATAATAAAATATTTACCATGACACGGTGAGGCTCTCTCACCATGGCAGTGTAGGCAGGGCTCCCCAACAACATAGTTCCAGCATTAGGTCATGGAGGTGGTGTCAGAAGATGGTTTATTGTAAATTACGGCCTGGATTTCCATATATCCACTACACCTCCAGGAATCTGAACTCTGAAGTCATTTAGAGGTAGGGTTACATCTAGAAGAAAGGATATCTTCCCTGGGAGATAAAACAATACAGCACTTCTATGTTTTACAGATGTAGCAAGAGAAAAAAGACCATTGGAAATGGACATCGAGCTGGGGAAAACTCTTCTGAAACCAGAAAACTTTTTCCAGAAAAAGCCAAATAAAAAGACTTGTTTCTTGAGCATTAATACTAACCCTGCCCCTCCTTTGGCTCTTAAACTGTAACACAGAGTCTGTTTCTGATTTTAATTTCATCTGGTCTTATCACTTGGATAGAAATGCAGAAGATCTTTGCCATCTATTTGCTCACCATGGTGTGTGCTGTGGCTTGCACAGAACAGGCCAGCATGAATAATGCAAATAAACAGAGTCAAACCACACAGCCACTTTTGAAGTGGTGTTCCATTAATCTGGATACCTTTCCCAGGTCTTTCTTCTTCTTCTGACTGCAGAATTTAGGGCACTCAAACCAGCAGCTATTCCTGATCTGTATCTCAGTTACCTCAGCAGTGGTGCCCCACCAGCACTGCATTTCAACAGATTGAAAGGCCACATTCCACTTAAAGGAATTTAATTAATGAATGAATTAATGTAATAGAACAGTGAGAGCCAAATTATTTTTTTTTAAAGTTAGAAATTTTGATGTTCTTTTTAAAATACAAAATGTTGATTTTTTTTAAATCCAGATAGGGGTATTTAATTCCTGAGTAGACCTCTCTCCCCTTTTTTTCCCAAGTCTTTTTAACTTTGATAGAGCTGACTGGGGACTGAATGAGGTAGAAAGCTCCTTAAGTTATCCTTAAACACACCTCTTAAGTGGTGCCCCTGTGACACAGTTGTATATCATTGTTCCCTCTCAAAGCATACATGGAAAGACTGAGTGATTTCCTCAAAATTACACAGGCTATTGGCACCAAAACTTTCAGACAAATCCAAAAATTACCAAATTAAGCTGCACCCCATTTCTCTGGAACACGGCCATTATGCCTAATTTTCCCTGAGGAAATAAATTACAATTAAATAAAAATTGAATGAATGAGGGAGGAGAAGCCTAAATATTAAACTATAAGTGCTGGAAGAGAATACAACTTTTTGGCTGGTTCCACCGTGTCTATAAATTACAGCATAGCGTAATGTATCATGTCTCAGATACAAGAACAGCACTGAAAAGAATAATTTAGTTTCTCATACACAGAGTTAATGATGAATTACCATTTACATGTTTCATTATTCACTAGTACATATGGCTATAATTCAGGAATCGTGACAGTACAAAATCTATTACTCTAACAAAAGATTTGTATCAGACAATTATCTTGATGGTTCCTGTCTTGTTCTTGGAGTAGCAGCGTATTCAAAGAGCTCTGTGAGTTATCTGCCAGCTCTGGAAGTTCTTAGATACCAGAGAATCTCCCTCCTCAATCGTAAAAACAAAGAAAAACTAATGTTATTTTTATGAGTAACTTAAGAATGCTGGCACTGCCCTTCCTCCCGGCTCAGAGAGGTTGCAGTCAACCACTCACTGAACCTATTCTTTCTGTTCTTTTAACAGGATTCCATGGCTGCATTTTTACCTGTGCATTTCTTCAACTTTTATGTGTTATACAGTCAGTTTCTGAGGACTTGGCAATTCTCCTCTGCACAAAGTAGCTGACTTGTTTTTCCAAAAGCCCATTATATTATGATGTTACAAACTCAACTCTAAAGGTCATTAATTCATGATTTAATGTTGTATGGGACAGTAATTTTTTACTCCCCATACTTTCTGAAGAACTATAAACCAAAAGAAACCTCCAAATTAACTCTTTCATCCCTGAATATGATGCCTATTTTCATAGGGGCCATTTCTTGCCTTTTGCCTTGTATCAAAAGCCATTTCTTGCAGTAGAACACAAGTAAATATGTTATGAGCCATAGGGACATGGAATGAAGCCGTGAAATATTCAGATCCTGAATTTACTATTGACTCATTGTGCAAGCTTTCCCATGCCATTTAGCCTCCATAAATCTAGCTCTGAGGCTTCAGTGAACACAGAACAAATTATGCCCAAATCCAACTGGGCCTATCTGGTTTCTGTCATGGTTTGACATCACCTGCTCCATTTTATAGCTCAACTTGCATTAGCAATCCATATCCAAACCCATGCAACCTCATCTGTGCTACAAAGTCCACAGAGAGAAGACCCATCTCTGTATTTAGGTTTTATGATAACGCCATGAAGCTCTTCCTGGTCATAATTTTTCTCTCAATATCAAAGTAAATCTCTGTATTTTGATCCTCTACGCTGCTCCATAAGGCAGATATAAGGAACTTTTGAATGTGGCCTCAACTTCCATTTTCCACTGTAAAACTTTGCTTCCTGGAACAAGTATGAGAATCAAATGCAAGTATTGACACTGTCTCTTTTATTTCCAGTGTCTTATCTAAGGAGTTTTCAGTGAGTCTGTCAGATTCCTTGATTAAATCATACGCCTCAGCTTTGAGCCTGTTTTTCCCTCAGTTGACATCTCGCCCTAAATACAAGCTTCTGCTTAGGGCTACCTCTTCCTCATTCAACCTGTCAATCCTAAATTTATCAAAACTCAAGATGTGGATATCCTTTTAACCTATTTATCCACATTAGATAATTCTTGACTTCTGCCCAGGGAATGTTTCTGGGAAGCTTTCCATTCTTTTGTCTGCTTATTAGGCTTCAATGTTGTCACATTTATGCAATGTATTTGTACTTCTGACTTTCATTTCTTTCAGGAAATGACAATTCATTTGTGGAGGTCTGACTCAGTTAAGACAAAGTCCATGGGATTTGAAAGCTCTGCTGCACCACTGAGGCTCCATCTGTAAAGAGACTTTGACAGTTCTTTCCTGTAGCTGAAGATTCTGCCTTCCCAACAACAGCCTAGACTTCCTTCTGACTTACACTTGATTTTATTTCCATTATCGTAACTTACCACTTTCAATAGATTGACAGTCAACTGATGAAGGGACAGCTGGGACCTTCATAACTGCCTGGACCTGGAGAAAATCTCCACAGCCTTGGCCACAATTTAACACTTGGAAAACCACATTAAAACATCAGGTGGACATGAATACAGGTGTTGGAGTCAGACCTCCATAGCAGGAAAAAAAAAAAGGTGAAATTGATCTTCTTTTACTGTTTGTGTAGCTGAAGACAGCGAGAAAGATGCAGAAAGGGTTGACCATCATCCCCCTCTTGCCTGTTACAATCATTTTTCTGTTCTGGAAATAGAATGATAAACTTGGATTCAGGCACCCCCCAATTAAAATCCAAACTGGATCCAATTCAGGTCTCAGCCTACCTATCAAATACAATTAGCAGTCCTACTGAACACAATTTAACCTGATTATTCCAGTGGACAACATTAAGTGAAATCAGTGAAGAAGGGATGAATTTAGCTGAAGAACAACTATTCAGGTTCCAAGGACATCACATGCATTGAATCAGGAATAAATCTGTACAAAGGTGTTTTGCCACCAAATTTTTCCTTTTTTTCCTTCCTGTCTGGAGGTGTCTGGAGCCCTATCAGTCTTTCATACAGCATATTACTTTCCCAAAATATACCAATGTGTCACCCTGTAAAAATAGTACCCAAAGTACCTTAACTATAAACTTTACTGTGTTATAGACACCTAAGAAGAAAAAAAAAAAAGGAAAATGAGGTTGTTGGATCCACACATTTTAACATGCAACTATATCTTTCTCATCTGGACTTGTCTTCAGAGCTATGATAAGCAGTTCAAACAAACTATTTGTACACAAGCTATTGCTTGCAGTGCCTGGTGAAGTGGTGTTCAATTGTTATTCACACTCTCTCAACACATTCCCTATGGAACAAAATAGGAAGTTATAAGAAAGTGAGCAGGAAAATAGGATTAGAAGGTAAAGCATGGACTCAGGAAAAGGTTACAGCCCATTAAGTGACAGCCTGTCACGGTCATGTGCTGACTTAGCCCCGGTCACCCTCGTAAAAAGCACACACGCACACGGCTGTACAGATCTGCTATCACAGATCAGCAGCAGTGACTTGTTAAATCTGAGTCTTAATTCCCAAACAAATATGTCCATCATGCTAAATGGAAGTAGGTATGTGCCAATACACTACTGTGATTTTAAAAATTCATTGGGAGGACTAAAAATAGCTCCTAGAATACATTAAAAAAATGTGTTTCTATGCTGTTCTTTGCGACACCCGTTACTTCACTTGTGAGAATGTTGCTACACCGTCCATTTTATGAGATTATAGACCACAGAAAACACATGGGGAAGGCTGATTCTCTTCACATGAAGGTTTCTCTGCACCCATCTGGCAATATAAATAAAGCTTACTAGTGAGGATAGATGACACTCAGTTCCAGGCCCTTTACTCTGCTAGACTGGTGGAAAGCAAAGAGCCAGTGTCTGGTGCTTGTCTGACAAGAAGCAAATCTATTTTTGCTTATAGAACTCTGTGGCAGATCATCAGAATATAAAAAAAACCCAAACAAACCCAAACCCAAACCCCAACCCCCAGATATCTCACTTGTGCCTACTGGAGGAGAGCAGGCTGAAACAGCGCTGAAGACTCTGTTGAATCTTCCAGGACATTAATAACCAAGAACCACTAGAAATAACCATGGTAACAAACAGTAGCTAAGTACAGTACAATCACCCTGATTACCATAGAATTAGCACAAAACAAATGTTTATTTTTCCTAAATACGTGTATTATGATGATGATGATAGTGTTAGTAACTACCCCAAATTACAGAGTATTTGCCCAAAATGCCAATGGCATTGCATTAAATCCTTTGCTCTGCACTTGTTTCAGACTTGCTTATATTAATTGGTGTAAGAAGTGTATTTATAACAGATTCTTTCCTCACTCTTTCTCTCACCCTGTTCCCCCTCCCTGACTCTCCACCAACTCCATTAATTTGAATATCCATTGGATTCATTGATCACTTCACAGCTGATCACAACACTTTTCTGACATTAGTCATTGCACCATTAACCTTTTTATAAGGCTCTCACCTAGTAGACAACAGGTTTGATTTTAATTTACACTCAAGGATTGTGTATTCAGGGAATTATACCATGAAAAATGAAAATATTAATTTTAACCTATAGAATATAGGCAGGGTTAAGTTCATTCAGGAAAAAATGGTACCATGTTAAAGGAAGTAGAAATATTGGTAGTGCAATGGGACTGTTTACTTTCTATTTACTTTCCCTGAGCCCCTCTGTGTCTAATCCCACTTCTTGGCTTAATTCACTCTGCAAGTGATCCTAGGATGTCATCTGATTTCTCTGATGAACTATCTCACTTCCACTGTGCCACTGCTAATATTTGCTGGATCCTGGAAAGTGTGTCTGGGAAGTTGACATGGCCAAAAGTCCTAAGCACTGCTTTTTCTGGCCCAGTTTATCTCCCCAGATTGAACACGTTAGGAAATAATTTAAACCTCAGGATAAGAAAAATATTCTTGGGAATTGCAGGGACCACCAAGAAATTGTAGTAACACAGGTCTACTGGTTTGTCAGCATACTAGAGCTGGTGTAATACTTAATGGCTTTCCTTTTAAGTATGGGGCCATCACACTGCCAAGTGCAAAGAAGTCTTCACCAGAAAAGGATCCAGCCCAAACTCATGTGGTTCTGCCACCTGGGGCAATGAACACCAGATCAAGCAGGGAGAGACATGGAAAGGATGCTGCAAGTTAAACGAGAGGATGAAGGCAAAGCTGTTGAGCCTGGCAACTAGGATCTAGAATGAGATTGTCACACTGATTGACAGATATTCCATGGACCTGAGCCCTTCTTGTCACACTCACCTTGTGTCAGTGGAACTGCATTAGCTAAAACACAATGACTCAAAATTTACACTGGTGCCAGTGAGAACAAAGGGAAAAAGCCCCCCAACAGAACAGGTTTTATAGGCACAGCCTAGGAAAACCGTCAGCTGGTGCAAGTCTCTGAAACTGTGAACGGAACAGAGCTAGGAGGTTATTTTATGTGCGTACACAGGGACATTGCAAAGCACATATTCCATAATTTTCATTACTAAGCACACATTTCCCTGCAACAAAAGCACAAACACACACAGACACACAGACACACACACACACACAGAGGGGCTCAGGCAGACGTGGGTTCCATCATTAGACACATCCTCTGCGTGTATTAAGGCTCCTGGAAAGCTGAAGCTGCAGTGCAGCCCCAGACTCTCAGGCTGGGCTGGTGTGAGCTGCACTGACAGCTGGCACTCGGCTGTGCTCAGCCCCCCTTTGCAGTGTACAGCATCATGCTCCGACACGCGATTGAAGTAATTAGCTGCCGAGCGGCTGAACGTACCCCGCAGAGCACTGGTGTCTCGTCTGACACATCTGGGCACAGAAAGTAATTGAAACAGCTGCTTCTACCCATATGGCAGCAAAAGCTGGTGGTAGAGAGCCTGCTGGCTAGGCTGTACCAACCTCAGACAAATTAGCCATCATTAATCCCAGAATCTGACCAGCATACACACAGCCACTAATCAAGACATCTGGGGGAGGGGTGCTGGCTGGGAGGGGAAGGGAGGGCTGCCAGGGAAGAAAGAGGCCATTTAAGATTATTCTTAATGGCAACAAAGTGTGAAAAGAAGAAAAAAAAACCGAAAAAACAAAACCCCTAATACTTAAGGGAAAAAAAGCAACAAACAACACCCAGCAGACCACCACAGCCCTCCCTCACCAACACTTTTCTCCATCAGCTTGTCTAGGTGGCTTTGCCCACACTGTTCATTAGAGAGCTGCTAAAATAGCAGCACTGCTTTCTGAAAGTGTCACACTGATATATGCACATGTCTGGCATCACACAAAGATTATAAATAGCGCCGTGTAATCTAAGAACCTGGGGTATTTTTACACTGTGGGGAATGCAGCAGTGAAGTCAAGGCTGTGGGTGAACACTGGACCTGCCCTTGTATGTAGGTAGCTGAGGTGCATCCTCCTGTTCTGCAGGACCAAGCGTGGGGCAAGCAGGCACGTGTGGGCTGTTTTCTTTAATCTCTCTAATACCATTCTTGGCTATGAACTTTGTCACCTGCAGTGAAGTTGTGCAAAACAGTGTGGCTCTTCTTGCCGTTGTAATATCCAGCGTGCAAGTGGGAGGACAGGGAAAACTTACACCTCATAACCACAGACACAACAGACTGCTGTGCAATGGAGGAAGCACTTTGTTTGGGCAGGAATGGATCATATGATGCCTAAGGTATTCTGCCTCATGTTTGGATTATTTTGTGTCTAATAGGATGTGAAACCTAATCTGAGTTTTTGCTGTTGCTGGGGTATTTATGGTCTCCCTCTGGATTCCCTGCAGCCTCTTTTTAATGGCTGAACTTACAGCTCAGCCTTAACTTTCAGAAAGGTCACCCTTTTGGAGGGTTTTTCCTTACCCACCCACTCATGTTTCTCAAACTTACAGGAACAGAGCACCCAAGACTCTGCCCCAATATCACATGTTGAATGGTTGAATTTAGCAGCCAATTTGAGAGTCACTGTGGGAACAGGCATCCCAGCGACTGCACATGCCGTGCTGCTTCGGTCGCAGCGCTAAAAGGCCTTTGAGCGATGCCAAGTGCGTGTGCATTAGCATTTTAGTTGGTTTCAGGAGTGTGCTTCTGATTAATCCTCCTTATTGTGCCTTGGCTGGAGCTGTTCAGATGGAATGGCCTGGGCTGCTTCAGCTTCATCCATTCCTCTTGGATGGATCCAAAGCAGAAGACGTGTGCCATGAGTGCACCTACTGCACTCCAGCTGCTCACAGGAGTAGAAAGAGCCAAGCCAAAAGCAGCCCCTCAAAACCAGGACAGTGTGGATGCAAACTCTGTGGTGCTTGACAGACCCTCCCCCTGCAGACTGCTTGCTAACACATCATCTCCAACAACGCAACACTGGTGGTGGAGGGTGTGATACAACAACCATGTGCATCACTCTGCTCTTACCATATTTACTCTGAGCAACCAAGCTATGCTGCAATTTATTCACAAACTGCTAATGTTCTCCAAAAAAGCTCTTGGCACTGCTGCTTTCCTGTTCATTTTAGCTGTTCTCTGCACTGCTTTGGTAGTATGAGTGGGATTACTAGCACATGGTCCCACGGTGTCCCAGGCAGCACCACATTCCAAACTGTGGTTTAAAACAACCATGGATCTAGTCCCAGCCCCTAGTTCCTCAGCTTTCAGATCCAGATACCTGACAGGTTATTTTGCAAGGGGAAAATCCCACAACCAAAGTGGAGAGGAGATTATAATCAGTGAACTGCATTGTGCCTGCACACCTGGCAGGTTTGCAACGCAGACTCTCTCTGGCGTCACCAGTGCTTCATTCTGATCTTAATCATGCACATCTCACTTTGCCCATGTGAGATGAAGAGCTTAAACCACTTGTCTTACAGTAGAAGTAGAAACTCTTCCTGGGTGTTCAGATAGGACTAAGTAGCAGTTTTGAGGTTATCTGGTGTTGGTGATCTCTCTCCTCACATCTTGTCATGTCCCTCCAAGCCTGACTGTTCTGCAAAATCTGCTTTGTGGAGTACAGTTCCTCACAGAGATTTGTAAAATTTGGATGCTTCCCTAAATAAACCTGCAGTGTCTGTCCCCATTTAGAAGTCAGTTCTGATTGATATGCTGCTTTATGGTTATTGGGATGAAAGATGCTGTGTAAAAGTCTTCACCACTTTACAGCTTCACTGCAGGCTCATCTAAAGGAAGACGAGCTACAGGACAGCAACTGCACTGGTAATTAACAGAGTAAAAGACCTTATGGAAGGCACATGAAAAGCAAACATGATTTCTTTAAAAGGGTTTTCTCAAATGTGATTTTCTCTCGCAACACACTGTGGTTCCCTTGACATCCTAGTCCATTGTTTTAAACAAACCTATGTTACATAAGAAAAGGTTCTGTCTGGAAAGGTCTGCTGACAGCACATGCCTGGTGACAAAGGAGGCCCATAAACTCCAGCACACTGGAAAAAATAGTAAAAGCAATGTGACAATCTTGGCTGCTGGAAGTGTCAATGCTCTGGCTGTGTCCTGCCTGGCTCCTGAGCACTGCTCAGCCCCAGCTTCGTGGGATGTGCTGGGGGGAAGCAACGAGAGGAGAGTGAGGTGGCCCCTTGTGATTTGTTTATGGGAATGTTGCTTCCATCAGTCTATGTCTGTGAGGGATGGAAATGTGGTGTTAATGCTTCCCTTGATACATGGATCAGGTAATGTTGCCAAAATAATATCCCCCCCTTTCAGACATTCCACAGCTTCTGGATCCTGAAGGTAGATTAAGTTTTGTCTTCTATAAAGGCATCTGCAACGTGGTCTTTTCTTTGGTTACAAATCCCCCTTTTTTTTGATTGCTTGGCTGGCAGGCTAAGGCACTCTTTATCATCAAGAAGGCTTTAAGAAGAGTCACAGGCTGAAATTTTTCTTCCAAATGCTGCTGGCTATTTTCTCTCCAAGTTTTTCCTTTATTCTATGCAGCTTTATTTCTATAGCTGGGCACTGCAAATATTCTGCAATAATTTTGCTTCAGCAATAAAAAATTGTGGGTGTTTTCCAAGAGCCATATGGAAACATCTTCCTTAATTTTTTTTTTCCATGTCTACCTCACAAGTTTTTCCAGATGCACATTTTCTTTTATGTAAAGGCAATTTATAATCTGAGAGATTAGCACTCACTATGCACTAGTTGATCCACTACTGGAACACCTGAAGTGGTGCCCACGTCCCTAATTCCCTAACAAATGTCCTGATGCAGCACTTCCCTGGGATACATCCTAAAGCAAGTGAGAAAATGACTTACTGATTATCAGGCCTCATAGTCTGACATGTTAACTGTCCTGCCTAAGAACTTCAAGTAAATGAGATTTCTGTAATTTGGTGAATCAGCACAAATAAAACCAGAACAAAACCCCTCAGAGGTAAATTAACAAAGCATTTTGAACTGAACAGCTGAAACAGTTTCAAGTGCTGGAAGTAGTATCTAGATATTCAGGGTGGTTTTTTTTTTTTTTTTCCGGAAGACATTCGGCAGTTCAAACAAGTTAACAACACTGAAACAAATTAACTACACATTAGCATCAGTCTGACTCTGGTCTTCTGTGAGGAAGCTCTGCTGAAATTCTTTTTGACAAAGGAATTTAGATTAAATGAAAAGAGACGGATGCAGGAACAGAGCAAAGCAAAATTTGGTTGCTATAATCCTGAAGTCTGTGTAAAATGCAAGCAGGTGAAATGACAAGAGCAGGAGGAGATCAGGTAATGCTGTGAGAAAGAGAGAAACTCTGTGTCTGGCTTGGCTGAACCACGAAGAGTACTCTGGAAAGAAGAAGGGCAAAATTCAGGGAATGCTTTAAGCAGCAGGAAAACTTTGCTGATGGGAGGATCTTTTAGCCTGTCAGTCTGAAAACTGAGCTCAGCTCTTTGAAACATTTGAAATCTGACTTTAAAAATATTGTAAACTTTGGTGGGAAATGGGGTTCTCGGCATGGAACGACTCTGGAATTGGAGAGAGGGAAACTTGGCACATTTGCATGGATTTTGGCTCTTCAGTCTGTCATTGATCAGGACCACAGGCTGGTTTGGAAGAAGCAATGTCCTTTCCTTTTCCTGTGGGAGTTGGACCCTCCACTTGTCACCTTGCACATTACTTGTCTGTGGAAAAAAGGGGAAGAGCAGCTTTTCCTGGCCAAGGATGCGAGAAAGGAAATGTGTATTTCTCCTTTTCAAGGGTGGACTTTTGAGAAGTGTGGGTTTGAATGGTTGTCTTTTAGCAGCAACAATAAATACTCAGCATATGTGAGCACCTGCAAAGCTGCATTGGTAAACATCTAAGAAAAGGGACCTCTTCCCCCCCTCCCCTTTGTCCACTACTATATTTATGAAACTAATTACATTTTTCAACAAGAGGATCACTGTTTTCATTGCAATTCCCTTCCCAATTTGAGCCCCGGGCATAGGAACCACACTGCACAATTAAAGCAGTTAGCACAACACCTGGATTACAACTCTGCACTCGACTGGGGGCCATATGGTTTATTATTCCACGTCAAACCTCAGCCATGCATATATTCCCTCACATAAACGCACCCCTCCAATATATATTTTGAAAGCCTGTGTGCTTTATTTCTTTATATGTGAGTAGCTGTTGCACAAACAAAAATTTCTGTGCTGAGCTACGGCAGACAATGGCCTGAAATGTTCAGTTTCCATAAAGGTTTGTTTCCAGATATTTATGAAAAAGAAATAAAAATTCAATTTGAAACATCTGCAGTTCTTCATATGAAACCTGTCCTGAGGGCATGTTGTACCTGTGTCTGAAGCTTCCTGTCTGACCATACCAGGTTATGAATTGATTATTAATCTACATCTCATGTGTGCATGCTTGAAGAGGTGTTTATGTTACCAGTCTGTAAATATTTCTTCACTCAGATATTTTAAGTCACCTGCAAGGTCTGCTACCTACCTCTGTTAGAAATGTGCAGGCTCAAATCTCTGGCATTGTCAGATTAAACTGCATTTGCAGTAAGTATATAAGATTAAAAAGGGTCTAAATTATTTTTTCGTATATTTTATGAACAGAATTGTCCTTCAATATTCTATTAAAAAAGTTGTGAGCCCTGAAACTGAACTATCCTGGGCTGCAGCAGGATGGGCAGTGTGAGTAGATAAGGCAGGTGACTCTGCTGAGGACATTATGATATCCTCTAAAATGTCTGTGGTCCCACCAGCTCAAATCACTTTACCTGTAAAGTTATAACCCTGCCTAAGTTTGTAAATGACCTTTGTTGCCATGCCCTTTTACTCCAAGTTGTGTTTCCTTTATTTCACACTCTGCCTTCCCCTGTCCCTTAAGCATCATCACTTTTTTTGTTGGGCTTCCACAGATCTCTTTTTTCATTTTTTAAATAGTTCTGAGAGCATGTTTTTAATTATAATCCGAGGAAGAAAATAAATGATATTTTTGGAGACCCCCTTGGAGCATTCTCAGGGTGGTTCGCTTATAAATCAAATTATTGAGGGCTTAATTGTGCAACCCTTCTGTCTTGCAAGCTCTTACTCATCTGAGTAAGTTCAGGGAGACTTCCCAGTGGGTAAATGCTCACTAACATGTGTGCACAATCTGGCATTACATGAATATCACTCTCACATATTTTGTGGGCCAGTGTATTTCCAGTACTTGCAGTGTGTTAGATACAGTTTAATGGTAAGCAGCTGTTAGAAGTGATTTATCAATATTATGGGCCAGTTTCTAACATCCTTAGAGTGGTACCTAACTCCTCAAGGAGTCCCTGTTAAAGCAGAAGGAATCACACACTGGAATGTATCAGAATTCAGCCCTGGAAAGCTCAAGTCTGCTGAATACTTTGGCCTAGTCCTCGAAAATACTTGAACACATACTTTGAGCACATTTGTATATGCCCTACGTCTCTGTCCTCAGCAAAGAAAGCACTCAAAAAATCAAAAATGTAAATGCATTTTCAAAATTTTTCTGCAGGGTACTGATTTTGAAAGAGGTGCTAACATCTAATTATAATTAAGTGCGTGCATAAGTTCTTTCAGTATTCTGCCTCAGTCACCAGCACCTTGCAGGACTGACCGTGCCCAGAAGAAACTATTTCAAAACATATTAATCATCTAGTGACTGAGTTTGTCACTTACTGCTTTAAAATCTATCACATGTGGAGGGCTGGCATGGGGTGTAGTTAGGAAGTGCCTTCATCAAACTGTGGAGAGGAATTTTTCTTAAGAAAATTAAAATATATGTATATGTGTGTGAGCTATGTGTATATCCAATGGATAGGTGCATAGGCACATATTCGTATTTCTTTTCTGCATCTCAGCAAACAGGAGCCTGTTTGCTTGTAAGCTTAACCTGAATTCAGAAACAGGATATATTCTACCAGGCCCCATGTGCAGGGACAAATATGCCATGTGATTAATTTAAATATTTCTTCTACAATCAGCTATGCAAGCAACTGCTGTCCTGCCTATGGATTTATGGAAACCTCCCACTTTCCTGCTGGACATTAACAGAAAATTAAATATGGACAAAGACAGGAGAAAGGAGACTGACACTTGTGTCAGCGAGCTCCCTGGATCTCAGTCAGTTCACAGGTTAATGTCCCACTCGTGCCCTTTCCTGTGTGATTATCCCTTGATTTCCTGGTGCATGATTCAGAAAACAAGACTCTGGAAGTCAGGCAAACACATTTGCTTGTTACAGAGAATATGGTTGATAAGATGCTCTGCAATAACAGACCCGTGCAGCCCCCAACAAAATACAGCAAGACATGTAAGGAAAAAAATTGGAAATTTAACTTTTAGTGATAGTGACTGCATGTAGAGCCTGCAGCAGTCTCATCCGTCTGACCTTGCTTTGTGAACTACAAATGACCTCACTGAAAAACAACAGAGACCTTTTCTTGCTCTAGGCTGTCTCTTGATTGTATCTCTTCCTTCAGGTTACTGTAACTGCTCTTTTCCAGGGGTTGGGAAGAAAAAAAAGAGAGAAGCAGAGTAGAAACACTTAGCTGAAGACCCAAAGGCCCCCCAGGCCTGCTTCTTCCTCAGTTCTACCATCACTCTATTAATAACAGACAACGTTTTCATTAAACGATGCACTTCCCGCTCCAGGATAGACTTGAGTTTTCTGTACTGATCATTATAAAAGTCCCAGGAGGGCTCCTACAACCACACGGGCTTCACAACAGAGACAAGAACTATCTGTTCCTACACAAACCATACACTGCAGTGATCCCAAGAGTGAAAGAGACCTAATAACCCACAAGTGAAAGAGGTACAGAGCCTAGTTATCAAATTCCATCCTGCAGGATAAAAGCATCCCCCATTCAAACTTCTCATATAAGGTCTTTGTGGATAAAAGGTTTCTCTGAGCTGCCCCTGAATGGCAGGAAGCTGTTCCTCGTGCATGGCAATTGCCCTTGTTTTACTTGATTTTAAACTGAAGAACCTCCCTTATCACTCTGAATCTTTTTCCAGCACCAGGTGAGTTGTTGGTGAATTTAGGAAACAGTTTTCTGTTCATTTTAATACTTGAAGCGGTGACTTTTAAATTGTTGCCTCTTTCCCTCTCTCCTTTAAAGAATATTATTGACACCCATGTAACCCTGTGTTAGCAAGGCCATTATTTTGGGCAGGGGCCTGCACAATCACAAATGGTGACACCACCCCCCGGTCTAAAGAATTTTCAGTACAAACTGCACAGCATCCAAAACTGAGCCCAGTCATCACCTTCACCCTTCAGAATGGATGACAGTCTCAGTACACCCTCTCCAAAAGGTAAATTAAATCCTATTTTCATTTTCAAAGGCTCCCCTGTACTCTTAATCTTTTCTTATGAAAATTGGATGAAGAAAGTAAAAAGATCAATAACTTAAACATGAAAGTAATCAAGCTATCATGAATAACTGACTACAGGGAATTCCTCAAAGTACTTCCTTGGAGTTCTTGGAATAAAAGGCTACCAAAACCATTTATTTATGGAATATTAACTAAAATCTGGCTACAGTATAGCTAGATATGTAACAACATTATTTGAGTTAGCACTGCTAGTAAAACTCAAGTTCACAGTCTAAAAAAAAGTTCTCAAGGATATTATCCCACCAGGAAAATAATGAAAATTTTACAGCTTAAAACTTTGTACTTGCAAAAATTACGACTCTTGAAAATGTTCCATTAGCAGCTGGAAGCAGATTGTGTGGCCACTGGTAGCAGTGCTACTGGCATGAGAAACTCATGGGCACTGCTAGGCAGGGAGGGGGAAATGAAGCTTCACTTTTTGGGTGGTCACCTTGATTTTCAGAGTAGGCTGCTCCATTGTAGCATCAGCTAAAAAACTTGTAAGCCCCTGAATGAGGTTCCCTGTTCACTCATCTATTCCAAGTCATGGAACAGGAATGGTCCAGCAGCAGCCACAGAGAACTTGCAACCAGCTAATGCTTTAGCAGTAAATAAACCTTCCTTCCCTGATGATCATTTTCATAAGTCCTGGTCCACAAAAAGTACATACTCTAGATTTTTAAATGTCGTTATGCCTTGGAAATCTATATGACATAAACTTTTGCCTAAAAATCAATTCTGTGTTACAATTTGATTAGCAGAAAATTGCCATCACATTTGTTTCTACATTTGTCTACCTCATGTCCTTTTCATTCATAGGCTGGACAATTTAAGCTTTCTTTAAAAACTCCCCAAGAAAGTCTGTGACATTAAAATGTCCTTTGATGCTCTTTCACTAAGCAGTGAATATTAACAGTTATGGTGACCCTGTTCCCTAATGTGTCTCCGTTGGATCAATAGCAGTTAAGTGCCACTGTTTTACAATTAAAAAGGGGATCATTTCAAATTTAAAAGCTCATAGCTAATTTTCTTCTTGGCACTTAATAGCATAATTCATTTTTGAAAAACCACGTAGGGAGAGCATATACTTTATTCTCCGTCAGCAGCCTTACTGGGGCTGGTTTTCGTACTCATGGTTGCATTATGTATAATTTACAGCAATGCCCAGTCAAGCCATCCGTGTGGCAGGAAGTGTCACATCGCTCCAAAATATGAGTTTGATCCACAGGCAAGAATTAGAGGAAGAACCTGCTGGTTTTACACCCCAGTGAACATCTCTCTGATAAGCATTTCATGCGCTTGCTTCCAGCGTTCTGTTTCTGCACCTCCTTGCTAGGCAAGGCCTCGGCTCTTTGCAGGCTGAGGGGTTTGTGCTCTGCTCAAAGAAGCCAACAGGCAGGCAGGAGTTGCTGAAGTCTGGGTAATCCAGTAAAATAATACACACTGAGTAGTACAACTTTGCCCTTTCTACCTGCCAAAAAACCCACACCATCCTCATCCCTAGGAGTTTCTGTTTTGTTTTTATTTTGCAGCTGAAAAAAATTAACAGAAGAATTATGAAAAACCTGCTGCTTCTCCCTCAAGTTCCCCAGGGGTATTTAGAATACATGAACAATCTCAGGTTTCCTACAGCTGAAAAGTACTTCTTGTAGGGCTTATCTGTGAGGGGACAGAAGTTGAGGGAATGATGAGGTTTCTGGTGATAAGAAGCTTTTCTGTTTTCAACATTTCTACCCTCAGTACAGGAACTTAGGAGTCCCATGTACTCTTCAAGTACTGCAGGTTTAAAAATTGGTTATTGTAGCCAAGATTTTGCAATCCCTAAATTCAGGAGGAAGCCCATCTTCAAACAATACCAACCATTTTCAAAGAGGGAACATGGACATAGAACTGAAGGAAGTTTAGGACCACACTCCAGTAAAAGATGGCATGTCCTGAACTTCAGTCTCTTGTCACACCAGGGCAGAGAAAAGCAACTGTCTGTTGGGGTTTGTATGTGACTGCAGTCACAGTGGTGTTAAGGTGGTGTAGGGGAATTATTACCTGATTGTTTCAGTAATTTTGGGAAGATGAAACCTACTCTTCCCTGTTCCCCTTTCCCCCTGAATAATCCTACACAGACTCTAAAAGGTATTTACGGAAAACAGCACTTCTGGCCCCCAGCTGACACGGATGGTAGCAGACAAATAAGCTGCCCTCATTTACAGGTAAAGACGAGCTGGGGCTTTTAACGTAAAAGCCCATATTCATCCTGAATTAAATAAATTCTCTTTTAACAAATCACTGCTGTGCATTAGTAAAAAAATAACTGGAGCCACTGAGCTGCTGCAGTGTGATAAAGGCACATCAGACAGAGGAAATGTTGGGTTAATGTGAGCTGGCCCCCCCGGGACACTCTCACCCAAATGGTCATCGCTGTAACCCAAGTCAGCAAGGGGGCTGGTGGCTGGGAATGGCAGTAGATCAGGTTCTGACAAAGTGTGCTGCTCTAACACGCCTCTGTACAACACAATTAACTGCTTACACCAGGCGTTGCCTTGTTTCTGCCACGTTACACTTCTCACATTTCATGTAATAGTGTTTGCAAAGTGCTCCCAGTTTTCAATTAGCCAGCCTTGCCTTCCCCTCACACTCATCTGTGCCATTCCAGCTCAATCCAGTGGGCTACCCAGAAGTTCAGTCTCTCAGACAAAACCTCTCAAAGCATGTGTTTCAAAGGCACTGGTGGCAGTCCTGCATTTTTATTATTTTCTTTTCAAAGCTGGTCATTAGATGTAATTTATTCTGTACACTTCTGGGGAATCAAATCAGGGATATAACTTCCCTTTGCTTTCCTGCCCTAGGTGTACAAGATATTCCTAACAAAATAAGCAGCAACCACTTCATCTGCAGAATAACCTCTCTGTGAGTGTCCTTCTACCTATTGATTTGCTGATCTCCATCACAAAATCTCAAACTACTGCTTCATTCCCTCCTTCTCTTTGAAGTAGACTTATGTAATTGTATACAGATAAAAAAAAAAAAAATCAAAGCCCCAGGAGTTTTGCCTCCCCTCTCTGTGCCCTACAACGAAAACCACAATTGCATTTGCCTTTTTTGTGTAATTACCCTTTCATATCCTTTCGTACCTGTGTGAGATGAAGCACTCCATAGGCTTGGTTTTCATTAGGTACTAAGTGCTCACAAGTACCTTCAAGGCTGTCAGTCATCTCAGAAAATACACCACGTGCTTTTCTAGGGCTGCAGCACTATGCTTACGAACCAGATACTGCATGGTCACTTGAAACCAACTCGCGAAACTTGATTTCAAACTCTGGGAGTTACAGAAGATTCTAACCCAGCTACAGCTTATTTGCAAAATGCAGACACTGCAGGTAGCAAGTTAAATGGTCTGACAGGTTGAGCACTGACTTGGAAACCTCAGATGATCAGAAATCTTCAAGCTGGTTTGTGTTTGGCACCCCAGTTTCAAACAACTCTGAGAAGTAACCAAAGCAGCCTCCTGTAAGAATTTGATTTTTACACATCTCAACTCAGAAACCTCCCAGGATATGAACACCCCAGACTGTGGAACAAGAAATGCTCTATCACACAAAACCAGATGCAAATGTAGTTCATGTTCTCAGTTTTCAGAGCTGGATGTGAAACTGAGCTAAAATTATCTCCTAAACCCCAACTTTTATTACAAGAAACCAGTTACTTCCAATTGCCTGATCGAGAAAACAAAGAAGTGAGAATATCTTGCTTTTTTCTTTCCTGTATTTCTGCTAAGACATCTGATGAAAAGGAGTAGAAATTACTATTTCTAAAACTTCCATGCCACAAAAACATCAGTTTAGAATGAAGACTCAAACCCTATTTTATTATATCTAACTGTTCTGTCTTTACAGTGGCAATTGAAAAGGTAGTTTGTAATCAGTGATATTCAGCATGGCACAGGATCCTTTCTGGCAATCCAAGAAATGAAAGACTTAAGAAACAAAACCAGGATATTTTGCCTGTTGCTGGAACACCTCTGGCTCAAAGCAGCCAGCTTAGCTTGGAAGAGCACTGAGCTGAAGCTGATTACACTCAGGCAGGAGTCTGAAGCAGGACTGGGAATGACTCTCTGTGTGTGTGGACATTTTACCAGACATTTGGGGATGTTGGTGGTAAAACACTTCTCATGGTACTTTCATCATCTGGAAGGTCCACAAGTATATCAACACAAGAGTCATGAACAAGTTATAAGTGAAAATAGACCTCCTTCTTGAATAAGAATTGTAAACAAAAGCATCAGCTGGAGGAGTCTGACCTCTGCTCTTGGCTAACATTCCGATGTCTGGAGAAGGAATCATTTTTGGTCCAATACATTTTTGAAACACTCAGAAAGGTCTGAGATATCAACCAGGCTTCAGACCTGATCTGGAGGCGAGGGGCCCCCCTGCTGACTTTGTGGATTTGGACCAGGGCCACAGAGAAACAGCAATTTTTCCAGCTTGCATTAGAAGACAATTGCCATTTGTAGGCAATGTGTGAATATTCAGAGGACTTTATTACACTGAATCCAGTAAAGTTTTATTCTGTATTAAGTTATTGCAGTGTTTGAAACTGAGCTACAAAGTTTTGATTAAAAAAAAAAAATCAGTAAATTCCATATGGATCCCAGGTGTTCCTCAGCCTGGTCCCCAGTTTTCCCTTTCCCCCTCACCAGAAAAAGAAAAAAGGGATCTGGATTTATACATAGGGATACCCTTCACTCTGCCACCACCCTGATATTATTGTATCCAGCACTGCAGACAAAGCTTGGAGCTTCCTGCACAGTATGGGCCCAGGTCTGCTTTCCCCCTATACAGCATTTACAGATGTTTTCAGGAAATTTGCTCCAGGCAGGTGAAGAAAGGAGTAAACTTTTGGGTTTTCCTCTATATTAATATTTCCTCCCTTGTCCCAACATCCATGTGTGATTCATTCTCCATTCAAAATGTTCACCTAAACAGGCACAAAGTCAGTCAGGATTTTATTTTAGACCTTGTTAGGTTATTTTTAAAAGCATGTTTATGAGTTTTCTTTCATTCAGTTAATCTAACCACACAAAGTGTTTGAGTACAACCAAATCTTAGAGGTACCATCTTAGAAGTCATTCCAATATTTTCCTTTTATTTATGATGTTGTAAAATGTTGCAGCACAGAAACAACCTTAACACCTTTCTTAGTTACCCATTTATCTTGAGAGAAGAAAAACCCAGTAAAATTTAAATTGATTCAGAGATATTTTTCAGTTATAAACCAAAATGGACTGTGTTGTGTAAAACCACAAAAAAAAAAAAACCCCACAAAAAACTCTGCACTTTCTCATTATTTTTTTCCTAATTTTTAAACTTAGAAACTTCAGAAATGCAATTCTCCAGAATTCTACTCAAAAAGTCTGCTAAAATTTTTGTTGCTACAGGACAAATAATTTAAAGTAGGTGAAACAAAAAGAATCACTCAAAGACATGGAAAAGATCAGCTAATGCTCCCTGTGATTTTGAGATAAGTGGACCTCCCCACATTCAGTTCCTAAGTCTAATAGTTTTCCAGACACCCACAAACACTGCAGGAAAAGTCAAGGGAAAAAATGCAAAAGCTCATGTGTCAATGAAAAGAAAATACATTTTTCTACTGAAGACTACTTTGGGACAAGGGAAAGGGACCAGCACAACAAAAACTGTACAAGATTGTGGAATATCTTTGTTCCTGTTTAGTGGGGAAGAACAGTGCAGCCCTTTGCCCAGGAAAGCTTGTCACTTTTATCCAAGAGCTACTGTTTGTTCCCTGTTCTCTTCCTCCCTCTGCATGGTCTCTGGGTTGTTCTGCATTTCCTCACTTTGCACACTTAAATTACCTTTCAATACAGGGCCCCTTCAGCCACTGGAACTTTTTAAATACATCTGTGTGGGTGACAGTTGTCTAGGGAGAAGTACATTTCCTTCTCCTGGTCCTTTATGCTAGAGTTGATGCCACACAATTCCCTAAACATGGGTATTTGCCATGGCAACAACTGCAGCACAGTTTTCAGAACTCACCCCTTAAGTGGCTTAATGGATATGGTATTTATTCCCTTTCTGAAGATTTAGCTTCAGTGACACATTAATACAAACATAAATGGAGCAAATATTTGTGTGCTTCTTGGGAATAACAAAGGCACGTTTATCTGATACACACAGAAAAGACATTTTTGAACCTCATTAATACATGAGTAGAAGTCAATGGAGGAAAATGGATCTTGTTAACTGGCTTCTTGGATACCAATAAGCATCTCATTTGCCTTAAACATATCAACCTAGCAACACTATTTATTCAATATAGAATAATCAGTGACATTAGAGAGCCCCAGCATTGCACACAGAGGACTGATTAATCTATTATTCATTCCACAATAAAGACTCTGAGGGATTTACCATATGAAATATGATATTCAGAAAAAGAGGTGGTGGGTTTTTTTTCCCTGACCTGTATGGGAATTCCTGTCCTGTGGGATGAATTCCATTGAATAATATTGAGAGTTTTGGTTGTGGGTTTTGCCTTTTTTTTGTTGTTGTTTTTTTTGGTTTTTTTTAAGTACCCTTCCTTCCTGCAAGGCAAGAGAGACATTCCAGAGGACTCTGGGACTGAGTAGGTGGTATGAAAACACAGGCATGGAACTTTGTATAAGCTGTATCACTTGTATGCCTTCTGAAGAGATGGAATTGTGTTGATTTGAGAAGCAGGAGCAGCTCTTTCATTGCTGGTGCCCACCTTGCCAGGATGTCTGGTGTTGACACAGGGTTATATGCACACACAGACACTTGTGTGTGTGCAGACCCCTGTGCACAGGGACAGCTGACAAAAACTCCTGTGAGCCTCACACAAAACTGTCGTCAGCCTGGTGTCCATATCCAGAGGATATCCACAAGTCTCATACTGCACCCAGGAACCAAAAAACCTCTGAGGACACTTTCCCTGCACACTCCAGCATAACACCAGCTCCTGAGCTAGACACCAGCTACCTCCATGAAGGCCACTAAACAAACAGACTGTGCACCTGCTTTGCAAAGTTTAGATGCAGCCATTAATTTTTTTTCATCACTGTTTAATAATTATTAAGAATCATTCTGCTTACTCTGCAGTAACAGCCATGGCCTGAGCTACAGCAAGCCAGCAATCGAGCCCTGTACACAAACAGATGCACAGCTGTGCATTTAATTGGTGTCAAGATGGCACTTGAAAAGCAGTTATTTGAATATAGATTTAAGTAACAGGACAGGTGACTTGCAATAACTACATGTGCATTTGTGTGGACAGCTTGGGATTCCACTGTTTCAAAGACCAAAACTACTTTAATTTCTTTCCTTCAGGAAGTTTCTTCGAGAAGCTAAGAGGCCATTACAATCAAGGAGAACTTTTGTGTAAGTAAGCACTAAGTAAAAATTACAGAACTGGGATTTAGATCATGAAACTGTCTAAAAGGCAAGTTGTTATTTGATTTTGAAATGTAATTGAAAATAAGAATAATGAGGATAACTCCAATTACTCTGGAATGGCCTTCTGCTCCTTGCAGGGTGTGCAGTGATTAACTAGCCTTTTATAGCACTTCAGGTTTTTTTTCCCTGGTGATGGAAGATTTACCCAAGAATCCTTGGGTAAGAATAATTTGCTTTGGCAAAGGTATTTGCAGTAGAGCAGAGGGAGGTTGCTAACCCTCATCTCAGCCCACTCAGCTGATCAGCCCTTCTGGGCTGCCAGGGCAGGCCAAGGGAGGAGCTGGAGGAGGAGGAGGAGGATTCTCCATGCCAGTTTGAGCAGGCAGCAAACCATGGAGACAACTGCAACTCTGACCATCCTGGCTGCCATAAAATTAACCTTAGGGCTACATCAGAGCATACTGGCCTCAGCACACCTGTAAACACCACTGAACTGAGTGGTTATGAAAAGCAAGCTGCACTTACAAGAACCTCTGGTGAATACTCCCACTTTGCATTGTTGGACTCTGAATAAGCAGAGCTCATTGGTTCATTTCTTTTTTCTTAACACTATTAATTTTGGAGAGTCTCACTGATACACGAGTTATGTGTTGTCTTAGGATATTCCAGCAGAACACTAGACTAAAAGCAATGGTAGCTTCTCTCATCAAGAACTCTACTGCATCTTACCACTTGTCACCCATGTGCATCTTCAGTGAACTCCAGAGATCTCAGAGAAAACACTTACTTTTTGATGACTAAAATAAGGGTGCCATTTTTTGCCACAGTTTAGCTTAAATTATGCAAAACTCCGAGATATGCGAGGCATAAAGAAAGGAAGAACAAGGCCTTTAATTGAATTCAAGATCCATTTCAACTGAATTGCTAAAACCCTAAAACAGAAGAGCAGTTTTGCATTCTGCTAACATAATCCACCTCCATCCATGTTACTCCCCATGAGTCACGCACACATAAACTCTCAGTGCACAAGATGCAAGAAAACACCACATAGCAAGCAGCTGAATCAGCCTCTCCTTTTAGGCCTCATATTTGCCCATGAAAATAGTGAATATTGAGACAGGACTATTCCAACTGTCATCTACAGCTCTTTGTTAGTGATAAGAAAGGAAATTTTCTTCACTTGGAAATTCCATTTTTTGTGCCAACAGCTGCATTGGTTCCTCTGCTGCTGTCAATAACTGTGTTCACTTTGGACCTTTCTAACACAGCATTTCAGAAACTGTTTGCTGCTCCTCAGCCCACATTAGAGTAACTCCATCTGTAGGGCTATGGCACCTGGAGGAGACAGCATTTTTGTATTACTGTCCTCTAAATTAGTTTGTAACGTGGACAAGTGAAATCACAGGGGCAATTAAGAAGCAGAAGTACCTGTGTTCAGAGATTCAGGTCCTTAAAGCTTTAATCTACAGATGCTAGAGAACAAGGCAGAGAGGCAGTGCTGGGATGTGGCTCACAGGAGCCTTTACCTTCTGGATGGCTGATGGACGAACACTGGGATGTGCCTTTCCTTGCTCTCACAGCCTACAGTGGATGGTGCCCCAGCAACGCTCACCTCATTGCCCTGCTCTGCCCACAGTCCCCGAGTGTCAACACAGCTCCTTTCTCCCTCTCCATGGTTGCATCTCCTCCTGCCTGCTTGGTCCTCTAAGCCTCTGCCCCCCTCCCTCCCTGTGGTGAGGTATTCCCACAGTCCTACCTGAGGGACTCCATAAAACAAATTCCTCTTCTCAGTCCAAGTCAACCTGCATGGCCCCAAACAGCACCCACAGCCTCCAGGAGGAGGCTGAGTGAAGCAGGGGGGAGATATCCCCTGGCACTGGTCAGCAATAGCACCGTGAAACCACTGGAGCCCAGGCTGGCCAAGCCCTTGGGGCTGGCAGCTGGCAGCAGTTACCTCAGGGTGTGGAGGGCAGAGAGGCAGCCCAGGGCCAGGTGAATGCCTCAGCCCACTCCCAGCTGTGGAGATGAGTTTCCACATCATTCACCTCATCCCTGCACAAGCAGCAAATTTTCGATGGTGCCCCCAAGGGAAGAGGGGTCATCTGTCCTGTACTACACCCATAGCTGGGGGAGACAGGAGACAAGTCCCTCAGAGAAGCCAGACAGCTGCTGTGGCAATGGGGGGAGCCTGGGAGCACAGGGGGTCCCCACGAGCGAGAGGGGCTGTATCTCATTGCAGGAGCAATCAATAGGGCTGTAATTGCCACTGCTGCTGTTTGGTGCTGCGAAACAGGGGAGTGCAGCTTTGTGCCCCTTCTCCCATTGAGGATGCAGCTCTGCAAAACTACTCCTCTCATCCTTCTTTACATATTTATTACAACTCTTTAGACTGATCCATGCAAACTAAAGGAAAGCGACCAATGGAAAGGGGCCGGCTTGTGCCAGCAATCCCCAGACTGTCAAGCGATCACTGAAGATTGGACAGGTCCTGATGAAATAAATGTTGGCTGCTGACTCTTCCAATTTTGCAACACTCCTCTGTGTCACTGGAGCAGCCTTGTCCAAGATTGAGATATTTGCAAACTGTCATCTTTCATAAATATCTGCCTTGAGTGACACTTTGCCCCCCTCCATTTCCCTTTGAAATGTACCTAGCTGGCACGGAGCCTGCGGGATTTCATTGCTTGTGATAGGTGATTAGCAAAGAGATGATTTCCTCCTCCCTCCCCCTCCTCCCCTCTGCCAAAGGGCTGAGTGACAGGTCCAAAAGGCGAAAGGCAGACTGGGGAAGCAAATCTGCCAGAGGCAGAAGTGATGACACTCCGAAAACACTTCATTCATCTTGCCAAATTACAGGCTGGGCTGGGGACTGATGGAGACTGGAGGCGGAGGGGGGGAGATAATCTCCTGCCTTTGCCTTGCATGTTCTGCACTCAAAAACATTGCAAAGAAGCTCCTGGAGCTTGAGGGATGCACCCCAAACCCCAGCAATTTCTGCTCTGTAATGCTCCCAGGCGAGCTGCTACCTGGCTCCACTCACAGCCTCGTGACGAGGCGCATTAAAAGTGTCGTAGTCATGGATGTCAGATCCCTTCAGCTCCCACAGGCTCCCTGCCTAGACGTCAACAACTGGGGCTGAGAGGGAATTTCAAACAGCAAAATCAAGTAAGAAGTGTCTGGGCCTCCCAGACAGCGGAGCTGGTACCACCTGCACAGCCTCCTCCTAATTTATCTGGTGGGGAGCTGCTCAGAGAGCAAACCAGGTATTTGCGGTTGAGAGTTTCCTGGGTCTGTTTTGGGAAGTTTCCAGCCTTTGAGAGGGTAATTTGGGAATGAACACAGGTGTGAGCCACTGATTATGTTGGTTCTCCATGAGCTGGGATGTCTTCTGAGCAACAGCAAAAAGTAATTGTGTCTTTGAACAAAGTTCTGCACAAAACTTCATTTTTTGAGAAGAATACTGATTTGGAATGAGAAATCCATTAAAATTTGTTTTCTTTTCTTTTCTTTTCTTTTTTTTTTTTTTCTCCTCAAAACATTATCTAAGGAATGGCTTGATTTGGGCTTTTTAATTTAGGGGATTTTTTTTTTCAGTTTCTGGGTTTGAAGTGGATGTCTGTCTCAAATGTAATTACTTTTTTTTTTTCTTTTTTCCACCTTACATTTAATGGTTTAACATTGAAATGTTTCAGCCTTTCCAATTAACTACTTCAACCCAAAGTATTTTGCCTGAATTCTCAACATGCCCCAAGTCTACTCTATTTGCATTCTCAGACTTGACATTTCCTTTTAACAGCGAGAGTGCTAACAAAGGAAATTGGACATTGTAAGCAGTGATCATTGAATCTTAAATTCACTTTTCCAACTGAAGAGCAAGTCAGTTATTTCAGCTGGTGCAATTCAAAGTCTCTCTCTTCTGTCATCCTGAAGTACTTCAAGAGATACACAAACCACTCCTGAAGAATGAGAAAGAATGATTTTACATTTAATAATACATGAGTTTTTCGTTGCATGTCAAAGGGAGAACACCAGATTCTGGTCTCTTCTAGGCTAGTCTAAGGCCTAGGGTGCACTCAAACACAGATTTAGTGCTGTTGTAAAAAGTTACTTGAATTTTGTTGTATCAGAACTTACAGCTCAAATAGATGCTGATGTCACTTTTCATTTTCACTTGTGTAAATGAATTCTTGGCTGGCTTTCTGTGGTATCATTGCTCAATGGTATCTCTCAGGATACAGTGAAAATTGGGCTCAGGCCATAATAAAGTGTATTTCTAACAACAAAAATAGATGCCTTATACATTACTGAGTGAAGTGTCTACTCTGGACAGGAGAAATATCACCTAAAATGGTCCTTAGCTAATCCTCCCAGAATCAAAACTGTCAGGGCTGGAAATGATGAACTGCACTGTCTACCCTGGAACTGTTTGATACAAGCATGTTCATTAGGCATTTATTTACTTAATTCTAGTCAGCAGAAGTCATTCTGAAGAACATAAAAATTCTCTAACAATTGAATCCGAACATAACATGGTTCTCTATTTCTCTTGAACACTAGAGATGTGCACAACTGGGCCTCAGAATCTACATTTCTCAGAATGTTTCCAACTGCTGGGTGCCCTATATACCAGTGCTTAATACTGTCAGCTGGAAAAGACATTTCAAGACAAGAAAATTATTAGATTTTTTTCCTTATTATATGAGCTTTTGCTTCTAAATGGGAAATGCTGGAAAATGACCATCATTTGTTGTTGGAACTGGGGAGTACCATCTAACAAGAAAATGAAGCACAGGAAGGATCAAAGTGAGCCAACCCTTTCTGGTAGACCTCACTGCTAAAAAGTGTGCAAAAAAAATTCTGATTTATTTTGAGAAGTTCTGTTCTGTCATCAATAAGCAATTTACAACTTCATACATCTAATTGGATATCTCATACAGCGTGAGGTAGGCTGGTGTAGCAATGTAACATCCCTTCCCCTTCAGACCGAGAAACCTGGTAAGGGAAATTAAAATGAGTTTCTCAAGGACAAACACTGACTTGGTGATGGAACGGAGATTAAAACCTGGGGGCTCTTTGTCTCCCTGCAACCACCTCACTGCTTTATACGTGTTTGCCCACACCCAGATCTGCAGCCACACAGACAAACAACAGAAAAAAACAGCAGAGGGAGGGAGAGTCTGAATAAGCAAACCTGCATGTCAGCACATGGACAAATAACCCAGCTCTGCACCTACAGAGGAGTTCAGGTGAAGCTGAAGCACCTCCCTCAGCAATCACAATTAAAAGTAAAAACCCTTCTCAGCTGTCCCTGTAGCTTAATTATTTTCCCCTGAAAAATCAGAATGAGAGAGAGAAGGGATTCCTCACCCAGCGTGCTTTAGGGTGTTGGGGGCTTTCTCTGGGGAGTAGGAGCTGTGATACCCAGCAGTGAGAGCAGCTCAGGTGAGCGGTGCTGCCAGCAGAAGAGCAGCTCAGGCTGCTGCTCTCACCTCCTTGGAGCTGCGGATCTGTAGAGAGGAGCAGGACTCGTACATCCCTTCAGGATTCCCCAGGGGTCATCTCCAAGGGTTTCTTAGCCATACCCTGATGTTAGATGGCTCTGCATCAAGGCAGTGAGGTGTCTAAAGATTGTAGTGGATGTTATTTCTGGAGATAAGGAGAAAGTGATAAATGCTACATATGTGAGCATGAGACGTGGAGTAACCCATCTGGCCACCTACAAACACATGTGTTGTACCCATGACAAGTTAATTGTGCATTAATCAGGATATAATCTCATACTGCTAATGCAAGTCATGATGTAATTTTACCTTTACTACTTATACAACTATGGCCATTATTATCCTGTTATAAATTGTATCACTTCAGACTGATGAATGACACTAGTTAATGCCTCTCTACCTCATTTGTTATTTCACAGGGTGATGTAGCATTACTTTGATTTGGTTTTTACCCAGGGAAGCTGCCTTCGAGTTGTCTTTACTGGACTCTTCCAGAACATTTGCAACAGAAGAAAAAAAAAAGAATTTGGTATTTTTTTAAATCAAAAAATATAAAGGGGGAGATTCTACCAGAGACAGTTTTTTGCTTTTGTTAGGATACTTACTCCTTTCCAGTGAGCCCAGCTCTGAGCAGAAACAGAGATGCTTCAAGCAGCAATAACCAAAAATGCTGACTTGGAATTTAACACACATTCAGCCACATTTGGCCTTCCCCATGTTTGATGCAAGAATAAATAAATGCACATCCACACCACTCCCACAAGATGCACATAGGCCCACTTGCTCAGTGGCAAACAATTTAGCTGTGGCTAAGGAAGAAAAATGTCTGTGCTGGAATTACACAGATGCATTTTTTTTTGGCTTTTGAAACTCACCTCTTTGCCTGCACACCTGTGTGTCTGACCCTTACATCTTGAAGCTTTTAAAAGTTCTGGGTGGTGGTTGTAGAACACTTTTTTTTGGTGACAAACAGGAAAATGCAGAGAGGGGACAGAGAGGTAGAATGAGTTATTTTTCTAATGTTTTCCATTAAGCAGCAGCTGCTGTTTCCAAGCTGTCAGCTCTGTTGCCAGGGTGATTTTGTGCGCATGGCACAGAGTGGGGCTGGTGGGTTCAGCTCATCCACCCTCCTGCCTGCGAATGTCACTGCACCAGTGAACTCCTGGATGAGCAAACCCCTTCCTCTGACTCTGGTGGGAATCAGGCTGCAGGAGCAGAACTCCTTGCTAAGGTCATTCAGCACTGCTCTTCCACACTGGCAGAGTCTTGTCCTCTCCCTTCCCCTGAAGTGGAACATATGAAACATTTCATTTTGACATTTTAAATTTCACATAGAGTTCTTGGTCTTCTCCTCAAAGGACACAATAGATAACCTAATTAAGATCTTAAATATTTCAGGCAGTGGCAGCAAACACAGCCAACAAACCAAAACCAATAATTAAGTGTCTGCACAATGCTGATCAGTGGCTTCAGTAGAACAGCTTCTCCTCTAAATATCGTGCAAGGGTTAAAGAACTTTTTTGAACTACACAGAGGACAACGGAGTTGTTTTGCACAGAGAAGTGTCTACACAGAAACTAGGGGCTAATTTTGCTCCAATATTAAACTCAGTTTGCCTTCCAAAGTGCAACATTTTTCCAGTCTATAAGGCAGGACTCCAAGACAGGGAGAGCACCTTATTCCATGGTTAGGGCATTATGATAAATTTATGGTTTCTGAGGGTATAATGAACGCAGTAAGAAAGGTAAAACGTTCACAATTCTTTAATATACTGGTAAGAAAACCTTATCAGTTTACTGGAGAATCACAAATGGCAACAGGTCAGATCAAATTTCTCATGTGGCATAAAAATCATAAATGCAATTCCCAGGGCTACCTCAACTTTAATAAAATGAAGTCATCCATGTGTTGCTTTGTATTAATATTGCAACTAGGTTTAAGCATATATGAGCCATGGTTTTTCCTCAAGTGTTAAATCAAATTGAATCACAGGTTTTTATGAGTGATAAAATGATAATAGACCAGATCTGGTCAGCTAGGATAATAACTCGATTCAGTACTTTGGATGTAAGTGTTTAAGGTTTCCACAATAAAACTGTAATGTTATACCCTAAAGTGTGTTAATAACATTAAGTGATGTAACAGTGAAAGCGAACTGACAGAATGTAATACCCACGGGGCCGTCATAATAGAAATAATTTATAATGTAACAGCAATAAAATCTTTAATGTTATCTCAATCCAGTCCTGTCCCCAAGTCTGGGGTTTCATATTACACGTGATTTTTTTTCTATGCATTTAAGTGTTAACTTAAAATTATTAAGAAAATGGTTTTCAAATTGGAAGAGCTTTTCAAAGTTGCTGACCTGATAATAATATTATTAACTCTTTCCTTCCTACCAAATTACCATGTGGCCAATAGCTGATATAAAAGGAGGTACATCTTTTTTGCTTCCATTTTTTTTTCCTTTCGAAAGCAATTTACAGCAATCAAGGAAAAGGCAGGACTACCACACTACATGAAAGAGGTATCCCATCCTCACCATTCTCACATCTAAACACAAGCCCAGACCACTCTGTGAAAGAGTCTGAACAAAGACCCAGTAAATGTCACCACACCATAAACACAATGTTCATGTCTGTGGCTTCTTACAGGAGAAAGGGGAAGCCAATGGGGTGTCTTCCATCCTCACTGTGGCAAACCAAAACTTGTCCTGGAAGGGCCTGCTTGGATATTAGCAAATGCCCTTACTGGCAAAATGCTGGGATAAATTCCCTGGAGGGCCCATGGGATCCTTTACACTCAGATCTGTAAGAACAGAACTGATCAAACATCTCTAAGATGTGGACATAATGTGTTTTATGCAATCTATTAACAGAGAGGTAGATCAGAGAATCTCATGCACATGACAAAGTCATTTCCTCCATCTCATACAGCATAAATATGTTTCCTGGAATCTCAATATGGACTGATGTTTAGCATCTCTTAAGACAGTGGTCTTTAGGAGATAAAGAGCTTTTTTGCTTGTTATTCTCTTCAAAACATATGAAAGGAAATAACTGGACAGACAGGTGCACAGATCTTGCAAAACGTGTGTGGAAACATAACATTTAGAAGTAAGCCAAAAACAATCTTTAATACTTAAACCAAGATTTATTTGTTTCAAGGTAAGGCATAGTTTTAGTCCTTCTTCCTGATCAAATTGCTTGCTAAGAATATTGACTGTTTCAGGCAGGAATGCTGAGGGCTTTCCATAATGTATGCCATGCCTCAGAGGAGCCAAACCAGAATAAATTCAGCATCTGAATTCTCTTGCAAACCCATCCAACCCAAGACTAATAACCTGTGCCTTTAGAAAATACTCCAGCATCAGACATACAAGATAGTTATTGTGCAATTAAGAAAAATCCTCTGACTCTCAGGTTCTCTCTGGACTCACCAGGGAATGCAGAAAAAAATAACTGGAACTGAACAAAGAAGCAGCTTATCATCTTGAAATATGCCGGGTTAATCGTCCCTTTAAAAGCAAATGTATTAGGAAAACATTAGATCCTTAGCCCTCTGTGACATAATTACACAGGCTTCTGATTAAACAGAGGCTCTCGTTAAGTAAAACATTTTATTTTAGTTTCTTGTTGGTTGTTGGTATTATTGGGCTTCCTGCCCAATTCCAGCCAGGCTACCATATGAACAGTGAAAACAGCCAACATTGTTAATACAATAACAACAACAACAACACTTGGCACTTCCAGAATTCCCCTGATCTCAACATCTTACAGCAATTTACAGATATTGCTTGGGTGCACCATGTGACAAAGTGGTGGAGCAGGTAAGATTGACCATGCTTATTTTACAGATGGCTAAAGCAGGGCAGAGAGGGGTTCACCTGGCTTTCCATGGCTGCTAGAAAGTCAGTGGTAAGATCCAGAAGTCCTGAGGAGAAAACCACTTGGAATTACTGTTTCAACAACGAGTGAACTTTTTTCCTGCCTCCTTAATTGCTGTTGTTCTTTACGGGTTCCTTGTAGCAGAAAAGGACTTGTGCTGTGAAAGATCAAGAAGGGATGCAAATCATACTGAAAAGGCAATTAAGCATTGTTTATTGTTTTTAGTTTAAGAAAGCCTGGTACAATTTCTCTCCAAAGTAGATTTGGGGTGGTTTATATAAAGCAGTAAGGACCTGGTTTTGGCCAGCTAAGATGTAAAGTTTGCACTGTGGGTTAAAGAAGTAAGTAACAGAGGGATGTTTTAGTTTCTAGATCACCAAATCTGGCCCTTAAACACATGTAAAGAGGCTTCTTTGCAGAGCTTCCAGTGATGGGAATATAGGAAGAAAATTTTGCAGGGGATAAGGGGTACATTTATAAATGCACAACTTCTGAGTTGCCAACAACACTGAACTTTTGTCCTCCCATAATTCTGATCCATCCTTGGCAAAGATACTCCTGCAGTGGCTGTGAAGGGGGTTCTGCTAGACTAGAATGGATTTATGCAGCCAAACTTACAAAAAAAGGCTCCAGTCTTCAGCCTGAGAAAGGTTGAATCAACTTTTGTCCTGCATCTGAAAGCACCTCAGATGTTGAAGGCTGAGCAGTGCTTACGTTTGCTGATCATGGTATGGATACAGAAGGAAAGTTTTGCAGAATACAGAGTTTCCCTTCACACAGAGAGGGTTTAATCCCTAAGATTAATAAATACTTCTCAGTGGTGAGCTTGCTAGTAAGGAGAGTCACTGCTGATTTGCCAGATTTCTGCCATAGCCAAGTAATTCTTTTTATCTTTAGCCTAAAAGAGAGAACTTTGATATATAGGAGTATGAAGTGTTAACCTCCTCTTAGGCAGTGAGATTTAGAAAAAAAATCTCATGCAGTGCATATAAATATCATCTGTATCCAGATTCCACCAGTGTGGATTGTAATTGGCACTGCTGTGAATTATCTGTTACTGATACACACCAACACCCCCTGATTTGTAAGCTCAGGTGCCCCTTCCTGGCTGCAAAAATAAAACCATAACACCTACATTAATGGAGTCAGTATCAGAACAAGCTTTTAGGTCTGGGTGCATGTATTACAAGAGTAACAGAGGTGGAAACCTGCTTGTCACTTATTCAGCTGCATATGAACAACTGGCTTCAAAAGAAACTCAGGAGTGAAAGATTAAAGGGAAGATGACCATGAACTCTCCTTTCCCCAGAGAAGTTCAAAGCTTCCTGATTTAGGCTCTTATCGCACTATAAAGAGGGGAAGCAAGGAAGATAAAAATTTAAAAATAAATGATCTTTAAGAAATTATCCTCATCTGAGTGTCCTCCAATATGTCTGGTCCTCTAAGTGTTAAGTGAATTGTAACTAGATCCTAGGGAGACAGTTGCAACCTGGTTATCAGTGGCAGTAAATGGAAGATAATAGCCCCACTAGAGAGTTATGAAATGGCTTGTCTTTGAGCTGCCAAAGTGTTTAGGCTCTCTTTTATTATATTCACAGCAGTAATCCGATATGTCCTGACTTCTGTCATCTGTATGTAATGCTTATCAACTCTCTGCCAGTGATTCACCCCCTTGTCAGGGACAATTATTCCTCAAAGTGCTGAGGTTACGACTGAAGCAATATTATGACTGGAAAGAAAATATGAAAGGTGCAGCACATCACAGCGAGCAATCTTGAAGCTGACGTCAAATTGGAGGAGAACATTGTTGATAAAAAAATAAGGCATAACAGGAGTGTAGCACTGCTGCTCCCATAGCACTCCCAAGCTCTGCTGAGGTCATGCACACCTATGACGATGGTGATGGAAGATTTTCCCATTATTTTAGTGGAGCTAGGTTTCCATACTTCTCTGGTCAGGTGTCTCTCTCAATTTCTGTTCTTTGTCCCCATTTAAAGCCACTTAAAACTAAAGAGGCAGAGTGTGTTCTGTCCCTCTACATCTGCAGACAGGAGTTCAGCCCAGGAAATTCATTTTCCTCCAGAGGATCATAAAATGAAAAGCATAATCTAAGGGACAGAGGGCTCAATTTGCAGTTTTCAAGTTGCCTGAAATTACAGTAATGCCTGTGGTGAAATTCTGATCCAAGCACTTTCAGACCAACCTGTTCCATCACTCTTTTAGAGGGCTCAGGCAAAACCCAAGTAAATTTTGATCCTTAGCTTGTGACTAGGGGAGAGCTCTGGGGATGCTAAAGTCAGCGTCCTGGCACCCTGAGGACAGTGCTGGAGAGCAGAAGGAAACCTGGGATCAGGGCACAGCCTCGGAGCACCAGAAGCTCAAGGCCATTGGGAGAGTGAGTGGCTGTGGCATTTCTTTGTCTCCTCTCACAGCAAGGGGGTGACTGTGGCTTGGGAGCTTTGTCAAGGGCAGTGAGGAAAAGCAGCTGGTCAGTGAACATAATGGTGGAGACAGGGAGGCCAAAGAGGGGTGGCAGATGGTCCCAGGGGCCATCCAGCTGACCAACAGCAGCACCTATGCCCTGCATGCACATGTGGCACCAGTCCAGGACGGGTTCTTAGGTGTCAGCCAGCACATAATTCACTGGATGGAGGGTTTCAGCCCACAGAGTAACAGCAGTGGAGGAAAACAATACCTCTCTGTGGTGTTTTGATAGTTCTTGGGCTCTGCAAGTACAGTGCAAACTCTGTACTCCAGTCCCTTGTGCAAATGGGGGGTTGAGTGAGGCCATTTCCCTGCTTAGAGGGTCATGTGGGTCCCATTGCAAGGTCAGGGAGGGTCCAATGTGAAGGCAAAACAAGTGGGGTTGGAACACGGGAGGAGGGAGGAGGCACCCAGGGCTGAAAATGATGCCCCAAATCAGCTGTCTCAAGTCAGAAAGTGGAGTCACTTCTGTGGGCACAGAGCTGGGTGCAAGCCAGGTCCCCTGTAAGGTTTGGTGCTGCCACTGGTGCTGGGATGTTTGGTGCTTCCTGCCCAGGCACCAACAGGAGCCCACAGGGGTCCCAAGGGTCAGGAGCAGCAGGGTCAGCTGTGCTTCCATTGGGAGGGAAACAGCCTCCAAAAGCACCGAGGAGAGGGAATGAATCACTGTGCCTTGTCTAATATATTGCAGTAATGTAATATAACAGCAATAACCCCCAGAGTACCATCTGGTGAACTTGTGACTAAACACAGCTTGTTTTGCTCAAGGCACACAAGCAGTGGACAAGTATATATTTTATTCCTCTGCTTCACCCTGCCTAAGCACAAGCAGTAGCAAAACTATTTCTGGGAATTTTAGACCATCTACAAATCAGAGCTGCAAGCAGTTATTTCTCCCCTCTGAAGCACACAGGCAGCTCGCTCTGCAGGAGGGTGCTCAGCAGCATAAACTCCTGAGTCCCAGTTATGGCCACCAAAGTAGACAGAGACCCAATCTCAGCTGTTCACTCCGTGTTTCTGATGCTGCAAAATTCCCCGTTAAAGTCCTGTGGATGTTCCAGGTGATATTTCCCAGGGATGCAGGAGGCCTGACTGACCCATGAAGAATATTGGTGAGTAGTTGCTCTGACCTTGGTCAGAGTTAATCCTGCAGGAATGAAAAGGTTCAGATTTCAGCAGTCACTGGAAGAAAAGGGAAGAGAGGAGGAGCAGCCCCCTACTAACATAAAGACATGACCAGTGGCTCTGCCATCAGTTACAGCACTGCTTGCATTTGGCATTATATTATGAAAATATCTGTTCAGAGCGGAAGATGAGATCAAAGGCAACATTTCCGTAGCGATGACTTTGGCTCCACTTCACTCTGCTCCCTCTCCTCCTCCCGTCCTTCGCGTTTCAAGGCTCCTGCTCTATTCATCCGCTCTGTGCCACCCCAGGTTTATAACATCACATCAGCAGCAGCACTAATAACCCGTGATTCTTTCCCCCTATTGTGTTTGTCAGAGTCAGTAATCTGGGCACTACGGTGGCGCAGCGCTGAAAAGCTACCGCGTGTTCCTATAGCAACCAACTAATCCACAGGTGGAAGGTGATTGGGCACCTTTTGCACCGGAACAATAATTTGAAAGATCTTTTTCAGTGTGCTGTTCTGCAGCATGAGTTCATTGTACTGCAACCCACCACGAATCATTATAAGCTGTCAGAGAAATGCAGCCGTGGCCGCACAAATCACGGCGAGGAGAGACGACGTTTTCCAGCAACGAGCCCTTGAAATATTTCACAGCAGGTTAAGAGGCCAAATTGTGTATGGCGAGATGTATTGTACAGGATAAAACAAAGAGCTTGTATAATAAGCCAATGCTGACAGTCTCCAAGTCAGGGAATCCCAGTGAAGTGTAAGGCTGTGCATGAATATGAGTTTTCCTGAGCTGTGGAAGGAAAACAGCCACAATAAAAGAAAGTGCTGGGCAGAGCTCCCACATTCGACTCTTCCAAAACCAATTACTCCCACCTGGCTATTCCCATTTCTCCTAAAACTTCTCCTGTTACAGAAGAGAATTTAATATTCTTTAATTGAAACCTCTAATTTAAGTAATTTCCTTGCTATCCTCAAAGTCTGAAATCCTGGCCTGGACTTTGACAGGGTGATTAGGTATTGCAGAAGTCTCAAATTTTTGGCTACCCAAAGTCAAACTAAGAAAACTTTCAAACATAAACAACACTTTTCTTCTAAAAGTCAGGCCTCTTTCTCACAGTTAAGTGGTTTGAACTTGAGGCAGGGAGTGATCTTCCCTGCCCATGGCAGGGGGCTTGGAATGAGATGATCTTTAAGCTGACTTCTAACCCAAACCATTCTAGGTTTCCCTGATCTTTCCAAGTAAACCAGCCCAATCCATGGAGTAAGTGTAGCATAGGCCATGAGAGAACAAATATCTTCATACCAGTCTCAAGCAACATTCCCTCTTATTTGCAGCCTATGTCTGATTTCTACCTTTTTTTTTTTTTTTTAAACTGGAGCAGAAATAGTAAATAGAGATAGAAGCCTCTTTAAAGCTCAGTTGTAGGAGCAGATGCATTCCTCATACAGCCACTTCAGTGGAAGGTGAGAGCAGGTCATGGCAATGATGTAACAGGCCCTGTCACAGGAAGGCAAAAAGGAAATCTGTTCAAAACTTCAATAAGAAGAGAGAAATAGCACAAGTGCTTCTTTACCTCAATTTAATCACATTGCAGAAAGAATGTCTTTATTAAGTGCCTGGGCTTAATAAACATGTCAAAAACTCTCATTGCATAAATCAGCTCTTTCAAGATTTTTTGGGGCAATAGAGGAGAAAACTTAAAAAACAGAGAGCAAACAGAAGTTCAGTTATTAGGTTATGACTTCCAAGGCTGCAGCTTCAAAAGCTTCCCTACATTTACTGGCCAAAGGCTCCAACCTGGGATGCTTCCATCTAAAGCAAATCTCCTAAGCATGAGACAATGAAGTCAGTGTCTCATTTACAGCTGAAGAGTTTTATGAAGCAACGTGTCCACTGAAAGCTGAATCAACAAACAAACAGTACAGAACAGATACTGCCTTTATGACCTAATTGTTTTCCTCATCCCAAAGTAGAATGAATAAAATGGATGAGGCAGGTTCACATACTCAACCCAAACTGACAGAAGAAGAGCTTGGATGGGGTCTAGGACACCCCCCCGGGATATTATTAGATTATTGAATGTTCTACAGCAAATATCAGTGTCTTCCTCTTTCTTCCCTCTCCTGCCTTTCCACCTACCTTATAAATCAGGAAATTTTCCCAAGGAAAGTTAAACAGTCAAGTATCTCAGAAATTTCTTAACAAACAATTTCCAGAAAAACATTAAAAACTTTTGACCATCTTTAATTGTGAAATGTATTGATTGTTCTTCTCAAGTAATTCATGCCTTAAAATGACATATTTTTGTTCCCTTATGATGACTTGGATAGATAGCATTGTTTTTCTTTCCAAAGCACATCAAAGAGCCCAAATTTTGGCAGGCTTTCTGTTTTCTTTAAAAAAAGAAGAGGGGGGAAAGAAAGAAAAACATCAGCAAAACAAAGCTAAGAATAACTGCTCTTTTCTGAAGAGTTGTGGGCTTCTTCACTTCCAGATCCATGTCATGGTGCTCACTTCAGGGAGCTGCTGAGGCACAGAGCCTGGAGGTGGGGAGGAGGAGAGGAATGGAAAGATCAGAGAATTGGCACGGGACACAGAGCCTTTTTCCTCTTGATGTTCAGGCTGAATCTGGACAAAGTCAGTCAGAACCCAGTGTCATCATGAGTTTTAAACACTTTCATGGGCCATGCAAGGTCACACTGTAGCCTCCAACACAGGGGACAAGTTTCCACATATCTACAGCTGGTACTTCATCGGCAGCTCTGGTGACAGCTGGTCTCCAGTTTGTAGCATCTCCATTTTGCAAGTGAATAAATTCTGCAAATTGGCTGGATTTGGGTTAATCATGGCCTCTTCCTTTCAGGACAAGGAATGCACATAAAGTACTGAGAGAGCTGAGTACCTCCCCTTTCTGCCCAAATGTTCAGAGGAAGCAGGTTGGTATTGCTGCAGAAAGGTTTTCAATTTGGAGTGTTTTTGCCCCTGGACTAATTTTTCTTGATTTCCTTTCTCAGTCAGTGGTTATGATTTATTTATCACAGACCTGCACTCCTGTGGCAGGATCTGATGTCTGTGCTATTGGTAAAATATCATGCACTATTGCCAGATGTTAAATATGAAGGAATAATGTCAAAACAATGCAAAAGAAATACCACCAGCTCTGTGAAGCAACTTTTATCTTGATTTACTGTGTAACTTGGCTTTACTGGTGTTAGATTATTTTCAGGCTTAAAATTCTCCTGGTGATTGTGGAACAAGTGGCAGAGTTTCCAAAGCTTCCCAAGCAGAGCTGCTTTGCTCTGAATCAAGAATAAGATATGAGGAAAGAGCAGGAAAAGAAGTGGAGATAATCGGAGGGAAATGCCAGCACTGCCTGCTTTATCACCCAAAATGTGCTGTCACACTGAGCTGAAACGTGCAAACCTTCCCCACCATGGCCTGCTCCAGGGTAAAAACTACTTTTGGCTTTATGGGACTTTTAATGGACTGCTCTCATCCAACAGTTCAGACACAGGGCTGCAGGAACAGGCAGTGCATGGCATTTCTGGAAAAGGGTACAAAATCCCTGCAGCGTGGTGTGGAGCTGCACCCCGGCCCAGTTCACATCATGCCCACACTTGGAGGAAGGAGCAGAAAGGCACAGTGACAGGGCAGCTGATAGAAAACCCACTGAACTTCTCAGCTGGGTGTGATAAACAAAAGTGCATCACTTGGCTAACTTGTAAATGACTGGGGCAAAGAATACGTCCTCAGGATCAGGATGACAGGGTTCACTGCTAGAACAAATCACACAATATGTGAAGTTAGACTGTGACCTATTGCTTGGTACAATTATCTGACCTCCAAACAAAGCCTGGTGAAGATGGCAGCGATCCTGCATATAAAACAGAGCCTGGTGGAAAGTTGCTATTCTTCAAACCCACATCTAGACATCTTTCAAGTGATTTCAGAATTTAGGGTGAAAGTGGATCTTGGACCTTTTTTAAAAAAGCCATTTCAAATCCTCATTCATATCATAAATGCTTTTTTCTCCTTTTTTCTGCAGGCCACTGAAATCTCTGGGGCCATGACATTGTCTGGCACTGAATGCAGCCCCTTTTTATCATTATAAAGAAATAATGAAAGCATATGGTGGAGAGGCACTCATATTTCAGTGTATGGTGCCTTCTTCCTTCTCCATAACCAAGCACTGAAGAATATATACTATGATGAGAACATTAAATATTTCCAATAGACTAACAGAAAATTCCTAATAATTCAAAGTCATCCCTGCTGCCTAGCTTGATTGTAAGTTCAAAGTAAAAGAAACCAAACATATCCTCACTTTTGTGCATCAAACATCAGCAAGTGACCTGTATTTTATTACAGTACACAGCTGTTTTATCACATAAGTAAATAAATCACCATTGAACCAACTTTGGGAACGAAGATTTTGAATAATAACACAATTAAGTTTTCCCACAAAGTCCAAATAGCCCACTTGCTCATAGTTGCTACAAGCTGTGATTCCCACGTGAAAGATATCAACTTATTTCCTTTTCCTGTCAATCATCGGTACCAAGTGGGGCCCTGGTATGTCAGGTCATGACCTTTCACTCTGGGCATGAGCCTGAAAGCCACTAGTGAATCAACTAGTTTAATTATTTAGGCTGTTTTTAATAAATATAAAAATGTGGCCTTAAATTTTTCACATGCTTGTTCAGTTTGGGCTTTCAAGGACCTCTCATCGGGCCCACCAGCCTGAAAGTGGGCTCTTATTGGTAGGAAATCAGTCAATTAATAACCAAATCCAGCTTTTGGAAGAAGGTTTATTTTGTTGATTTTGAGCTTCCTGGCTTGGGTGTCACTTGCTTGTTGGTTTAGAGGACAGGCTTTTTGTTATCTTTTTTTTAACATAAGACTGTTTTTAATCAACACCAGCGACTGCCTATTTGCCTACCTCCCACAAAATGATCCTTTAATGGAGATGCCAGCATGGGATTCACAGATTTCCATGCATGGTCTATTTTCCACATCCTCTTCATCTATGGGGAAAAAAAGTGAACAGAAAAACAGGAAGGAAGAAATCCAGTGTGGCAAAGTCCATATAAAACAGTTATTTAAAAAATATTTTTGAGTAATGGTGACAGGTTTGCTATTAGGTCCCTCAACAGTGGACAGTTTTATTCTGTTTTAGGTCAAAGTGTGATGACAACCTTTCTTTGCTAAATTTCCTAATAATTTCTTTCAGCTTGTAACTCCCATAATCTAAAAATCTAGGCCTGAACCAAGCTGCTGATTCTGCCCAAGATTCTGCACAAGGAATCTGCAGTACCTGCAGCCATGTCAGTAGAAAACAAGGAGCAACTCTATCCCTGGATGTCAGGGGCAATGATTTATATTCCACAAACCATTCATGCTTATTGCTCAACAAACTTTCCAGCTGGTTGACACAGGACAGAATTAAACTTGAGAAACTAATTGATGGTGTCTTTTTAAAGACTGAGCCTCTGAACTTGGACTGCCAGAGTTAACTTTGCTTCTGAACATTCCTGAAATGTACAGAACTTTCCCAGCATCTCTTAGATTTATTTTGTTCTTCTTTCCCCTGGTGCTCTAAAACTTCTCAAGAAAGTGACTGTGAAGGGCTGTCTCTATTTATAGATGATAAACCCAATTCTTATCTTTCTCCCTCCTCTCCCCCCTGCCATGGTCCTGCATCAAAGATAGGGCTTGGGGAAAGAGAAGAGAGATCCTCTAAGTCTGAATTTTCCAATTCCTCTCATGGGCTGCTGGGTCTGCAGGAAATATCAGCATGCCAAAATTTGCTTTTCTTTCAAGCAGGAGTATTCATCTAAATGATGAAATATATCTCAAAAATGAAACTGCTGCACTGTAGAGATCATCAAAGGTACTTTAATTGAATTATGCTTTGTTTGGGACAGCAGAAAACATTTCATCTCGATATTGTTTGAATTCTTCATCTTGCTTTAATGGCTTCAAGGTGTCCACAATAGCATGTTAGAATTTACAATATAATCAAACAAAAGTCAGCTGAAGCATTCTATTTTTATTGAAGGAAAGTGTCCTTGCCTGATAATGCTGCTCCTCAGCAATTTCAGCAAAATTGCTGTAGTCCAGAGAAATCTTTCCAATTCATCTAAGTCTGCATTCGCTGATGAAAAGCTGCCTCCTAAGACGTTTTCAATCCTCCTCCCTCAAGATGCGCCAGCAGGAGCATGTGTTTATAACATGTGAGCAACCCCCGAATCTCCTGGTGGAGGGCAGATCAAAATCAAAGCATTGATCCGAGGATCCACCCCTTTGAAATCAGATGTGGGAAGATGCTGAGGAGCAGCAGCGGTTCCGGGGGGCTTTGGGAGGGTTCGGAGCGCGCGGCGTCGCCGGGAAGGCGCTGCCGCCTGCTCTTACCTTCTTTAGCTTTTCAAAGGCTGACCTCTCGTGCACCAAGTTCAGCGACATAGCAGTCAACCTATTAATGTCCAAGGAAGCTGTGGACCAAATCAGACAGTTTAAATAACTCAGCTGTGAACACAGAACCCCATTATCATTTCTGTGAGGCCAGTCTGAGCAGCTGATTCATCTCGAGCAGTTTACTCTGGACGAGAGGTCTCCGCTGCATCCATTTTAAGTTTTAAATCAGATGAAGGTGAAGAACTCTGCACTCAGACACTGTGTTGGGAGGTGCCATATAAAAGGACAGACAGGCAGAGAGGCTGGTATGAAAGGCCCTTATTTCCCATCATATATTATTAGCTCTGTTCTGACATGATTGCTGATTTCAGTGGAATAAAAGCATGTAATGAAGTAGAGTTAGGAAACTGTATCGCTTTTATTCCCTTACAGCATACATTTCCCTGGTAAACTTGTCCTGGCTTTGCATGTATCTGATGGGTTTAGTCACAGAAAAGGTGTATTTATCATATATTTCATTACCATGTATTTACAGCACAACCCCTGAGAGGACCTAGCCCAGTTTTAGAAAATGATATGGGTTTCCTGATCCATACTTATTTTCTTCTTCCTTCTCTGGTGGGGAGAGGGGGGGGAGGTCACACCTTTTCTTACAAGGCTCTAAAGGCAGAAAAATGCTTCCACATCTTCAGCAATCTCAGACAGATTGCACTTTTTGCATTCTGCCAAAATATTAACTGGACAGGAAACTTATGTGAGTTTTGAAACCAGCCTGGGAGATGCCAGAAACAACTGCACCTTACAGTTCTCTGACTCTCTTTCAATATGACCATGCAAGGAAATGGCCATTATAGAACAGGAATGATGCAATTGCATTTCTCCTTTTCCCCTGGACTATTATTTCATCTAGTAGGTTGTTGCTTTTTAGACTTTATATGCGCATTCAGCAATTCCATAAATAAGATTTTCATTATCAATGCTGAAATCCCCAACAGTTTTCAGCTCATAATGAGGTTTTCACTGTTCTCAGGCAACACTTGGAAAAGCCTTTTATATGATAAAATGAAGATGTGAGACAGACCGAGCAAGGTGTATGTGTTGCCAAAGGCATTACTTTCAAACAGTCCTCAGTTTCTTCACTCAAACAGGTGGTGATCAGGTTCTAGTAAAAACAGACTTGAAATTATTTCAGTCATCCAGTCACTGGGGAAAAAAAAGAAAAAAAAAAGAAAAGACAAAAATAAAGCTGTTACTATAAGCTTCTTTACAGTCTCCAGAGAGCTTAACATAACATCTTTAGAAGAAATTTGCAAGTATTTCATTGATAAATTATGGCTTCCTGTAGGATGTCTCTAATAGTCACCCCCTCTTCTCTGAAGTTTAAAAATGCTAATGCTTAGGAAGTGTGGAAAAATAAGATCTTCGAAATGACGTAATGAATTGATATATACAGAAAATGGTTTCCAACATTCCTGTACACAAATCCAAGTATTGGTGAAGATAAAGAGCTCCCAGAGTGCTAAGAAAAGGAGATAAAAGACAAGCTCAAGCTGAACTGCAGTATCTGAACAGATTATTTGAGAGTGGAAAGCAAGTGTGGTTCGGATTTTATAACTGCCTCTTTGCCACACAGTGAGAATGAGCTGGGCTCATGTACTAACAGTGAAATGTAGGACCAAATTCTGCAGTGGAAGCCAGTCTTTAGTTGAGGAAGGCAAAATATTTTAAACTTAAGCTAAACTTGCATGCTTAAAAGCCTAATGAGCATTGGAAAGGTCACAAGAAATACAGGAACCTCATGTGACACTATTATGTAGAAAGGTCAGACATTCTCCTTCAATTAAAATTAAGCTGTATTTATATCTTTCATACTTTGCATTAAAAAACAGGGGCTCAGTTCCAGAAGCTGAGAAACTACCAGATCCCTTCTGTATCTGACTTATTTTGAGATGCCAAAATAACCTTGTGGAGTGGGAAGGTGAAGGGGATAAACAGCTTGTGAAAGGCAAAGCAGTCCCATGGCTTTTACCAGAGACTGAAAGTACGGAGGGCCCAGACCCAAGAAAATGTTTGTGCCCATGGAGACTTAAAATAACCACACAGGGCAGCCAGATCCCGGCATTAATGCTGTTTTTGAATGTCTAAAGTCACAGTGAGTTTTATGGCTACGTGCCATGATGCTCTTTGAAGATTTAAGAAGTGTTGCATTTCATTTGAGATAACATGTTTTCGGAGTTGAATGGCAAGTTCCATGAATTCCTCTTGGATAAAATCTGAAGTAAACATCACAAAGTTTTCCATGGGTTTCTCGCAATTTGTTTTGGAGCTTTTGTGTCAAACAGGACTGGGAAATGGCTGGCAATTTTTTATTTCCCTTATTATCCATAGATTTTGAGCATGCAAGTCTAAGCAAGAAATGTTTGGAGAGCACGACTATGCTGCATTTTTTTTCCTGGAATAAGTGGCAGTTTTAATTAAAACAATTATACAAGTCTTTGTTTTCTTCAACTTGTTTGATTTAGTTGGTTTCTTTAGCAACAAACAAAGCTTTCATGGCTTCTTCACGTTTGCACAGAATATTAATGCTGCTGCCTTTGATTTCAGAGTCTTGTAGACTTCAGCAGTCTCTCAGCATCTCAGTGTCTGACACTGCTGAGCTTCTGCGAGCAGCAGAGATGGGGATGTGGATATCCCTGCACGTGGCTCAGGGCAATCCCAAGCACAAATGGGATGGACAGAGGATGGACTGGGAGCAGCTCTGAGGAAAAGAACTTCAATCTGCTGCAGCGAGTCCAGAGGAGGCCACGGAGATGCTCTGAGGGCTGGAGCCCCTCTGCTCTGGAGCCAGGCTGGGAGAGCTGGGGGTGTTCACCTGGAGAAGGCTCCAAAGATAACTTAGAGCCCCTTCCAGTGCCTAAAGGGGCTCCAAGAGAGCTGGAGAGGAACTTTGGACAAAGGATGGAGGCACAGGATAAGGGGGAATGGCTTCATGTGATTCTGTGAGAGGCTCAGTAACCCAGCTGGGCAAAATGGACAGAAAAAGGGTGATCTATTATTGCAAAAAGCTACTTCTGTCTGAGAATTTCAAAATCTGCAATATCAATACCCTCCAAAACCTTCTGATCCACTTTATAGCCATCTCAAAGTTATGGGGGGAAAAAAGATTAGAGTGGTGGTGTTTCTTTTTATCTGTAAAGGTTCTGATTTTCTTCCTTATTTTATTTTTAAACATTTTTGTTTCTCATTGACACATGTATGCCTGTGTTTAAAATATCAATTCATTTATCTTCTGAAATGTTGACACAAAAGATAAGAAGCAGTATAAAAAGAGCTGTTTTAATTTTGGCGCTTTTCAAAAGGAAAGGGAGTTTAAAAATGCATTTCTCTCTGAAAATGTGGGTTCAGATTTTGCCTCACACCCAAAATAAAAGTAACAGTGGTATTTAGTTTTGCATCACTAATTCTGCATGGCTTATCTCAACAGAAAAAGTAAAATAAATGTCTGGGCATGGTGGCTGTGCCCTAGAGGGGATATTTGGGATGCAGTGGGCAGAATGGGACAGGTAGTGCTGGGAGGGTCCAAGTCTGACCAGCATGGAAGGTTCAAATCCATCATGTGCCAGAGAAGGGAGCTAACAGATAAATCTCTTGGTGCCTTAGCTGAAAATCTATCATTTAAAAGATGGGTTTAGTTTGTGCCTGCTGCTGTTCTTAACATACACAGCTAAACCTCTATTTAATTTTTCTTTTTTCTGCTTATCCAGAAATCAGTGCATTTTCCCTTTCTTGAAGCCGTAACTTAATAAAAGCCAAACCATTCCTTTCCAAAGAGTTACAGCTCCTCCCAGATGAGTGCATCTAGGTCAGGTTTCAGCCTGGCATAAATATTTTATGCTTGAGAACGAAAGGTCTGCAGAAAGCGGGGTCCGCACTGGAGCGCCCGCCGCAGCCTCGGCCGAACCAGCACATGCGGGTGCTCGCTTTAATAAAAAACCCCTTAATCTCATTTGGCTCTACCTCACTGGCAGCTTGAAGTACTTGAATCAAACAGTACAGCTGTGAATTGTGACACTGGCTGGATGGAAGCCCAGAAAACTTTTCCCAGAGAAAACCCTTCAGGGAGGAAAAAAAAAAAAAAAAAAAGAAAAGAAAGAGAAAAAGAAAAAGAAGGAGGAGGGAAAAAAGCTTCGACAACTGAAATACAATAGAAGCCAAACACAAAACCCCACAATCAAACCTTGCCCCACTCCAACATGAATCTGAAACAAACCAGGAAACCAAAAGATAGATTGGGCTCTTCTTAAAAAGGTTATTTTGTAAGGTAGAAGGGCCAGCCTGGGCAGCCCTGAGGAATGGCCCCAGCCTGTATTTTCTGCAGTGCAGCAAATAAACAAAACTCAAGCCAAAGCACAGGAAAGCCTGAATTATGCCACCCCTTCAAAATCCATTTAAAAGAAAAGGCAGCTTTGATTTTTGTGAGGAAGAAGAAAAATATCCAGCTGAGGAAATTAAAAGAGGGTTGGAAGCACAAGTGCCATAAAGCAGACCTAGCACAAGTGCGCTTGCAGTATGTATAATCTTATTTTTTCTTGAATCCTGATGACGATACCTTCCCCTAAAGCAGACAAACTGAGCAATATGGAAAAACAAAACAACAAAACCACAGAAAGCGCATCTGAATGGAAGGAAATGTTCTTTTTCAGAAGGCAGCAGCCATACTCTGGAGTCATAAGGTCAAGAGGTGAATTTCTACTGAAGGAAAACATTAGAGCTGGATATTTCTCATCTGTCAGTCCCATTAAATACCATCTTTTAAGGACTCAGGACTGTGCATTGCGCCTTTCTTCAACTTAGCAGGATAATAAAGATTCTGTTGCCTTTTGCAGATGTTTAAAGACATGATGTGAAAGACAAATTCTCCAGCTAAAACCCTCAAGAAATGTCACTTCTGTGTCTTACTGAAGGAGCTCCAGCACATTCTCTACATAAACATCTGCCGGAAACATTTTAAAAAGGAGGCTGTTTAAATAATGGCTTTTGTAGGCTCGGTTGGGTTTTTTTTTTTCCTTCTTTAAAGAAAAGAAAATGAATTTGTGTAAAGTTTCCTCTTCCAAAGCAACTTTCCTTTGCAAACATGCTCCAGCTAGGCTGATCTGAGGGAGCTGTAAAATGAAGAAGAAATGTTGAAAATATTCCTACAAAACATTCTCTATCAATCACACCTCTGAGACAGTCATAAATCAGTGCTTTCTTTGACTTCAGAAAGTTGTTGCTCTTCATTGTTATGCTAACTTGTTTGTGACAATTATAGCAAGGCTCTCTTTACATAATAATTGGATTTTTCTATTAAATTTAACAGACAAGGAAAAAAGAAGGCAAAATAATAACCAACATTCTGTCAAAAGTGGTGCATTTGAGGCATAAACTGAGAAAAGGAAAGAGAATGAAAAGAAATTCAGTTTATAGTCTTTTTACTGTAATTTGACTCCTCGTTCTACGTGACTAACACAAGTCTACCTACACTTCTCCATCTTTAAATGTCTGCCAGAGTGCTGGGCTCTGCAGTAACTGTGCCTGGCTACCAAAATGGATTAAGATTTTGGATGGGTTTGGCTTATTTTATATTCATTAGAAAAAGATCTGCACTTCTGGATGCAGTACTTCTCTTTCAAAGTGTCAGAAATCAGAGATAGTTGGAAACTCCTCCTAGGAAGTCCACCTGTTGCCAGATAAAAGGGTATTTCTTCTAACAATGACTATATATCCATTTTATGAATTGGGGGTGTTGTTTAATGCAGTCTATAAAAAGCTTCATTAAACCCTGCAGATTCCACATTAAAAAAAAAACAAACCAAACTTCCAAGGATTTTGGAAGTGATGCTGTAGGTGTGCAAATGCCATTGGGTGATTAATGTTGTCACTCTAACATATAATGATGTAGGGAGAGCTTTCACAAGAAATTTTATTATGTAGAATATGGTTTTCAGATTAACATCAGCATCCTGAAGACTGCTTCTTCAGGACAGAGATGGAGAATGATGGATCTACAGCAATTTATCTGATAAGCAGTCCAGAACTCCCATCTCCTTCACTATGGGACAGTGCAGGGGAAAGGCTGCCAGGCACTGTGGGGAAACAGGGGCAGTAAAAAACAATCTGCTGTAGTAGTAGCAACTAGCCTGGTACAGTGTATTTTACACTCAGGTCAAAATCAGGAGAAAAAACACTGGCTGGAGATCTGTCTGGTGGCATGGCTCAAGCAAGTGATGAGGAAAGAAAAAACTCCTCCTCTTTTGCAGGGCTCAGATCTTTTCCATTACTAATTCCCATCCCTCAGCACCATTTTTATTGTGGATTTACCCACAATATGCATAAAATTTACTTTCAGAAAGGCCTTGATAATTTCTTGGCTTTGGCAAGGTACTCAGATGTAAATGAAACTATTCTGGCAGAGGTATCTCGGAGGGGAAAAAGTTCCAAGAGGCCACAAATTCATTTTTATCCCCTGGTTCTGTCTTCTCCTGGTGCTTGTCACTGATGTCATCATTACCTAAATCTTTATTTCTTGTGCTATGCAGAAAAGGTCCACAGTGTTAAACAACATGCTCTTTCCTTTCTTCCTAAAAACCAAGAGAGGTGAGGACCTGATTTCCTTCTTGTTTAACATCCCTGATTGTTTCATAAAGCTCACTGAGTAAAACTGCTTTCCAAATTTAAATGCAGTAGATGCAGAAAACCATTAATATTTTCCAATTGTTTCTTATCTGTTGGTGATTTCTTTCACAAGTCACTAACAATTGTCCTTCTTGATGATTAGTTGCTATTGTATATCAGCTTGATTTTTGTACTCACAAGCTTTCACAAAAAAGGTTGAAAGTTCAGTTTTTCCCAGTTTTCCCATCATGTAATAAAACATCTTCCATGTGATCTTAGCTCTCAGAATCCCTCCTGACTTTGACTTCACTGCTGGACACAACCTTGTAAAATTTGAAGTTCACTGGGTTTGTAAAGAAATGAATCTCTTTATTTGTGTGTCCCGTACAGATACATCAAGAAGGCTGTGTGATGTGACATCCTCATCCAGCCAGTCAGTCTCATCTAGTCTATATGAAAACTACAAACATCTAATTCAACACTTCCTTTAATGAATCCATTTGCTTTTCTAGAACATGTGTATTTTTGTTTAGTGAATGAAAAATTAAAATAACTATCTAGGTAAGCTTTTACAACATATTCTAGGGTTTAAATGGAAAGATTCATGAACGGTTCTGTGCAGGGGTAACTTAAGTAACAAGGGATAGGGAAATTGATTCATTCTTTCCTATACAGGAGCAAAGAAGTCTTGTCTTTTTAGTAATTTTACTCAAATAGTGATTGCTGATATTTACTCTACACTTCCTCTTAAAAAAACCCTCTAAACTGTACAAATCTCCCAGCCCCACTCTAGCACAGCTGATAGATGCCAGCTGTACTGTAAAATGAGAAGTTTCTGAAGAGACAATGATTATCTGTCAGTGGATAATATCCTGTTCTGAATCACTAATGGCCTCTGCAGGTTCAACGATGGGATATCAGAACAAGCTTTAAGCATGAGCTTAAATATTTGCATGCAGTGAAAGCTGTGTCAGAGAGACGTCTGTATTAAAATATTTGTGATAATGATTTATTTCGAGGACTTTTCTGCAGAGTTTAGTGCCCAATCATTTTGTGGAACATTTTACCATTCTGTGTAAGATCTTAGTAAGTATTTCTGTGTGCAAGCCAGGCAGGGAATATATCTTTTTATTAGGAGAGCTGGTGTGATCTAGACAGGTGTAGTTTGATCTTTCCCACACTGACCTTCACATAACTTCATACCTGACCTGAATGAAGGGCTGTCTCAAGGGTGAGGAACAACTTGCTCATGGAGAAGAAAATGATTGTGCTGCTGAGTTATGTGATGCAGCTTTATAAGATGGAGTGTATTTTGGGTATGTGACTACAAAGCCTCATGGTTTGTCAGCTATGCAGCATATGCAAAGGCCCATTTCATTTACAGAACCCAGGGGTACTCTAGAAAGCCTTCTCTATAAACATGGGTTACAGCCTATTCACAAAGGTGCTGCATTGTTTCTTTTCTTTCATTAACTGCCACTCTAATTGTTAATTTGTGGCTAACATGCAAATAACAGCATTTTATCCCAGTAAGCAAAATTAGAATAGCTTTAGATTTGCACTTGACGCTGTGGGAAGATGCCAAATCCCAAGGGTCGAGTTTGGTTTGCATGTATTTGATTTCCAGAGATCTTTTCAGAGTTGAAAAATAAATATCTCCAAATAGCTGGAGTTCATAGGTTTATTTTACCATAAACAAGTTTGTTTCTTAATCACATTTCTGGGAGCTGGGGATACTTAGTTTTAAAAAAGAGGGAAGCTGGGGCCTTCATCCTGCTTAATTCCTCTGGATAAAGGATGCTGCAGCTTTGTAGCAGTAGTTTCAGGCCTCAAACACTCTCCTGCAATGACATCTGACATTTAGCTAGAACACAGAATGCAAATGAAAGCACTGCCACAACTGCAGGCAGAAGCTTTGCTGTACAAGGTAAAGGGCCAGGCTTGTAGCAAGGGCTGGCAAGGACTAAAAATCCTTTGGCCTTTGGGCTCTTCCTGCACTTCAGTCAATATGAGGTTTCCCTGGTATACACAGACACCTCAGTTTTTTAATTGCCAAATGTTCCAAAAGCTCTTTGAAGGAGGAGGCAGAGAAGGAAGTAATTGAGAGATAAAAAAAGAGGCGAAAAAAAGCTCTCAAACTTTCTCAATGTATTGATATTTTTCAAGGCAATGAGGGTGTGATGAAGGAGGGAGATGGAAGAAAAGCCATTACCATGCTTAGTTCCAGAAATTCTCCAGTTATTGCTAGAAAAGCCATCCAAAAAGCACTTGAAATTGGTGCTGCGTGCTGTTTATACTCTTTGGGAGGGAAGAAAAAAATCAGAACAAAACCCCAAACATCCTCTCCAAGGAAGGGAAAGGTCAGAAATTATCTGTGCTGCACTGATCAATTTACCCAAGTTGTCTTTCCATGGATTGTATTAATGGAACTTCATTTTCTTTTATTCAGCTCCTGGCCAATTTCTTCTTGACTCTTAAAAAGATCAATGAACACATCTCACTATCTTTGTACAAAATGAGCCTCTATTTTTTCCTCAAAGTTTAAGGGACTTTATTATTTCATTTGTAATGGATTTTTCTGTCTCCTTTTTCTTTCAGCCCCTGTTGTGATTTCTCTGATCTATTCTTTCTTTTTCATGGATTTTGTCTAAACTACTCAGGTTTGCTATTCTGTGGGGTACAGGTAGGTAGGAAGTTATGTCTTTAGGTCCAGTAGTATACAAACACTTAAGATTACACACAGCTCCTTCTTTAATGCTGGTGTGAGCCAGAGGAATCATCACTAAAATGAGACCAAAATGAGAGTGTGTTCTTTGAGGAAATTCAACCAGCAGTATCAGTGAACTGAACTGTACTTGTAAACAGTCTCAGTAAAATCAATCAAATATTACTCAACAGGAGAAAGGCTAACAAGTTATGGACAGACAGGATTAAATTTGAAAGGCTAACAAGTTATGGACAGACAGGATTAAATTTAACCAGCAGGTGCTCTTTGGTCTCTCATTTTTTTTTGTTTGTTTGTTTTGTGTGTTGTTGTTGTTTTATGAGTGTGGGGTTTTTTCTTTTCCTTTTTTTTTTTTTTTTTTCCTAGTTTTGGCAGACTGTAGCTGGTTTTAACCCTACATTTTCATCCTCCAGCAAACATCACTGGTCTTTAAAGGCAGCTTGCCTGGAATCTGCTCTTTGTTTGTGTGCTTACAACACACACCACTTATACACCAATGTACTGCCTCATCACGTCACATTACATTCCTTATACATTCAAATCTTAAATTCTGCAGAGAAATTCAGTAATATCTTTAATCATAATTTTGCTACAAATCCAGTCTTTTTCAAGAAATGTTGACAAATAAAAAAAAGCATAGTCTAAACATGGAAGTCAACTCCTATAACCTTCCAAATCCATCAAAATGAATTTTTATTCTGACAGAAGTTCCAACACTGAAAACTGTGGGTTTAGTTAGTACTTGTAGAAGCAACCTCACTACCCTACTAATGCTTAAATGATTCCTGGGAAATGAAGTTGCTAACATGAAATTGTTACAAATTACCATTTTATTTCAGACAAGCCAAAATATTTTATCCCAGTTTTTACTTAAAAAGAGAAAGTGAGTTTGCAATGACTATTTGAAATATATTGCTAAAGTCACAGTAGAAACATTGCTAAATTTCCAAATGATATTTTTTGGAAATTGATCTGCTCCCTGAAGACTTTGTGATTTAGGCAAAATGGCATTCATTGAGTTAAAAAAGCCGTCAATAAACAGTACTTAGCCTACAAGACCACTGGAAGTTACAGTATGTCCCCTTACAAAAATCAGCATTTTTGGGCCTTGCTGAAGATGCCTGGGACTGTTTCTCCCACAGTGGAAACTGGTCATGTTGAGAGGGCTCATTCTTTTGGCCCTTCCAGGCTGACATCTGCAGACTGGAACTGGAACTGGATGATTTTTAAGGCCCCCTCCAACCCAAACCATTCTATGATTCTACCCTTTTATGATTACAGCCTATATCCCACACGTAAGGTGGTTTAGCAGTGCACAGATTCAGTAAAGAAAAGGAGCAAAATACCAGATTTGCCTTCTATGTAGAAATACAAAAACATGGTTTCAAAAACAAAGACAAAGTGCTCATTCCAAAATCCCAGAATGCCTAAAGTATTTCAGAAGTGACGAAAAGGAAAGAAAAACCCTTTGGCAGTACTGCCACTCTCCATTTTCCCCATGCACAATCCTACTCCCATATGCAACTCCTGCCTCCCTTTGGCTGCTGTGCTGCTGTTAATAAGCCTGTGCTGTACATTTGGCATCATTTCCACCTTCCACTTGCCATTTATTCCTTTTACAACCTCCCTTGTTATAGGTCTAGTGTAGCAAACTGCTGCTTTATGGGAATTTGCAGCCCACTTGACATATGGTACAGGATCACTGGCCAAAATGGCAGAGGAGCACAGAGGATTTTACAGCCCAAGTTCATTATCTGCCTTGTTCCAGGACTTACTTTGGTCTGTGCCCAATAGGAGCCCAAAATCCCAATCATATGATAACAAGACTGGCTCCTCCACACGTTTGTTGGACATCTCGATGGCTTCCACTCCTCTTGGAAGCAATCATGGACTGTGCTGGCAGCCCCTCCCCATGAACAGCTGTGGCTCAGGGGTGTGAGGGGCATCAGCCTTTGCTTTTTTCTCTGTGCTGGTAATGCTGTGACAGTGAAATCATGGTGGTGCATGTTTCCCCACGCTGAACTTCCCTTATTTATCAGAGCTGTGTCACTCATGGATCAGGTCAGGGAAATCTCCCCTCCAAGTGAGTTTATGAAGCCTCACAAGGAGATGACTGGGGATGTGGATTCACCTCAGCACTGGCACCACTGCTCCTCTCCTTCACCCAGCAGTCGGAGCAGAGTTTCCCCTGATGGTGACAGACATTAATTGATGCCACACACAAGAGCTTTGGTTTCTGAACTTGGAGAAACATTTTGTCCAGTATGAGATGCCCTGCTCTGCACCCTACTAGAGGACCAGGTGTAATCAGACACCTGGAATTTACCAAGTGTGCATCAAACATGTAAAATCTATTCAGATTTTAGCTTAAATATTCCATGCTGGTTCTATTTTCACTGGAAAGACAGCAATCTGAACTTTTCAATGACCCTTCCCATTTTCCTTCTGCTTAAACAAAAACAAATATAATTTTTATTTAAATGGCACAACTTGTGCACAATGTGTAAAATTCTCCTCACTAGGTTCTCTCTGGCTTTCTTGCCATGGGTATTGCTGACACTTCCACTGAGACACTGCTATGGGTGCTCTGCCTCTTACACCAATTGCCAGGAGAACCATTTGTCATGTGTGGATTAAAACATTCCAGCAGGCACATTCGTAGCACAAATCATTAGTTGCTCAGTTTGATTCCAGCCACAAACTTCTATCACAAAACTTCTGTGTTCCACAGGGGCAGCACATTTATCTCCCTCCCACCACGACTCTGGTGAAAGGTTGGCTTTCTGCAAAACATTCAATGTCAAATTTCAGCTAAGGCTTCTCACTTACAGAATGAGTCCACCCAGAAAAGGGTATGAGCTGTGAGTAGTCTGATAAACAAGATAAGCAGTGTTTTGAATTTAACCAAAAAAAAAAAAAAA
>VXAC01003605.1:542601-575080 GCA_013399225.1 Rhipidura dahli
AGAAAGGTTTGTCAATAAAAATACTTGGTGGTTAAGCAAAGTTAATAGTCAAGTCAGGTAGTAGTGCCAGGCCTTTTCCTGGGATCACGTAGATGTTGCATCCCAGGCTTCATCAATACCCACATATTCTGTCAGATTCTGGATTGTTGCTTCCATGTACCTCAACTCCTTACGGCTTTTATTCCCTTGCTTTCATTTTCTTTCATTCTCGTTTCTCCTTATTGTTGTTGCTTCTTTGAAAAGATCAATGAACAGGTCTTACAGTCTTGGCACAAAAAAGCCACTATTTTCCTTTAAACTTTAAAAGAATTCATTATTATTATTATTTCTCATAAGAGGGATGTTTGTATCTTCCTTCTTGCCTGTAGCCCCCCTGCAGCTAAACTTTCTGATGGTCCTTTGTGTTTAAAAGAGAATTAACAGCAAAGAATGCACAATTTGACTTAAAACATATTGATATTGTAAAATGAAGAGCCATTTAATGAATTTTTTGTCCCCAGTGAAGAGCTGGTGTAAGGAACAGTAGGGGCTGCAAATAAGACTGAAAATGGCACTTTAATAGCAAAATGCATTTGTTTGAACAGTGCTTCCCTTTTCTAATGATTTTACAACATTGCCTCTCCTTTGTTCTCTTCATTAGTTGTCTGTGACCACAAACACATTCCAGTAAGAAAGGTAAAAAAATAAAACCATCCATCCAAATGTTTTAGACATCAGGAAAAACACCTATTAGTCCAAGAAAGCACTCCAGCTGGTTTGTGCCCTGCCTTGGACACACACAAAAACCCACAAAAGCAAAATCCCAAATGACCCAAGCTCCCCAGCAAGCCCTTGCCTTGCAAAATTTTGCTTCCTGCCCATGAGAAGAAAGTAGAGCCCGGAGGAGGGGAGGTTGTTGACAGGGAAGATGCCATTAATTTTTCTGAGATTGCAAGAGCATTGATACAACTGTTATTATTTTAACAGCACTTACAAGCAATGTTGAACGTTAGGGACTGAAATACTGGTAGCTGTATTTGAGGCTTTATTTATTAATGCCTGTAAAATGCTTAGAGATCTTCAATTACAGGATTTTTACGGGGAAAACTTTTATATTGTCTTTGGCCATGCCAGCCTCAATCCTCAGCTGAAAGTTGATAAATACAAGGGCCATACTGTCCTGTAATGTAAGTTAATGTAAAATAACCACAGACCTCTCTCACTCAGATTGCTTGTGGCTACCTGCATCCCCTGGCTGGAGTTCAGGAGGGTGGTGCATTGTGTCAGGCTCAACCAGAGCATCTCTTTTCTCACCCCACTGCTCCCAAGTCATCGTGCTTCCTGACAAAACTTGAGTTTTCCATCTTCCACCACACTGGCCAGATTCACTGGAGGGTCTCGGCACAACTCCAGAGCTGGCTCAAGTCCACGTGCCTGGCATGCTGATATGGTTTTGCTGCTCTGTCCCTGTGCCACCTATTATTGCAAGGATGTTGCACAACCTCCTATCGTACCATTCCTTCCAATCCATGTCCCTCAGTCCCAGGAACATGGCCTGGGATGGACATGGTTGGACAGGAGATGACATAACTTGGTTTGGTAGTGCCAACTGTAAAATTCACTATTCCTTACCAGTTAAAAATAACAGCACTTTTTAAGAATTCCTTTCTACAGATCTTAATCTGGACTTTTTAAAGATGTATCCTCAGCTTGGTGAGTGGCTGTTCCTTCCTCCTGCTCCCATTCCATCAAGCTGGAAAAGATCTGCAGATTCCCATCCCATTATCTGAAAGCTGCCCTGTCTGCAGCACCTTCACCATTCTCTGTCCTCTGAGCCAGTCAATATTTCTTTGGCAGCACAAACTTTCCTGGAATTTTCTCATTACCCTACATGGCAAAGCCAAAAGCCATTAAAATGCTTGATACTCCTCAGAGACTTTTTGGAAACTCCAAAAATGGCACATATTTAAAAGCAAACCATCTCAAAAGGAGTTGAATGGTTTAAATATAATTATTTATGCTGTCTTCTTTTCCCCTCACCTACTTGGAAAGCCAACCTACCTTAACTTGCCAAAACTTTGATTCTCCAGACACACAGTAAGGGAAAGGCATTTTACAAGCCTTGCTCAGTCATTTAATATGTAATAATTTGAAGAATATCTCAAGACACACCAGAAGGAGGCAAAAGCTCTAAGACTGCAGAATGATGGGACAGTTGTCTTGGTGCTGACAGCAAGCAGCAGAAGACATTGCTTGGATTTTCTGGGAGAAGGGAGAGGTTCTTTCATTCCGTATTTTATTTGCTGCTCTTCATAGCCATGGCTGGGGTTTTCTGCTGTGCTAATGGAAAGGCCACCATAAAATTTCTATTCAGCATTTGTGCCTGGAGTGTCCTGCAGTTTGAAATGTTCTATCCTTTCAAGGGAGATTTATTGGCCTTAACGTGGGGAACAGTGAGCAAAGGGGGAGGCACCTTCACTGCAGGGCTGGTCATGATGGAAACCCATTCCTGCCTTTCCTGGGTCAGCTTCCTCTGGCATATCACACTGCAAATTTACACTAACTTGCAATTCCAGCTGTCATTATGGGATGGTATGTGGGGGGGGTGGGGGGGGTGGCAGGGGGAAATTTTGACTTGTGTTTTATTTTTCTCTCTTCCTTTTTTTTTTTTTTTTTTGAAATTATATTTTGGATTTTATAATATTAACAAAGGCTTGAAGCAACACCTTAGCACATCAGGAAAGATTAAAAGTAACAATGTTAATAAGATGACACTGTCATGAAATAACAACACACTATTTTTCATAGTTATCCAGCTTTTAACATGTCTCCTCAATCTATCAAATTATTGTTCTCTAAGTTTTTAACTTCTTGACTGAGTTTTTGAAAAGAAAATCTCAATTCTAGTAAAGCACAAACAAAACAAAAGCTTTCTGCAACAATCAAGGACATTTTTAGATCTTGACTCACGCTAGGATATTTTATAACTGATTGATAAATGACAAATTGCTGTTTAGGTAAAATGTGATTAAGAGTAAATAATATATGATGGTTGTCATAGGCAGTGAATAACAGAAATCATATTTACTCACCACCTACAATACTTCATATCTACTTATAACAGACTAATACTTCTGTAATAAATAACCATAACAAGGTCATAAATCAACATTAAATGAAAACACTGTTTTAGAAAGCCAAACTCAACATTACATGTTAGAACAAAGATTTTCAGCTTTTCTTAATAATAACTTGGTATTTGATTTCTTCAGTCCCATTCACACTACTGATTTTTCCTTAGCTGAATTCATTTAAAAGCAGGCGTAACCACACAGGATTTGCCTACTAATGAAAACACCATCAAAACCTAAGTCCCAGTTGCATAAATGGATTTCTTGTCTGAAATTAGCTCTGAGCACCCAGCATTACCACCCTTTACACAGGCAATATGTTTTTAACATACTGAAGGCTGGTCTTAGACTGGCTGCAACCCTGCCCCGATCTGGTGTGGGACGTGTTCATTCACTGAGCTGCTGCTGTTTAACACCACCCGCCCTAAACCTTCATACCTGGTTAAAATAAAGAAAAATTAAACAACACAAAGCTTTGTAAACCTGCAGCATGGTTGGCAGGATGCCAGTTTGCAGTCATGTCCCTTTGCCTGGCAGACCTCGTGCAGTGCAGCACGTGTGACACAGGACTGGGTTAAGGCCATATGTGTTTGATGAGAAACCTCTCAAACACCAGAACTCTGCAGTGGAGGAGTGAACAGGAATGCAGTACCTTACTCTGTGGTCCATCATGGCTGCAAAAGTTTTTGGTTGGACAAGGAGCTTTGGGTTTTTAACAGTCTTCTGATTAAAACATTCTGTTAATTAAATAAAACTAAACCCCAGTGCTATGCAGTGCTCCAGGGCTTGCTCTGACTGATCCAAGAGCTTTTGTTTACGACACAGAGACCAATTGATTTACACTTTTTGCTTTCAACAAGCCTCTCGTGAAGAACACAGTGACATGCTGAAGTGCCAAAGCAGAAGAAAGGCACACTGATGAAAACCAGACACTGCAGCCATTAGCATCGATCAGCAATTGATCAGTGTATGAGCAAGCAAAGAGGTACAGTATGGTCATTGTGTGTAACAAAACCTGATTTAATCTCCTTCAAAAGGTCTGTGTCCTGTGAAGGGGCTCTTTGGCTGGGAGGCACAAACTTCATTAGCACAAACCCAAGAGTCATGTAAGGAGCTTTGTCTTGCAGATTATGGAGGTCTCTCCCTGTGCAGACAGGAGGATATGAAAACATTTTTCAGATGATGCATTAGTCAATCAATAGCTCCATGTCAAACAGGACCTTACCTATGTCCTTTGCTTATTTAATTAAATATTTCTCAAGACTGGCTAAAACCATGCTATCCCATCACTACAAGAACATGATTGATTTTGGAGAATGAGTAGAGGAAGCAGGACAGCTGAGAAAGAACCTGACATGTTGAGGATCCCTCGTGTGTGTTGGATAGCAAACCTTTTTGTTTAGCCAGTAGCACTGACTTGGTTATGAGCAGGTTCTTCAAACTTAGATAACCCTGAAAGGGTTTTCCTTTAAGTGGAAAAAACCCACCCAACTGACAGCTGACAGAGGCCTGTGAGTTAACTCCTATTACTCTCAGTCTGAGCTAAAACAACATCACTTTTCACTCTCACCCCAAGACCTAACAAGCTTCAGCACTTGAGATGTGAAAGACCAATAACTTAATCCACTGTTTGAAGCAATCCCTATTTTTAAAGCAGTGCTGTATTTGATTAAGCCACTGTAAAGCTCAGCAGAGCTGTGTCAAGTTAAATGATATTCTTTAAAGTAAAAATGCTGTTTTACCTGAAACGTAAAACTTCAGTCTTATTGCATTTTTATAAGAAAATCAAGTACCATTTATTTACATCCAGACAGACCCATTAATAGCAATCTATAACTGTCAGGTGTTACGGGCCTGGATGTGTTCTAAAGGATTCAAATATTATCTTCTAGATTTATAGTTTAAAATATCGAAATGTTTTCAAAGGTGTGTGCAGATTCCCTGAAATGGCAGCCAGAAAATACCCCTGTGATTATCACCAAGTGATTATGCAAGTCCCCATATGATTTAAGCATTGTAGCTTTTACAAAAACCCCTTTTAATCTCATCAAAACTCTCCTTGTTAGCCCAATGCAGTCAGTTTCTCACGATCCCACAATGGTATTTGTCACCTTGCCTTTCTTAAACCTGTTACCTGGGGCACCCCATTCACTCTCTAAATATTGGCACAACATTAGATTTCTTCGAGTCCTCTGGAAAATCACCAGTGTTCCAAGGTATTAAAAATCAACACTAAATGCTTGGACAGTTCCTTGGCCACCTCTGTGAAAATTATTGGATGCAGGTTGTTCAGATTCAATGCTATTAAAATGATCAGCTCTGGCATTTTTGGAAAAGAAACTATTTCAGCAGCATCGTGGTCCTGTGTGACTGTGCACCTTGGCTTTTTCTCAAACACAGAACAGAAATGGTTTTGAGCACTTCTGATTTTTCTGTACTGCTATTAAATATTCCACCCAGGAATACCCAAGCCCAGTGTCCTGGTATTAACCCCTACCCTGCAATCCATGCATGTGCACATGCAGACACACACATTTTTTGACATTTCAGTGCCTTGGCTGAAAGTTTTCTATGTGTACTTTGGTTCTCATAATTTTTCTATAATTTTAACACCTAGGCCATGTGGTACTACCAATTTTCCTTTTCTCCTTTTGTTATAGTACAGAGTTAATAAAGACTCATTTTCCTTCCAAGCTGGGTGGTTGAACAGTGTCACCTTTTTTTTCATTGAACACAGAACTGTGGCTTCTGAGACAGAAGCAGAAATCTTGGTACTGTCTGTGGGTGGGGGCAGATGCACCATTCCCACTGAATTTGAAATCTTATGGGAATTAGATGATCAAGAGGACTTCCACTTGCTGATCTCTAAATTTAGAAATGAGATACAACACTGTTAAGTCAGAGATGGACATCTCAGAAGAATTTGTGGAAAAGGGTATGTGACACACTGGAGTGGTTGTGTCTTTGGCACTGGGGGTCCCAAACTGCTCAATGTATTCTTGCATCAGTAGCATCTTTCAAACACTCAGACGTCCTAAGAGAATAAAGTTATAGTGAACTTGGGCACTAGGGGTTTTTTCAAGTTTAAATGGGATTTGGAGGTCTTCAGGACTTTAAAGCATCCTGCCAATTTCTTTGGTGGTTGAGACTCATACCAGTTATTCAGATCTGCAGATACTGGCCAAAACAACCCCAAACCTCAGCAACTAAAGTCAAATGTAAATCCCACATGCATTCTGTTTATGTGATTTTGTCAGTGGACTGTAATGGTGAGAGGAGCAAAGGTGAACAGGAGGGTGATCAAATTGCTGTCCTCTCTCTTGCTAACACAGAGAGATGGGGGCTGTACCACCAGGGCATCTCAGAAGACAGACATAAATCTGGTAACATTAACCTCACCTGTGGTTTCCCTCATACTTTATCAACTGACTCTCTATGTAGTGTGGAATTCAGGCATTGCCCTGTGAGCTGAAACAGCTCTGGCCATTTACCAGAATGCCTTGGGAAGCTGAACAAACTTTCTCTCCATGCTGTGCTCCTGGGAACGTGAAGTTTTGTCTCACTGGGGTTAAAATGTTTGAAAAGTGGAGCCCTATATAAAATTCTGTTTGTGTAGCTGAAGTTCTGACATTGTTTACCTGAAATGTTTCTATAATTCCTCAACTTTTGAGTTTCAGGTTGGTGATTTGCGAGTAGCAGATTGCACTCTCCTGAACTAAATCTAACAAGCACCACAAAGTGAAAATAAACTGGAGAGACTTGAAATAAAAATCACTTCAAGAAATCTAAGCGTGGTGGGGTTTTTTGTGTTGGTTTTTTTTTTTTTCTTTTCCTCCCACTTTAAGCCAACTAAACTCCCAACACATTCTGATCATCTCGCCACAGTGTGTCTGTGCTGGTGACAACTGATTCATGTGTACATTTACATATCCCCTCAGTGCCAGCAGCAGAATACAAAATGGGTCCTCCTGCTCTGGCAGATGACACAGCGCTGGCAAATCAGGAGGAGCTGTCAAAAACAGCTGTCCATTAAAAGAGTTTGCTGAAACAACTAAGAGCTGTTTGAAAATGCTAGGTGGTAGAATTTAATTGGAGTAGCAACTGTTCAAAATTAAGATTAAAAAAGACTATTCGGTACGGGGTTTCAGGTTTAAGGGGTGTTTTTATACATGGATATTTACATTTGGGATAGAAACAATTAAGTTTGCTGATTTCCTCTGCCTCTCCCTGGTTACACTCATGGTCCTTCCTCTGGGTCAGAAAGTTTGGGTATGTCCAGAAATGCTCTGTTGCACATTAAGCACAACTCCCCACACTGGCACCCAGACAGCATTATTTTAGAGATACAGGGGAAAACCCGGAATTAATGTCTTTTTGGAAGCAGCCTCTGTGTGTGGGTGCAGATCTTTCATGCTGCACTGCTGGTGGGTCATCAGCTGCCCCTGTGGACAGGGGATGTGGTCAGTTTTCCACAGTGGGAACGAAACGCCGGCACAGACGGCCCCAGCAGAGCTCCCAGCAAGGGTGTCCCGTTTCACCCCGCTCCCTGCTAAACACCACATTGGTCTCAGCACATAAAACTGCATGCACATAAGTGGAGGACTTTATGAAGTTCTCTCTTTAGTATGAATGCAGCCTTGGGAAAACAGACCGCTGCGACAGCCCAGAAAATTTCATTTATCACCAGGAACTTGTTTTGAATGTGCTGGAGGCAACACTAAGCCCTGCTTTGGCTTAGGTGGTCTCTGAATCAGAAACTTGACAGTGGGATAAATGTAGCAGAATAGAAGCACAGGCAAGCAAAACTGTTTGGCAAAAACTGGAGATCCTGCACATTCTCCCTAGTTCTAGTGGAATATTTTGCAGAACAAAACCATTTGAAAAAATACCCAAATGAAGTCAGTGTGTTTCATTTTGACAGTGTCAAACCAAAATTATTTCATTTTTGTGATTTCAAAGGTTTTGTATTTCAAAATTTTGCTTTTTTTCTTCTTTTTTTCAATAAAAACATTCAAAATACCAAGAAAAGGTTTCCTTCAAGCGCAAATAAAAATGTTTCTCTTTTTGACTACTTTTTTTTTTTTTTTTCCTCTGCTGCAGCTCAAGCACAGGCAGGCAGAAAGAAGATCTGCATTTAGTTCTTCATTTTTGAGACCAAGTCCTCATCACAGTGCCTCGGGCACCAACTCTGCTTATGTGCTTTAGCTTGGTACATCTGTAAGTGTGTGCCTTAAACATTTCTAGCACTTGGAATGCTTGGTACTTATTCTTTTCCTCACTCAAGTGAAAATCTCCTTGGCTTTTACCTTTAGAAAGCACACACTAACTGTCCATCACAGGGCAATGAATTTGTCAGCCAGTGAATTGAGAGAGGCCATAAATCTTAAGTTCACACCCAAGATTTCTTCTTGCTTTAAAAGCAAGCACCTACATATTGAAAGAATTCAGAATAGTCATGGCCATATTGCAACAGTATTTTGTTAATTTTAGTGCCATGGAACATTTTTACCTTTGTTATCACTTGGACCCCAGCTTTGGTTTGTTTGCTTTAAATAAAATCTGCCTTAAAACGTAAGAAAAAAAATGAAACCACTGCAGCAAATCAAAAAGCATGTAGGCACTAAAATTAAATTTTCCATTCTGGTAGAAAAAAATAGAAGTTGAAAAGGCATTAGGCTCAGTTTCCCAGCAGAAACCTTACAGTAATGCCTGTGACTGCAAGTCTATAGCTCAGTGTATGCAACGCATTGCAACTAGAAGCAGCAGTGACAGCTGGTGGGTTAGTAAACAGATTTCATTTCAGTTTTTGTCTGAAAATGATACAAATTTTTCTTTAATACAATTCTTCGCTACATCTTCTGTTTCCATCCAGTGATGAGGTCCTTTCCAATTTGTATCCAAGCTCTGTTAAATATTTTATTTGACTTAACACACAAAAATGAAACAAACAGAAATCGTTTTGAAACACTTTGGGTGAAGTTTGCACTCTCCTGGAATGATTAAAAAATGTAGGTCCTAATGGAATTTGGAATAGGGTGGGCATAAATTGAGGGCATGTTAATGGCCTTGTATGCACAGAGTGCCACAGCAATAAAACTTAACACGTATTTTTAGTGTTTTGCTTTAGAAGAGATGTATTTTTAGTTAATATTTTTTTAATTTTCCTTCAGGAAATTCCTTTAAGCAATCATTTTCCTTTTGTTTCCCTGTCCTTTCCTAAACTATGTCAAAAGACTCTGAACTGAGGTAGGATTATGGAAAAAAAAAAAAACTTGGGAAAAAAGGCATAAAAAAGAAAATGCCTAAAGTGCCAAAAATCATAACTAATGACAGAAAAGCATGAATGTTCACTCTGTTTGTTTGCAAGGTTATGTACAGGTAGGAAGGGAAAAAGAGTGATCTCCAAATGTGTTGGACAATTTTGATTTAAAAACATCCTATCCACATTTACATTAAAAATTACACGTAACATCTATTTTCTGTCAACTCACCCGTAAGTGTTCTTTGGCCAGAGGGTAAATTTTGAGCCAGACACACCCCCAGCTCCCAGGAACAGGAACTGGGCTGGCTCATGGAATTTTGTGTGTGCAGGGTGTAGCCTTAGGGCAGCAGACAGACAAGTCTACGATGAAATCTGTCACTGCATTTCTTCTTTTCATAGCCAAATAATTTGTGCACACAGGCAGATAGATGTAGATCAGTTAGAAACATGCAAAGTTTAACACAGCTTCACTGCTTTGTTTCCATCACTGCAACCTCTTGCTGCAGAGACTTTACAGAAACAAAAAGACACAGAATCCTTTAATATAAACAAACAATAAAGTGACTCTGGATCGAATCTCTCCATGTGACACTGGTGTGAAGTGGGAGGGTGTTGAGGCAGGTAGGACAGACCTGTGCTACAATCTCAGCAATGATCATGGAAGAGAAGCCCTCATTATTTTCACTATTAATAAACCTTTTCTGTCCTCTCTAACCAGCCACTAAGTATGGGTTTCATGTCCCTGGATGCTGCAGAATCCATGGTTCATGAGTATTATCAGCCATGACCAATGTGAGAAGGCACAGCTTTCATATGAGTTTGTGTATAAATCAATATACAACGGCATCGTAATCTAACACATTGCACAGACACTGATATAATCTTGCCATTAAAACATCACTTTCTATTTCCTTTTATTAAGGCCTTCAATTTAAAGATCAACTGCTCTGCATGCCCTGTCCTGCCTCCGCTTTCAAAACACTCAGTCCAGCAAGGAATAATCAGCCCTGGGTACCCCAATATATCATCTTCACAATGTTTTTATGGTTGTTATTCCAGTCCACAAAGAAGAGGTGAGTCTAGGTAATGACAGTCTCTGAGAAGCCAGAGATAGTTGCTGTCTGCAGGAAATCCTGATAACAGAGTTTCAGCACCACCAGCAGCTGATTGCTCAGTGCAGTGGCACTGCCAGGCTACACCACACATCTGCCATTAACAGCCAGGACCCAAGATAAAATTCACATGAGAAGTAACAGGTCTGTGTGTTTATGTACATGAGTGTACATGAGCTCCATGGTGGGAGAAAAGATCTGATGTCCACAGCTGAGATAAAGATTGACATCATTAAAAACTCTTAGTTAAGACTTGTCTCCATTTCTGAGAAACCCTGTCATTTTGAGTAAGTTTTGTAAAGGCTTCAGGAACTGAAGGTATAAAAAATTACTCTGATGAGGTCCAGTTATAGGAGATGGAAGAGGGAATTTAAAGGAGTTAAAGAATGTACAAGTTCACTGTGACTTTGTCATCGAACATCCTGAGTTGGACAGGACCCACAGAGACCATCCAGTCCATGTTTTCTCAACAGGGAACTTTAATACTGACAATCCTGTTCATCTACAGAGCACAAAGCAAGCACAGTACTGGATGCTCTCTCACAGATGTGCTTCAGGATTGCAGGATCCAGCACAATGGGCAGAGTGATGCATCCCTGGGGTGGAAGTTCTCAGATTTCCTTGAAATGATGCTAAAACCTATGCACACCAGGTCACTGCAAAGCTGCACATGCAAAAGTAAAGTTGCCATGATGTTGCCAACAGGGCCAAATTCAAAAGCAATCTCTGGCTCCAGCTATGTACAACGGGGTCGACTGCCTGGGCAGCTCAGCCAGAGCAAAGGCAGCCCTAAATACAAGGATAAATTGAGAAACGAGGAAGGGGGATATATAAAAATAAGAGACCATTCTTAAATCAAAAGCTAGGCATGTCACACCCCTCACCCATTTGTGTGTGCACTCTGTGATTCTCATTCAGTTCTGGGTTCTCAAACAAAGTGCAGAGTCCTAAAAATATTTGGAACTATTACAAAGCATAAATTATAAATGTGTCGAGAAAATGGAAAAAGGTGTCCTGGGCCTACTTAGAGCACAAAATGATCTCAACCATTATTCAACAATGATATGAAGATCTTTTATTTCATTTCTTCTTAACAGTTCCCTGTGTTTGCTATCATTTCTTGCCCAGCACCGTGTCAATAATTACTAAATTAGCAGGACGCCTGTACAATTTCAGCTAAAGTGTTATTACTGACAAGTCAAACAAAGAAAGCTGATCGAAAAGATGGGACTCCATCTCCTTATTTAAATGGACCGTGTTCACAGAAGAAGATTGAAACTCCTTTTTCTTCAAAGGAAGAAGGGAAAGGTATAGTTTACATTTTGTGCTGCTCAAGGACAGAGAGTCAGAGGAAATGCCTTTTTAATGTAAACCTCTTTTCATTTCCAAGGGACAAAAATGAAGGTTATTTAAAAGAATCATGCTTGGTGGAAGAAGTAATTATGTATTTTTTTCAAATCTCAGAAGAATAATGCTTTTATATTTCCCTGAGATGACCCAATTCGCTTTGTGATGTGCTCCCTTAAATGTAAGTGTGTTGACTTCTTTGATCCTCATTGTTTTTAGTGTCAAAAGAAGCTCCTCTCATACCACGGTGTTGATTGATTTTGACTCTGTACCAATGCCCAAATTTTCATAAAGCTAATGGTGGTTTCTACAACCCACAAGAGAAAATGGTGTATAATATCTACTCCTGGATACCTCCAAAATACTCATGTGTAACGACACGTTCAAATTGGTTTTTTGAGAAGTGTTGCAACGAATTCGTTGCTCATTCGGGCTGGAGAGCTCCATAATCTGTAAGATCCTAATAGAATTCCAAGATCATGCAGACCTTTATTAATGTTTATTTCATGTTATTTCTTTGTGGCCATTTTTGGTGGAATAAATGTGAGTACTTAGTGGCATCCCTTAATGTGTGAAAGGGGAGGCAGTTCTGTAACCTTCCACAGAGAAATATCTACCTTTACCCTTTCATTACTCCACTAGCTCATTCCCCCCAAAAATAAGAGCTTTCACAATCAGAATTGACAGCTCTTTTGTATTTTTAATCCAAATCACCTACTTCAGCCCTGTTGAAATTGTTCAGGGACAGGTTTTTTAGGTAGCAGACATGTAAATGTGGAAAAAAAGGAAAAGACTAAAGGACCATAATTATTCTTACATGGAAAAGAAGAAAAGGAGACAAATTTTATCAGTCTTAGTCATTCAATGACTCGTATGCGCTACTCCCCTAAATCTGGAATTTATTTACTAGTTGTCACTTGTCATGTAAACAAGTCAATGGGGACTACTTAATTCTATAAAATTAGACATTAGGTTTTAGGCCCTTTCATGTTTTTTGATTAGGTCTCACAGGCTCTCTGGGCCCTACCTTAATGCAAATAAATAAACAATGATAAAGTTTAACTACAGTATCTCACTGACATTTTTCAAACCTTAAAAAACTATTTTATTTCAATTTTTTGGCAGAAGTTTTGAGCTGAGCTCTCACTAGCTCCAAAGCAAGTCAATTCTATTCCCACAGGGCTGAATCCAATTACTAATTTCACTTGTAGCACACCCTATTCCATTCCTTAATTCTCAGTCAAAGGAATAACTAGTTTAATATCTGTCATCTGCTACTTGCAATTCTACAATCTCACAGGCTGGGGTCCAATTATGCAAACTGAACCAATTTCTAGGCTAGAACCATGTAGAAGTCATCTTTATCTCTTTCATCTATCTGAAACTTTTTTTTTTTTTTTTTTCAAAATTGACTGTTCTCAAAGCTTTAATTTTCATGAAAAGATTGAATACAGAAGACCTTTTTTCCCCCCAAGACACAAGTGTTTCAAAAAATGTGACCAACTGAAAGCAAAGAAACAGATTTGTACACAGATTTTTGGAAATGAGTTATTGTAGTAGACTTCACTTCAAAAAAGCACCAGTCCTTTTTAATGCTGAAAGTGTTGTTGAGGATGACTGCAAAGTGATCTAGTGCTAATGGTTTATTTCATTATTTGCTCTGTAAGACCTTTAGGTATGCATTTTCAGTTTCTGAGGATGCCGTAGGAAATGTAGAATAAGTTCCAAAAAATAAGAAGAACAGAACCTGAACCAGATAAAACTTGAATTTTTACTTTATCACACAGGGAGAAGGGATATTCTGTGAAAATGAAAGACAACTGATATTTGACTTTACTTCTTGCAGAGCACACAAATTAATCTGTGGTGCTCTAGGCCACAAGACATTTACTGAGGATAAAAATTTAGCAAGAGACAAAAAATTACTGAAGCTGTACTCCAAGACTCTTGATTCAATTACAGAAAATTAAATACTTTAAATAGTACTTAATCTCCACAGAAAAAGGAAACAGCTTTTCTCAATGAACAGATTATATCATGTTATTTATTAGGGAGTTTCTAGCACTCTCTTGTGAAGCATCTGGTTCTGATCACTGCCAGAATCAGTCTAGGAAGTAGGTGGTATTTGTCTGGTCCTCACAGGCACATTCACTACGACCCAGACAGAGCCATATCTGGGGTGAGAGGTAGCTACACCTTTAGTAATGAGGAGCAACATCACACAAAGACAAATTAAACACATCTTCCCCTGCTATTGGGAGAATATGGCAGCAAAGGTAGAGCTAATCAAACTGGACTTAGAAGTAAAGAATTAAAACCCACGTGTTTGGAAGAAAAATAATGCCATCTAGACAGTTTTGCATGATGTAAAATCATTTTAGGCAGATGAAAAAAGGATGTCTGTCTACTTGAACCATCATTTCATTCCAGGAGAAATGTTCTCCTTGCTCCTACATTCCCAGTCCATGCAAGAAGGAAACAGAGATTGCTCATACTAGGATGGATTTTCTCTTTAAGCAGAATCAGGCTGGTGTTTACTTTGGCAAGGAAGAAATTTAATGCTAGTTAAAACATTTTTGTTGACTTTTATACTCATTACATGCTGTTGCAGCAACTCATGAAAACTATTAATAGAAATACAAATAGCCAAATGTTTTTTAAAATCACTGTTTGTTGCCTTTGAGTCAAGTAATCAGGTCTTTGTATTTGGAGATCTGAGGTATTGAAGGAAAATTTGGCATTCTGAGGAACTAGTTCATTGCAGTGTATTTTGGAATATTAATGCTGTGTACGGAAGCTGAGAGTATGGTATAAAGGTTTAAAGAAATCCTAAAGATTTCTTCACTTATCTCTAAATTACGATTTTTTTTATCACTAAGGGTCCTGAGGGAATGTTCATAACTTCAAAGAAATCACAGCAACAGTGAGATATAAACAGCTACTTCCAACTCAATCTGCTTGGCCAAGATTTATCTCCCCCACATGAGGCCGCCAACTGAAGTATCTCCCATAAAAACACTGTTACCCTACAAATAACTAAATAGGCACTGGAGGAAAATGGGAATCTCATAAGGACAATTCAGATCCCAGACAGGCTAAATTGCCTCCTTGCAGTGCCTCTCTCACTCCACTGACTACATGGAGAGCCACAGGAGAGAATATCCTTAAGCAACCTGGTTAAGTGCCTAAAGTTAGGTGGAATAAATCTGAGCCTTGTGGGTGAAAATCATTTTATACATGGGCTGATTCATGTTTATGTCGTTTTCTCATGCTACTCATGCATCTGAAGTGGTTTAAATGTGCATTTTTGTGTACCTGGGCCCATTATTACATATATTTTCATCCCATTACAAGTGGAGTGCTAAAAGGGGTTTTAATGGAAATGGTAGTTTGTTCAACAGCATTTAATTCGAGATAATTGGCTTTGTGTATATATAGTGGGGTTCTGTAGAGTGTTCATGTCTATTCCTGTTCCTACTGAAAGAGTTCTGTGTCTCCTGTGTGTGAGAGAGATTTGGTCTCCCACAAGGCAGTGTTAAATTCTCAGTGAGTACAACTCCGCGCTGTCTTTTAAGCAGGTGACCTTACTAAGTGGTCATCTGGTTCTGTTTGCTCTTCCTTCAAAATCTATAAAAATCTATTCTGAGCACATGTCCACACATACAGATGTGTGAAACTATGCATAACAATTATTGGCTGACACCGAATTTTAGGCACATTCTTCTAGCAATGAAAACTCACAGGAAACAACTGAATCTTTCAAGTATTCCTCATGGAGCTCTCTTGAAAATATCATCCCCAAGGAGAAAATGTTGTGTCTCACTAGAGTTTATAGAAGAGTGATTACCAACAGTTTTCAGAGCTGGCATGGGTCTCCACAGCTAGTGTTTTCCTGATCCCACCATTCCCACAGCTGCATGTCTAAATTTCGGCCACCCCTGAAAGTCTCCAGTCATGAAAAGTGGACCCACATTCTTAATATTGTGTACACTGTATTTTTCCGTTGCAATAACTTGGAGTTTCCCACCTTCTGGTAGGAAAACGTTGATTTAGTTGCAAGATCCTAACCAAGAACTGATTCTTAGGGAAGATGTAAACAGTGTGAGAAGGCAAAACAAACCCAGAGCCCTGATCTCAGTGCCTGGTGTGAAGTCTTCACACACACCAGACACAGCACTGCCCAGATGGACTTACAGTCAAAGGAATCCTCAACAAAAGTAATTTTGCAGGATCATCTTCTAGCCACAAACTCAATTTTTTAGCTGCCTGGGGCTGGTGCATCTTCCATGACATTATTCTAAGGAAAGGGTGCGGTTCTGGCCATTTTGTAAAAAGATGATTGTTCATTTCGAGGGACTGTGGGCTGGGGTCTTTGGCTCATGGGAACTGACACAGCCTCCAGAAGCAAAGCCAGCTGACACCTGCTGAGGTCCTGGCACACCAAATTTTAAATGCATGTACAAGTTTCACTCCCCAATACCAAATGCTATGATGTCTACATCAAACAGTCAATTACATGTGGGCTGCTTCTAAACAAAAGTTTTTCTAATTGTTTCAGATACACCATCTGTTTCTGATCAAAACCATGGTGAAACTGCAAACCCTCATAAACATCATCCTAGATTTCTCTTTTGAATGAAATCAGATTAGTACTGAAGGGTATAACTTCAAAGAGCTCTGAGGTGCTGTTGTTATCCAAATGTACATGAGGCTCATGGGTCTTCCTTGCCAAGAGATCTCACGGGAACAGCTTTCATGCTAGCTTTTTTTTTTTTTTTTAATTATTATTTTTACCTACAGGGAAAATATCATTAAAAGGTCCTTTTCCAGTTGTTTTTTGTTTTGTTTCTAGAAAAAACTAGGCAGAAGTGGTTCAGGGCTTTATTTTTTTCCTATTAAAACAGTCTGAGATCGGTAGTTAAATAGATGTCAATAAATATTTTAGCTGAAATCCTCAGAGTGCTTTTTGTTTTACTATGGGCATCTCTTCCCATCTAGATAGAAATTTTGACTTTGACTTCAGGATATTTCTTAATATACTGCCCACAATAGTGTTTACATTCCCCAAGCAGGACTCCCTGCTTAGCCCATTCTTCTACTCAGAAATATACTTCAGCGTAGCTGGCATGAGACAAAAAAGAAAACTTCCCTTGGCCCAACCCCAACACATTTCAACAAAGCTTCTGATCAAAGTGCAAGAGAGAAATAAGAAACAAGAAATGCAATAGTTGCAATAGCTCAACAGCTATTGTGGAATTTTTTTAGGGAATCAGAAACCATCCCTAAAGAATCTATATTGTGGCATTAAAGTACAAGCAGCATTTCAACAAAATACCAACAAGAAAACTTTCATCAAGGAGGTTTAACCATTTCTGTCAGTTTGGAGGTCAAAGAGGCAGAATGACAAAATACACCCCAGGGGGAAAAGGGCTTTCTCTGTAGGAGAGGAAGAGCAGGTGAAAAGGAGGGATGCATCTGGTTCTAGAAGTCTGGGTACCACCAGTACAATCCAACAGTGTGGGTTTGCAATGCTTTGTAGAAAACGTGCCTCTCTTTGTGACTATTCCTATGACATTGAGGGCAAAAACTTGCTCCTGGTTAATCTGGCACATCATAGCTGAATATCTCCAGATGCAATAATGTGGAATCTGCCCTTTTATATATATTTAAACCTGAACTGAGTGGATAAAAAGAAAATCCTTCAAATAATGAAAAAATAAAGAGAATAATGAAAGAATAAAGACAGCATAGTATGACTGTGGCTTAAACACACCAACTCTGATCATGAGCCTGGTAATGAAACAATGTTTACTGGCCATGATATTTTTATTTTCACTTAATCTGAAATATTTCCTGTGCGTAATTGCTTTGGAAGTTACAGCTCTAAGGCATGACACATTTTTGTGACGGCAACATCAACGTGTAGAGAGAAACATTAGTGCTCGGTGTCAAGCACACTTGAGTTTTTCAATACACTTGGAGGAAGATACTCATAAAGGCTCATCACAATGGCATGGAGGACTAATATTCCAGACAATTAGACTTTCTGCTTCAGATGCGACAATTCAAATGCGGATGTCTTTAAAGCACATTTTCATCCCCTTTATTGCTCACAGGAGAAAAAGAGATCCCTTTTTTGTTTATAAAATGTAGGGCTGAAAACTGTCTGAACAGATGCTGGAGACTGTAATGTCTCACTTTCACTGTTGCAGAAACCACCACTTGGTCATCTCATGCCCCTTTCTCACTAAATCTCATATAAATATGATTATGACTTCAATTTTTATGGCTTGCAGAGTGTTGTAGGGGTAGAAAACATAAAGCTGGAGTCAGCCATCTGAAAATCTTCCCTTTTCCTTCATGACATTTCCTTTAAAACTTACAAAATCTATGCTTGCTAAATAAAAGTGAAGGTCTTTGCCACCTGAATCTAAATTGAATATAATTGGATACTTGTATGTCAAAGCACTCAGAGACATAAGTCCAGGTATCAGCACATCAATAGGAAGGCAATTGGGTCACAAGGTAACCTATAGTATATATGATATATCTTCTTAAAGCTGTGCTCAGAATCCAAGGAATTCTTTTGTTAGACACTGAGTGGATGTCTCTTATTAAGGGGGTGTTTATAATGGTGGACAATGCAATTCAGATACAGAGCCTACACTACTCTTCCATCAAAGGTAGAGAGAAACCTAACAGCCTGAAATAAATCTCTGCAATACTTCAATGGCAGAACATTTCAGCAATTTTTAAATGTAGTTGTGAGCATCAGAACTGTGTCTGAACCTGATGGAGAGCACAAAGGCAAAGGAGACCTTGAAACGATCAAAACCCACTTGTCCAAGTAATTATACAGACAATTTCTAACATTTATTTTTCATGCCTAAACTAGTTAAGAAGCCTCAGCCAGCACAAGGAGGTACCCTGGCCTGGTCATATGGACAGAGGATTTCATGTTCCAACAAGGGATATAAAATGAAATGATAATTGCAGGCAGAAGTCTTACAAAATATTCTTATGAAAGAAGAGAAGTCAAGAATAAAATTAAGTGATGAAATCCTAAATGGGAGGAAGTCTTTTAATTTTACCTTGTCCCTAATTTAACAAGCTTCAAGTTTAATCACAACTGGTAAGGCCAGTGCTTACTGTAGAACATATCAAATCCATAATCATTTAGCTGAAAATGGGGTTATGATGACAGGGCAGCAGTCTCATTGCTAATTCTGGCTACTACATAGATCAGTAAAGCCAAGTACCTGACTCTGATAAACTGAAATGTGCAGGTTTTCTGATACAGTGGCTTCATTTAGCACAGCCAAGTCTACAATACACTCACACATAATTCTCCTTTATGGCACTCCTTACTGCACCATATGCACAGACTTCCCTTCCATCCCACCAAGCTATATAGATTTTCTAAATGCATGCAAATATATCCAAGATGGCTCATTTTGTTATCAACTCCCCAAGTGCTAACATTCTAATCATTAACTAATTGTCTCTGTGCTCTATTGACAACTTGGCCACCTTCTTGCTAATTTTTGCTGACATGATGGAGGCCCTGAAGAACTGGGTTAACCTTTCAATGTCCATTGAAGATCCACAGGTCTGATGACGATTGATTGACCTGGCCTCTATGTTAGATAAAACCTCATCAGCTTTCCAAGTGATTTGTGTAATGAGGCGTCAGTAATTGACAACAGGTAAGTGAACATAGAAGTCCCCTTCTTTACTGCTCTACAAAATTGAGTAGAAAATGCAAGTCTCTGTAATGAGTGCAAACTTTTAAAAGTTAGCATTAAATAGGGGTGAATACATGTGCATTGTAATTTCATGATTTTTTTTTTCTTACAGATGTACACAGGAGCATAGATGTAATTTTCTCCAAATGTATTGCACTTTTGATACATAAGTGATGAGCACTGCTCATAAATGCACAGGTATGTATATGTATTACATAAATATATTGTATTTGGGCTGTTACAGGAACATATGCTCACTCTTGTGCTCTCATAAAATCTTCTGCATGGTTTAGGAGTCTATATAGCCCACATCAATCTGGATTATGATAATATAAAGCCACAAAATCTCTTCTGTTTCCAAGTGCTCACTGAATGTTCAAGGAATAAGCTCTAAGTGGCCACACAGATTCTAGAGTGTCCACCTAACCCTGGCTTTAGTAAGACTAAGAATTAAATGCTCTCAGATGAGCAGAGGGTATTGGTCTCAGGATAGTTTTAAGAGTTAGGCCACACAACCTACACCAGTTTTCTTTCTGTAGAAAGTGCTGCAGCCTCATCTCTACATGAGTCAGCTTTGCTCCTCCCATTTCAAGTAATTTCTATATGCTTCCACACAAATTTATGTAAAGCACAACTCACCTCTGTGCCCTCAAGATGCACCCCTAAAGATAAAAACTATTCCTCAAATAGAGAGGGAACAACCAGAATTGCTGTACCATAAACCTCTACACTTGTCTTCTTTTAATTTGATATCAAACAGCTATAAAACTATCCTCAAGGAACAAAAATACAAGATGTAATAGGAGAAAATACTGGTAACAAAGAATGATTTTCTCACACATCAAAACTAGCCAGAGAGCATGAAATGTTCCATGTGTGCAGACAGGTACGGAGATGTACACACCAAAAGCACGCACATGTATGCTCAAAGGAAATACTAATGTAATGTATCTGCTCAAAATTGTTTGACCAAATTAAAAAATAAAAATGCCCACCCAAAATTCTGGACTTTGTATCCTGCTGTATCTGTGGAAAGACAGATTTTGTCTGTCTTCCCTCTTTAGCACTGTGTCCCTGCACTTCCTTCATTCCTTTTGATTTTTTTGTGCCAAAAACACTTGCAGTTTCCAGATAACTCTGATTTGGTGTCCATGTGGCCATCAGTGCTTTTCATCTGATGACATAGACAAAACTGGCAGCTCTTGTCATAACCAAGCCAATATCATCTCACACACGAATGTGCAATTCTGTTTGATTATTTTGTAATTTTTTTCTGCATCTTGAAGGTTTTCAAGAGTTCATATACTTTCCTTTCATAGCCATTATTTATTTGGCATTGCATCACATACAGTAAAGTTAGTTTGATTGTAACAATAATTAAAGAAGTAGAATTCTATAGAAAATCATAAGAGAATCCCAGAATCACAGAATCATTTAGATTGGGAAGGAACTTTCAGATCATCAAGTCCAACTGTTCTTTCAGCACTGCCAAATCCACCATAAACCAATACCCAAGTGAACATCTACACATCTTTGAAATCCCTCCAGGGATGGTGACTCCACCACTTCCCTGGGCAGCTGTACCAGGGCTGGCCAAACCTTTGGGTGAAGAAATTTTCTGCAGTATCCAAATTAAACCTCCCCTGGTGCAACTTGAGGCAAAAAACCCTCAAAGAAACACCCTAATATTGCTCAACAATAGTTCCTAACATCAAGAAACACAAAATGTTTTAAAATGTTACCTAAAATCAAAATGGTTTTGGTTGAAACGAAACACAATGGGTAAAACTCTGGCCCAACTAAAATCAATGGCAAAGCTGTTGCTGACTTCTATGGGAAAAGGATTTATTTAATGTTTCTTATGTACCACAATGGGTTGTTAAGTCCAGATTTTATTGAAGGAAATTTCCAGTTCCTTCAATTGCACTGCTTGAGACTTATCCCCTGAAAATCATGAACTTGATGAAACAAAAAAATGAAGATACACCAACCAACCACTTTCTACCAGCTCATTATCAAAAGATGAACACCAGCCCTCAAAAAATTCCAATTTTCCTCCTTATGATGCCATTTTGTTGATGTATTTTTTTTTTGAGATACATCTGGTTGTTTTGGGGTTTTTTTAAGCCCTATCTCAAACTTTCAGCAGCATCAAATGAATCCTACAAAAGGACTTGGCACAGACTCCCTGCACCTAAGCTTTGTCCTGCTCACTTTGATGCAGCCAAAGATTAGGTCTTACCTTTCCATAGGCAGAGACCATTACTTCTTAAATAGAACCAGAGGCCAGTTCAGTGTGGTCCAGGAGAAAAACTGGCTGCATTTGATTCTAGAAAATAGTTGGATTTTGGGGAAGATCATGCAGAGAAGCATTTTTGATTTGGGATGACAGTGATAAAATTTTCCACAGTGAGTTACCACCTGTCTGGGCTGTGAAACCCATTCCCCGTCATTGTCCTGCACAGCAGCAGTTCACAGGACCAGAACAGTACAGGTACTTTTTTATTTTTTGTATTAATTTTTGAAAATTTAGGTGAAATAAGGCAGACAGAGATCAGAAACATAAACACAGGAAACATAATTCAACATATCAGCATATTTTTCAAAAGGTCAGAAGGATCTTAAATCCTAGGAAATGAATCTATCATAAATATACAAAATGAATAACCTAAATTTATAGGAGAGAGAAATTTTTCTTAAGATACTCATTACTTTCTTGTTTTAACATTTCTATCTCTAAGTAATGAGTAGTTTATCTACTATCAATTTGGGGATTGGATGAAAATTATTAAATTTTATCATAATCTTTGCAGTATATTAAAAATCATTATATCAATATTGAAGCAACAGATTGAAATTATTATAGTGTGTATATATATATACACACACACACATTTATATTTGTATACACTCTCCTCTGCAAAAATCCCAGTCTTTAAAAAGCTCATCTACTGGTATCTTCTACCCATCAATTTAAAACTTAAGTGTTAACATAATGCACTGCTAATAATTCTTGTTTAATATTGTTTGTTCCATAGTGAAAAATATACATGTGAGTGATGTTTAATATGTAAAACCCTTAAAAATTAATCAAGTCACATTTGTATTCAAACTATTGGAAATAGAAACTTACTAACTAACTAAAACAGAAACATGAGGCCTTGGTGGAATATGCAACACATAAAGTACTGTTTTTATTGATAAAATACGTTGCATCTTCTATATTAAATAGTATGTGATGAATAAAAATCCTAATTGTGTGATAATATTTATTTTAAAAACCAACAGTGAAAAAGGCCATTTATTAATTAACTAAGAATTCATCAATTTTACATCTCTGCATAATTTTTAAATTAATGCAATAGCAAAAGTTTGTTAGAAAATACTGTTAGTTGGATGACAGAGACTTGAGATGGAGTATATCGATACTGTTCTCAAGGGCACTCAAATGATTTAGGAATTTGAGTCTGACAACTTTCAAAGAACGCCTTTTAAGCAGTTTATGTAGCAGGGATCTGCTCCAGAGCACACACAACAATGGGAAGCCCATGGAAACATTCACACTTCCACCAGATGGCTTAGCTCTACACCTCCTTCCCAGAGATTTGATGCATTCCCACATTACAGACTACAGTCAGGAACTTGTGACTCTTTTGGGGAGGCACAGGTCTGGTCAAGGAATTCATTACATGGATTGTACCTTTGGCTAAAACAAATATTCAAAGTAGCTCTGTGTATGGAATTATTTCCTTTGCTGCCCTTTTTCTCCACCCAAGAATGATTCCCCTGATGAAATCCCAGATAACAGTGCAGAGGAAACCTGGGAGCTACTTGGATGGTCCAACAAAGGGCCCTTGTTTCTTATCTCTCCTAAATCACCTTCCACAAATCTCAGTTTTAGGTTGAAAAAACAATGAATCATGCAGCAAGTGTTGGGTGAGGAGCATTTCTGGTTGTTTCCACATTAAATCGAGGTAGGTGTGAAAATTCCACACAAGTAGTAGGACCAACACTCACAGTAACACTCCTTCCTCTCTGCTGGTTCCTATTACCAGAGGCAAAGCAGAAATCTGGCATCCATTACTAACGACAATAAGTAAACCTGGTGCTTAATCAATCTAATAAAGAATGTTGTTGCCTTGGGCAATTGCTTGTGTATGTTGCCTACCCACAGGACCACCAAGCTGAGCATCAGCAGAATTCCAGCGTTGGCTCAGCCCACATGTGCTCATGTTTTCCTGTTTCTAATGTAATTATTCTAAGTTATTCACAATATTACTAGTCTTTCCTATAAAGGGTGTTTTGGTGGTTGCAGTTTTCTTAGAGGTAATCTCTTCAAGCCTTGTTCGCTATCTCATGACCTATCTCCTTCCGCACTTGCTCTGAAAACAAACACATGGCTACAAAAGCAATTTCTCCTCCGTATGGTGAAGGTACCAGCATGGGCTGTTTATGATGTAAAGCTGGGAAAGGAATAGTTTCTTATGCCTGATATAAATGACTTTAGGCACAAAACTGGAAATACATCAAGCTCCTCTACTGTTGTACTTTTTTTGAATAATTATACTGAAAAGAGAGCACACACTCTTTCTTCTGCTGCTCCCACCTACCCCACCCTAGCTTTGACCAGGGATTCTTGTCTGAAACCTGAGAAACCTCCACAAAAACAGTTTTGCAAAACCTGATCTTGGTTTCACTAACAAGCATGGTCTGGGCTGTGTTCTATGACAAGTGTTTTCTCAGAAATTCCCAGCTGCTTTCATTGCAATTCCCAATCCACTGCCCGTAAGTTTAGCTCTGTTTTCCCTTGCTCGATACATTCTTCACTGAAAACAAAGACTGGAGCTCCGCAAGAGGAGCTCCCCAGGTTCACCTTCTTGTACAGCAGAGTCTGGGAATACCCTGAGTAGGAAGGGACCCACAGGGATCAGCAAGCCCACAAACTCTGTGAGAGTTCTCACTGCTGCAAGGACGGACTCTACCTTCCACTTTCATTGCAGACATAATTTTTGCCTTCGCCCTCTACAGCTTTTTCCAAAAGGTCTGAAAACAAGCAATGAGAACCAAAGGATTTATTTTTGGTTTGATACTTTAACAACTGGCTTGCTTTACCTTGCACTGAGAAGTCATTCCTTCTGCAGTCAGCACTGCTACGTGCTCCTCCCACTGATGTGCTTTCCATGGCATTCTCCCCTGAGTTTCCATGGAATAAGTCTATTACTATTGTCAAGGATGGGCAATCCAAATATATTTTAAAGAAGTAGGATGTAAGAACTTTGCAAAACAAACTTGCAGCTGTCAACTTCTTCCATCAAGACTTTATTTTTTTCCTTGTTTGTTGGTTTGTTTTCTTTTTTTTGGTTTTTTTTTTTTTGTTTTTTTTTGTTTTTTAATGAGCAGATTCAATGTTTGTATTAAATCACAGAATCCCAAGTGGTTTGGGTTGGAAGGGGCATTAAAGACCATCTTGTTCTACCCCTTGCCATACGAAAGGACACCTTCCACTATCCCAGATTGTTCACAGCCCCATCCAACCTGGCCTTGGACACTTCTAGGGATCCAGGGGCAGCCACAGCTTCTCTGGGCAGCCTGTGCCAGGGCCTCACCACCCTCACAGAGAAGGATTTCTTTCTAATATCCCATCTAAACCTTCCCTTCTTCAGATTAAGACCATTCCCCTTTGCCCTATCCTGCATCCTCTCCAGCAATGGAGAAAATAATATTTGAACATACTTAGAAATAGAGAAACTGTATGAAAAGATAAAAAATTGGAAGAACACAGATGAACTTTAAAGTATGTTGGTATAGATGACTTTTTTCCTCTATTGCAAGGCAGAAGGGGAAAAAATAATCATCATTATTCAAGCTCATTTAAGTAAATCAGAATTATAATAAACAATCTATTAATTTTTCTTTTAAAAGAATCTATTTTCATTTAATATTTCTAGGGCCATGTGGCAGTTCTGTAAGGGCACAGCCCAATTACTTGCATGAAAACTATGTATTACCAGGGGTAAAGACAAAAGAATGTCAAAATATTCAACTATTTCCAAATAAGTCCTACAAATATGTGAACTCCCAAACTGCTTTTTATCCTCACAAGAGCTCTCATAGTGCTTTATTTATGTACTCAAATTTATCTGTAGCGCACCCAGGCACACAGACACATGCACATCTGTAATTTTTCTTCAATAAAAACCAGGTTTCAGTATGAAAATTCCTTCATTAGCTAACAATTTCCTGATTATCAACAAATATTAAGCATTTTATATAAACTGCATTAAATTTACTGTTGATATGGGATGTTGAAATAGTGTTTTAATAAAAATTACTCCAAACAAGTGCAAAGTTTTAGTGATGCTGACATTATTCCAACAGATTATCTCAGGCCACTTAGACAACTGTAAGTAGGAGACAAACCATTCTCTGCCCCACAGTCCTGAATGGCTCAAAGTACGAGAAGTTGGAAATTTTCCCTTAAATTTTACCCCTCCACAAGGGGCTTTAGCATGGCAATCTACACTAGAATGGCTGTCTATTGTTTTTTATTTCCCTTCAGTCACGCATTTTTTACTAGGCTTTCATTTATATCTCAAAGGTGAATTAAGTCAGCAGGGAAACTTCTGTTACATTCAGCGGACTTTGAATTGAAATCCTAATTTTGTATTTTCCTGTGTTTAAATTGTAAATAATTTTCTTTTAAAGTAATTGTTATGTAATACCTTCAGCACATGGAAAAGGAACATATTTCAACTAAAATTATTCCTAAAGAATAATACATCTTTTAAAAAATGCATATATTAATGTTGCTCAGCACAGTTTAAAGTTCACATATACATGTGCATGGAATGGCAACATACCTACTCTTTTCCTTTTTATTTTCCTATTTTCAAAATACAATGGGTTCTTTTTTACTAGACTGAATCTGTAGCTGGTACCAAAATCTTATTCCATGCCGAAGAAATGTGGTGTAGTCTGAATTTCCTCTGGATTTTCAAAATAAGCTTTGGGTTAATTTGTAATTTTCTATTTAGCAGCCAATGAAAATTGACAAATGGGAATTTCCCATGTAATTTTTTCTTTTCCAATGTTATTTCAGTGGCTAGAACCTATTAATACAAATTGCATTAAAAACCTCAGCTTCCATTGATGCTGTTCGCACAGTCAGAGCTTTCAGTATAATTTTACTATTTGATAGATGCTAGGTAGTTAACTCCTGTCATTTTTTTTAAACAGACATTCCAGTTCAACAGCAGTGAAATGTCTTTCTAAAAACTTTTCTGCTTCAATGTTTTGTTAAGGCCCTTTTAATTTTTCTGCAACTAAAGAAAGGGGGAAAAAAATTCCTTTTACTTGTGTGGCTTTTGGAGATTGGTAAGAAAAATGTCAGCAGAGTGGGGAGCAGGGGGAATCTTTTTCAGATGTTGTGATGTGAAGGTTTTTTCTCTCTCATCTCCCAAACCCTGTAGATGGAGCCCTCCACTAAGATCTTGCTGTATCTCTAGCACAGATTGACTTCTTTTGGGTTGATGATGATTGATCGTGTTGTTTTCTTCATTACTTTAAACCTAATCAGTGCTTGGTGTAATTTGAGTAATGATTGCTCATTATTGGCAATTGTGAAGTTTAAGGCTTTCTTCATTTCACCTCACAAGAGAGTCATTGGGGAGATTCTCGTGCCGCCCCATTTGGGCAATGTTTGAGGTAAGAGAAGGGGGAACCATCACCACTGATAGGTGGCACTGAAAGCTTTCTGCAAGTTTATTACTGTGTGTTCTCTTGGCAGGGGGCTCCTGGTCTTACCCCCATCATCAGATCCCACCATGAAAAAATGATTTTCTTAGCAGACTCTATCATTTAGGCCTTACTGAAATGCCTCACTCCAATAAATCATGCTATTTCCTAATACCGCGTCTTGCAAAGTGGTACGGATGGATTTGCAAATAAAAGGGTTCTTCACTTCCCCTAAATAGTATGAAGATAATGAATGAGAATCATATACAGGCCAAAATGTTACAGTTCCTCATTACCCAAATTCTGCTTTAACTTTGCTATTTTGAATTAAGAATAAGGGGAATTACTGAATAATGGAGTGGTTGATTTACAGGCGCTAAGCTTGGTAAGCACACAAAAAGATGCTAAGCTGTTCCACACCCGTAGGACACACCATGGGAGCCTGGCTAAGTCCTCTGTTTGTGCTGAAATTATGCTAAGGACATAATGAAAATCTATACAAATCAGAAAATTTCAGATTCATGGCTCTGGGAGTAAGGGCAGTTTTTCTTCCTGGGCCTAATTCCACAGGTACAGCTACAGCACTACATAAGAGTAGACTATTATATATAATGATTTGTCCAAACATAGTAATAAAAGGAAAAAATGGATACTTTCCCTATTATTGTTAATTCTTACCAACTGCTTCAACCATATTAAGCCAAAAGTCACATTTGATGCTTCCTCAGTTCAAAAAACTGCTGTTTAGTTGAGATAAAATACCTGGTGCTTGCATTAGATACCGCAATTCCATCCATTCTATTTTCAAACCCCTTTTTTTATGCTTGCCTCATAGAGAATATGATAGTCAATAATTTAATTAAAACATTGAGATTTTTTCCCGTTTAAAAAAAAATGATAATAATTTGCACTAAGCACACAACGCATGAACCTCATTTCTCTCTACAGCAAAACCAGCTAATTCTGGGGTGAGAAGGTGTCCTGACACCTCAGTGGGGCTGCTCTCCCTGCACAGCTCCGCGAGGCATTTTGCGGGAGCGGCAGCGGGGCCGACACGGAGCGGCCACGGGCGCGGTATCAGTGACACGCTGGGCAGCCCAGGGGCCTCCACACGGGGAGGTGACGCGTGTCCCCCCGACAGCATCGCCCTCAGCCTCGGGGGCACTGCCAGGGCGTGCAGCAGCGCTGATAGAGGCAGCCTCAGCGGCAGACCCGCCGCTTGCTGCAGGGGACAAGAGATCTCATTTGCTTAACTTAGACCAGAGGAGCCCAGCATGGATAAAGCTCAGCTTTTTTTATTTTTTTTTCCCCTCCTCCTTGCTGTTTTTTTTCTGGAGAGAGAGAGACACTGCCTACTATGACTGTGCAAGTAGGAATAAATACATTCTGATATTATAACATCACAATAATGCGATCGTTTGGATTCATACCGAGAACAGTAAAAACAATATGCTTTCTGATTGAATTATTCAAGCTCGTAGCTTTTACGTTTCAATTATAGATACAAACATTGTAGGCAAGAGAAACTGAACAATAAACAGCATTTTCTTGCTGAGGTATAAAAAGCAGTGAGTTGCAGAAAATGATTTTTTTAAAGATGAAAGTGTAGCCCATCATTAAGATCAAATCTATGAGAAGAGAAGCTCTGCAAAGCACAGCGTTGCTACAGTACACTACTCCAGATGTAATCCCACACAGACTTCCTTGGCTATGCTTCTGACTTATTCAGTAATTACAAGCAACAAAGAAAACAGGCGCCTGATAAGTGTATGTTCAAATACTGAGTTAGATGAAAAGTAATATGCAAAGCCATTAAAAGAAGGATAGAAAGCAAAAAGATGTTTTAAATTCTTCTTAAGAAATGCAAAAAATATTGCATGCCTTTAAAAAAAAAACCAACAAAACAAAAACAAACCACAAACAGTTTGTCATTGTTTGCAAAAATGCAGAGGGAAATTCTAAAGGCTGAGTGTGTGTTGGTGTCTGTGTGGTTTCTCAGATAAGGATTTGGACTCACACTATTTATGCCCTAGAAGACTTCTGCAAGATTTGTTACAGGCCTATATATGCAGAAGCAAACTATATATTATACACATGCATATGTGAGCAAAACCAAATAAGAATAATTCAATTTAATAAAGATTAAAAGCATAACAGAAAAGCAGGGTATTTTTAGCCTTAAATTGACTCACTATGTTCTTAACTGTAATCCATGCTGCTGGTTCCACCCCCCTGAACAATTCTGTGATCTCGTGTCTTCACTGGGGGGTGATGCTACAAGGATGTGTGCATGTAGTTATAATTTCTTTAATAGTCTCCCAGAACCAGCTGCACTGCCTTGCAGGCTCGTGTTGCTGACCTAATGAGGCAAAACCACGTCTCACTGCTTAACTCCGTGCGCTGTGAGAAGCCAGGCTTAAGTCAAATGTTGAAGTTACTCTTTCAAAACACATGGAAGAGTGGAGCCACCTCATGTCTCAGCAGCTCTCATGATTTTTCTTCTTAACTCAGGACAAAAAATAGTATTACGAGTTTCATAAACAGTTATTAGCAAATTCACTTTTTATAGGGATTACGGGTTTGGATACATTTTGAAACGTAGAAGTGAAGAGGTCCTTTTCTGTGGGAGTATCAAAATAATCAGTTACTTCAAAAATTTAATTCATCCCCCAAAGCTACTTTTTAATGAAAACTATTCATGGTCCAAACCATTCAATTTGCTGCAGCGCCTGGGAATATTTTTGACTGTGTGGGCACATGGGGAACTTCCGTCCTGGGGATCTCAGAACTATTAACTCTTGATTACTGGTCAGACTGGTTTTAAATGGTATTGCAGCCCCCTCCTTCACACTCGGCCACTTGTTTGTGCTCTGGCAGAAAATTCATGAGAAATAAATGTCTCTGTCTGATAGGTTGGTTTTCAGGGATCTGCTCCTTGATCTGCTCCTCTGGGTGACTGCAGAGGTGTTCACCCAGGCACAAACCAGGGCTGGTACCCACAAAGAGAGGGTACAGAGTAGGGACAAGACTTCTTTTCCTACAGACTTTGTTATACTGAGTTAAGATCTTCACCAAACCACCGTCTAATTTGTCTTTAACTTCTCTAATAATGCAGTGGCATTTACCTTCAGCCTGAAAGGGGACAGCAAACAAGCTGGAGAACCACAACTACCTGGAATGACAGTAATGTTTCACACCTTGTATTGCTTTACAGTCCTATTTTCCATTAGAAAATAACTGCGGAAGACAGACTACCATGGCTGAACCTACCTTTGTCTTTTTTAACATGCACTTAGAGCCATTTTTCATAGAAGTAAATAAAATATTTGATCAGGTTACATTTAAATAGTTGGCAGATGCATAAACCTAGACATGTGAGGTTTAATTATGAGCACAAATTAAGTATTAAAAGTAATTTTTTCCTTTCTAATTTAATTTTGATTTGAGTTCTAATTTCTTGGTAAACAATAGATATATATGCAGGTCCATACACATACCCACACCCACAACTAAAAAACTTCTAAACCCAGGATTTTCACTTTTTGGCATATTTTTCATCATTTATCATCATGATTAGTTTTAGATTAGAGCAATATGTATTCCCATTTTAAGTTGTTTTGAAAGAGATTCAATATTGATTGCATGTGTTTTCCCACATCAACATGAACAAAAAATGAATGATAAATACACTCTCTATGGATGTTTTGAATACAGCAACATTTGAGGGTTAATGAAGGTAAAGAAAAAGCTCTCAGATAGAATCATTGGCCTTCTGCCACAAAACTAGAGAAGTAAACTGGGGCTGTAATTTCCAGTTCTGAGGGAGCTGAAATAAAATAGCAAAACTGCAGGGCTCCATGCATGGCACATCACCCTGCACATGAAGTTTGGGCCATGCTCCCCCAGGAATGGACAGCCATGGAGTGGTATTAATTGATAGAAACCATGGTCTAGTGGCTGCAATGGCATTCCTTTTTTATTTGGACATATTGGAAGGAGAGGTGGATAGATGATACCATATGTCAGAAATAATTACAATGCTATTGAGTCTCAGTATGAAAAAGAGAAAAGTAATGACTCTGGCTAAGGCCAGAGAGAATAGAAAGCAATATTTTTTATGGGGGAAAAAAAAAAAAAAAAGGTCAGTGTCTGGAAAGATCACCAGAACTGGGGCTCAGTGAAAATAGCAAATTTTGAAGCCAATTCTTCTGGTTTTCAAGCAAGATAGCAACCTATGTTGCTGATAATTTGTAAGAAATTTCAGTTAACTATTTGTGCATGTTGGAAGAAGCCAAAAGTATCTTTTCAGCTAGATTTTCACATTCCAGAGCTGACTGACACTTATTTGTGATATCATCTAAAAGCAAACCCATATTTGCTGCCCTCAGCGTGGATCTTGCTGAGTCTTCCAAACAAAGAGGAACCCATAAGAACAGATAGCAGGAGGACCAGCATTTGAAGAAAGCTAAAGAATCAAAATGAAGCAAAAAGAAGAATCAAGGCACAGCCTCTTCATTGCTATTGGGGCAAATGTGTCTGAATTGATTATTGAAAAACTCCTCTTTCAGTTCATCTGATGTGTTTCACTGAGCAATCAGAACTTAACTAAAGGACTGCATGGCTGTGATGATTAACAAGATTAATTTGCATGAGAAATTGGTGCAGTCCTGGAACAGGAAAATATTGCAGCACCACACCCCTCAGATGCGGCGCCGCTCACCCCCACCTCGGGATAGCTCGATGTCGTCCTGGGGCCGGGAGCGCCGCGGATTCAGGGGTTCTGAGCGATCCGGCCAAAAATGGCTTTCTCAGTCCCGCGCGCCGGGACCGGTGACCCGAGCGGTATGGGTTCCCCGGGACCGGTGACACAAGCGATATGGGCTGGCCGGGACCGGTGACCCAGGCAATATGGGTTCCCCGGGACCGGTAACACAAGCGATATGGGCTGGCCGGGAGCGGTGACCCAGGCGATATGGGCTGGCCGGGACCGGTGACACAAGCGATATGGGTTCCCCGGGACCGGTGACACAAGCGATATGGGCTCGCCGGGACCGGTGACCCCAGCGATATGGGTTCCCCGGGGCCGGTGACACAAGCGATATGGGCTCGCCGGGACCGGTGACACAAGCGATATGGGTTCCCCGGGACCGGTGACACAAGCGATATGGG